>JBCNYH010000003.1:1811635-1825299 GCA_039654325.1 Tandanus tandanus
AGAGAAAGAGAGACAGAGAGAGAGAGAGAGACAGAGAGAGAGAGAGAAAGAGAGACAGAGAGAGAGAAAGAGAGAGAGAGAGACACAGAGAGAGACAGAGAGAGAGAAAGAGACAGAGAGACAGAGAGAAAGAGAGACAGAGAGAGAGAGAGAGAGAGAGAGAGAGAGAGAGAGAGACAGAGAGAGAGAGATAGAAAGAGAGACAGAGAGAGAGAGAAAGAGAGACAGAGAGAGAGAGAAAGAGACAGAGAGAGAGAGAGAAAGAGACAGAGAGAGAGAGACAGAGAGAGACAGAGAGAGAGAGACAGAGAGACAGAGAGAGAGAGACAGAGAGAGAGAGAGATAGAGAGAAATTTATGACATGTGGTTCTTTAGAGAGGATTATACACTGAAAGACATCCACTCTAGATCAGAGCTTCTCAAATATTACGTGATCAGTGATTACATTATAGTAATAATAAAAAAAAAAAAATCACAGTAACATTTAAATGAGGTACTATATGAGTATAACTTTATTTTTATTATTACCTCTAAAATGAGGATGATGATTAGGATGATTATTATTATTTATTCATTCATTCATTTTCTAAGCCGCTTAATCCTAATTAGGGTCGCAGGGAGGCTGGTGCCCATCTCAGTCGACTCTGGTCAAGGGCGGGGCACTCCCTGAACAGCTCGCCAGGCCATCGTAGGGCAAAACACAACCATTCACACTCACACCAAGGGGTGATTTGGAACAGCCGATTAGTCTACTGTGCATGTTTTTGGACTGTGGGAGGAAACCGGAGTACCCGGAGGAAACCCACACAAGCACGGGAAGAACATGCAAACGCCACACAGAAACGCCCCGAGCCCGGGAATCGAACCCAGGACCTTCTTGCTGTGAGGAGGACGTGCTAACCACTGCAATAATTTCTTTTCATTTTTATTTTTCATTTTCTGCAAACTTTTTTGTTAAAAATCAAGGGAGCAGGAGTTTGGGAAGTCCCTGGTCTATGAGCTACCAGTGAGGCTACTACTGCTAACATCACAACTGGTGTAAAACTCATCAGTGTGGCTGGAGGATGGACTCTACTGTAGTTTGAATGGAGTATAAATTTGAATCCTCCTCTGTTTGATGGATTCTGATAGAAAAGCGGTTCTTACGTGCAGGAGCTGAGCAGCCTACACACGCCACAGGTTGCGTTTCTCAGCAGGTACATGGGCCAGCCATACGCCGCCACGGCAAACAGCATGTAATAACACACCTCCTTATACATGGCCATCTCCGTCTGAATTATAGTAATGCACAGAAAGAGCAATTACACATATATAAATACACTTTACTACAGAAACAGAATCTGATAAACAAACACACACACACACATGTTCTCACCGAGTTTTTGAGATCCAGGTAGCGTGTACTACGTGTTACAGGCATCCCTGACAGGAAGGCTAAAATATCATTGTTTGGCTGACAGACAGAAATACACATTATATATAAGTAAATTTTGCTCCTCATGCATTTCATGCGTGAACTTTGTTGGATCTGTTCTGAGAAAGGGCCATCATACCTGGTCTAGAATGGCGGCTCTTTTCGCTCTTTGTCGCTGCCTGAGCAGCACCAGGCCAGCGATGATGTCACTGGGTACGATGTCCAGATCCCTGAAGAACTCAGCGAAGAGGCTCGCCACCTCCGAGTAGGCGTCCTGAGAAAGTGCAACAAAGAAAAATACTTTTACTTTCTGTTCATTCTTCTCACCTGTGTGGCGCAGTGGCGCAGTGCGTAGCACATCCGCCTCACTGCCTTGGTGGAAGGGGCTATGACAAGGATAAGATGCTGTTGAAGGAAATGAGGATGCAGTTTAACGGTTTCGGGATGTACCCACTACTTATTGTTCATGCTTGGTCCCCCAGATTTTTGAACCTGAATTTGTGAACATTGAAATTTTTTTTTAAAAAGTTTTAAATTCACAGGGGGAAAAAAATCAAATACATAATTTTGGTGTAAAACAGTTAATTGCTGGTAATTCAAAGGCTTTAACATTTCATCATCTGGTGAGACAGATTTACTTCCAGAAGCTAATAATGTAGTGTGTGTGTGTGTGTGTGTGTATACACTTACAGACTGTGTGTCCTTAGCTCTAGTGCAGCACATAAAGAACTGGAGTCTCCGACTCCAGCTGCTGGCTTGACCCTCCTCTAATCTGTGTCTGAAAGGAGGAGAGGAAAAGGAAAGAACTTTTTAAAAAGTTTAAAAATGAAAGGTAAGGACAAAAGTCAGTAATAATACCATTACATATCATATTGTATACATATATATGTGGTGGTTGAAGGTTTGTGAACCCTTTAGAATTTTCTGCATAAATATGACATAAAACATGCACAGTAAAAGTGATAAATGTTAAAAAACAACAATTAAACAAATGAGAGAAAAATTATACTTGTTTATTTATTTATTTATTAAGTGCCGGCAGAGTGTACCCACACAATGTATACTGTAAATCTCGGCGCCGTGAAGTGTACTATTACTTCTATTGGTGTTTCGCGTTACCATGGCGACACAATTAGCCAAAAACCACGGCAAAAAATCCCATTGAAATGAATGGGGAGAGGTCGACAAACAATCATGAAACTCACCTCACTTTGACGCCTCGCCATGAAGCCACACTTTCACATAGAAACTTGGTTGAACTTTTATAACGTAGACACTGAAGTTGTCATTTCGACGGACAGAACGGCTTTTTTCTACCTTTTATGGTTTTCTCTTAATCTTCGATTAAGTGTCATAAGGATTTCTGAGTCAGTTTGTGTATTTATAATGGGTGTCTATTGTGTGGAATGTCATCAGCAGAGTGTGAGAAAACAGAAGATTATCTTGGAAAAAGTGTTTTTAACTCGCTCCTACTCCCATTATTTTCACTTTACACCAATAACGTTTACATCAAAACAGAGGAAAATTTGTGCTGGTTCTGACCATGTAACCTTTGAGTCAATATAACTTATAGAAGTTAAATGGAGAGCCTCTGACTGACAGCTGGACCGTGAATTTCTCCATAGAAGTCAATTCAAAAACAAAATTACAAGGGTCAATTTTATATCGTGACACTGTGTTCACCAAATTCTTAGCTCTCAAACGTTCATTGCATTGTGATGAAATACGGTTTTCAACTCAGAAGACCAAAAGTGAGATGTGAGCCATTGACATTCTTTCAGTTGAAAAGGCAGTGTAACTGCCAGCTTAATCTCTATGGAAACAACCAGCTGTGTCATGCAGCTCATACACACCTGCAGCTCGTTATAACACAAAAACGAGTCAAGCACACACATTGCCTGTTTCTTTGGCTTCAGATAGGCAGATGGAATATGTAATAGAATAAATATAAATATGTAAAGATAATGTATGTATTTCTAAATATTTGTAGAGCCGGGCTATTAAATTAGTGCTTTGAGTTGGCTACTCTATTCCTTTTTTTTTTTAATTCAATAATTAATGTTTTTTTTTAATCTGAAATATTTTTTGGATGGTTCTGTGGAACTGTTTTTTCACCACTTTGCCCCACCTCACATCCTGCTATAGTGGACCAATCGCCTTTCAAGGTATCCGCTCTCCTCTCCTCATTTGGGATTGTTTTCATGACCCGGCCCTCATTCAAATTAACTGAATAGCCCTGGTATAGAGCTTGGCTTAAACCCCACAATAACGGTTACAGTTAGGAGCATATATGCTTTCATTCTTTGATTTATCACCACCTGTTTTGCCACAGCTACTTAAAAATCTGTGTAAACTGTTTTCACAGATTTTCCGGCAGCAGCTGCAGCCACATCTCAAAATTTCTTCAGGAACTTTTCTAATTGGATCTAATAAGATCCATCTATATCAAGAGGCACCACCAAACAAGCGACACCATGAAGACCAAGGAGTCCTACAAACAGGTCAGGGACAAAGTACAGAAAAATTGCGGTTATAAAAAATTGCGGAAACCTTGAAAATCCCATCGGGCAAGGAGGGAATTAATCAGAGAGGCAACAAAGAGACGAAAGATAACCCTGAAGGAGCTTGGGAAAAAGTGTGTGGGGTTCTTTTTTTGGTGCTATTTCTTGTCTGCTTCACAATAACAAATATTTTGCAGGTTGTTAGCATGTTGTGGAAATTGACTGTGTTGACTGTGATGTGTGTGTGCGGCATGCTGCAAATGGCAGCTACTAAAACCACCGGCCATTCCAAAAGCAGTATTGCACAACAGGCTATAAATCGAGATCCTCTTGGCACAGATCTATTAGGCCATTTGTCATTCTTCATGTGGGTATTGATTTGTGTTAGCTTTAGTGGATTATGCAACATTATACCTGGAAACAGTGCTGTTGCACAACATTTCTGCACACAGAGTTGCAGAGGCACTCTTCCTCGTTATCCTCCACATGGGAATTTCTCATGAGGTTCTCATGGATCAGGGGATCTCATTTATCTCACGCACGCTAAGTAAACTGTATGAATCATTATGTCCGCCAGGAAGGTTATGCTTTACCCTCGGTTTGTGTGATTGTTAGCAGGATTACACAAAAAGCAACGTGCAGATTTTTGTGAAATTTCTACCTCAGGTGGGGCTTTGGGCAAGGAAGGTCTAGGTTAAATTCTGGATCCAGATTTTTTTAATGATTCTTTAACACTGTAAGATGATTTTCGATATTTTGGTTCATATGGGGAGTTTGTGGGCTTGACGGATGGGAGTTTTGGGGATTAAATCAATCCACACAAGCATTATTCACATTAAAAGAGGTTTCAAGCCTCCATTGGGTTCATTAATAATTAGTGAATTTCGAAATGTAGAAAAATTATTTTGATAACATTTTGTCTGGTCCCTCTTAAGATGCTATATCCAAAGTTTCATGCAGATCAGGCAAAAACTTTAGGAGGAGTTGAAAAAGTAGGTTTCGCATATTTTGCAAAAAAAAACTATATAAAAGAAATATACATTACACTATTCTAACTGGTGAATTCTAAACATTGCAATTGTTAGCATGATAGGCCACGCCCACTTTAAAGAATCACAGCCCCAGGAGTGGGCCATAAATTTACCCACAATGATTCATATAAATTAGATAAAACACTCTTGAGATATAGACTTTTCATATTTGTAGCACCCACTAGTGGCCCATACCAGACAAATTTGATCCAAGGCATCAGAGTGTTACCCAAAAGAAGAGCCTTAGGTTTCATGTTGATAGCATTTACTATATCCATGATATACTGTAATTTATGCATTAATAATTAACACATTTCTGAATGTTGAGAAATTATTTTGATAACTTTTTTTGAGGTCCTTCTTAAGATGCTGTATCCAAAGTTTCGTGCAGATCAGGAAAAAACTCCAGTAGGAGTTCGAAAAAGTAGGTTTCAAATAATTTTCAAAATGTTACGAGAATTTTATTAAAGAGAAATTGTCAGGGTTCATGTCACCTGATTCAGCTCAAGGCAACGTGGGGATGTAAGGATTTTGAATGTGTGATGTTCAGTTCAGGAGATAAAAAATAATCAAAATATATACGTCTTATATTTATAGTGCCCCCTAGTGGCCAGTGCCCAACAAATTTGATTCAAAGCATCGAAGTCTTAATCTCAAACGAGCATTTACTACTAAGACTTTGTAATTAGCATGCTAACGACTATAATTTGTTTGTTAATAATTAGTGCATTTGTGAATGTAGAAAAATTATTTTGATAGCTTGTTGTCACTTCCCTCTCAATATTTTATATCAAAAGTTTCGTGCGGATCAGGCAAAAACTTTAGTAGGAGTGCAAAAAAGCAGGGTTTGCATATTTTGCAAAAAAAAAAATATATTGCAAAAAGCTTTTTTTAGCTCCCACCCACAAAGTGGCTCAGGAGCTATAGGAATGGGTTCCATTCATCCGTCCGTCTGTCCGTCACACTTTAGTTTCTGGAGGTTTACTTTCCACGCGCTGAAGCTGGGGCTTTCAAACTTGGTTTGCTGGTTCACTACTACGAGTGCTAGGATGAGTTTGTGTGAAAGTGACCTTGACCTTCTTTTTAAGGTCAGGTTTAGGTTTTAAGGTCAGGTTTAGATTAGGTTTCCAGACATTTACTTGCTATGCGCTGAAGCTGGGGCTTTCAAACTTGCTTTGCTTGTTCTATATCGGCATATTATGAAATGGTCTTTTAGGCAGGAATGTCTGGACCCCTGTGGTCTATTTTTTTTTCTGCAGCGCCCCTGTAGGCCAATGTGTCTCTGTAGTCCCTGCGGTGATCTGTACCCAGGTGTTAAAGGAGTTTTCCCAAAGCCCAGCCATTTGCAACAAACCCCTATCTTCAGTATCCTGAACCTGAGACTTATCACAGACTCCAATTTCACCTTCAAATTTACTGCTAAATCTACAAGTTCACATACTTTTACCACTCACAGTTATGTAATATTGGATCATCACGGACTGTGCACTCCTCAGGTACGGAGCAGAACATGCAGGTTGTAAGAGTCGTTCTGACTGAAAACAGACCCTGTGATGGTTAAGTCAGCCGGAGTATTGTGTGTAGCCACACACACTGTGTGAGATGATGAGCCTCAGAGGTAAAACTGTCACTTATTTTCCCTCTCAGTAGAATTACACTTTATTAGACTGAACCCTCCTGATCAATGCACATGTCCAGCTGCAGGCTTACAGATTGTGGAGGATACACACCCCGGCTCTCAGTCAGGGTTACAAGGTCACGACCGGTGGTCATGTTCCTTGAGTTACCCGAGTGTGTATGATGTGTTTTATACATGTGAGAAAAACTATTTTTAAAATCCTATTTCCACCCACTCCTGAGGGTATTGTGATCTGTCGCCCACACACACACACACACACACACACACCAGTATGATGTAGTAAAAATGCTGTGTGTGTGTGTGTGTGTGTGTGTGTGTGTGTGTGTGTGTGTGTTGGAGGGGGTATTGTACCTGAGCGTGTATGTTGTCAGGTTGCGTTGACGGCGTCGTGTAGCTTTCAGTTTGACAAATGTTCTTCCCGTGGGGTCAAATGTGCACATCATTGTGAAAAATACACTGAAGATTACTAACCAGTTACACACCACAATACCTGTAACACACACACACACACACACACACACACACACACACCATGATCGCATCACAAAGGTGACTGACTCACTGAATGGATGGATAGAAGAAAATCAGGAAAGTTTATCAGAATCATCTTCAGAATCAGAATACTTTATTGATCCCGGAGGAAATTGTGTAAATATCTTGTGTTATATCAAGAAAGTGGAAAAAAAAAACATATATATATGTGTGTGTGTGTGTGTGTGTGTGTGTGTGTGTAAGTCTGACCAAGGGCGAGGTTTTTGGCCGTGACGTCAGAACAGGGTTGGTAGTACTGCACTAGCCAGGCAATCCCAACCACTGCATACACCAACTCTACCAGCAGGATGGCTGAGGAACAAACACACACACACACACACACACACAAAAAGAGAGTGAACAAAATCTCTCTTTTCTAACCTGCAGTTAATCATTTCAAACTGATTCAGGTCTTTGCTCTTAGGTTTTGTTGAAATCTGGCAACCCTGAACTTTGTTCGTAAACAAGTAAGAATAATCTACGTTGGATTCATTATGTGTTCGCAGCTGTGTTCTTAGATCAGTGAATCCCACGGTCTCCATAAATTAAAAGGTTGTGCCAGTTGCTGTAATTAGATTAGGTGAACGCCCCTAAATTCCCATAAAAGGACATAGGGGTGTGTGAACACAAATATTAATGAAGACAGAAACAATGGTAAAGCGAACCTACAGATCCACGGAATCGCCCGAATCTTACAGTAGGCTCGAGTGTAAAAAGCCCAACAGACTTATGATTCGGAGTTTGCGTCTCCCCTTGATTATTTTTTCCTGCCGTTGAAGTCGGACTGTTTCAGAAGTTTCCACCGAACACTGATTTGCTCGAGACTCTTTAATTCCATTCATCTGTTCCACCACTTTTTTAATCAGATCATCATTCCGTGTTTTCCTACCATCCATGTATTTCAAAATATTTAACTGTTTCAGTTGGAATAGCATGAACTCTTCATCAGTCCAGAAATGAACGGCCCCAGACATAACTCCTCACTTTGTTTACATCTGTTTATGTTTTTCTTTTGTTAGTTCAAATTCAAAGCCATGAGAAAAGCTCCTGGTAACCAAAACAGTCTTATATATCAGTCTATAAATCCATGAGGGCTTCAAAGATGTGCCCCACCCCCCCCACCCCAAGTGCACGAGCTGTAATTTATTCTACTGAGTGTAAATGTACCACTTTTCAAGCCTTGGCAGAATTGCTCTATGATCACCCTGTAAATAGTGCCATCAATTATTAAATATGTTTCCAATGAACATCATTAATACGTCATGACGTGATATTTATTTGCATGATGCTCTGTAACATTCATTCGTTTTCTGAACCGCTTAATCCTAATTAGGGTCGCGGGGAGGCTCTGGGCGAGGGCAGAATACACCCTGGACAGCTCGCCAGGCCATCGCAGGGCAGAAACACGCTATGTTTGTGGCCTACTCTTTACAAATGACAGCAATGGTTCTTTTATATCTCACCACGGACAGTGAGAGACATGGCTGACCTTTGATAACCCAGTTAGCTGCACTGGGGGGACAGCAGTGACAACTTGTGATAGTGGGGCTTGAACCACCAACCTTCGGATCAGTAAACCAGCACCCTACCACCGGGCCACCACTGTGACATCTGACATCATAATATTTTTTATGATATAAATCAGAAAAATTGAAGAAAAATAAAAAAGCGATTTCGCAACATCACTTCAGCACCGATATGTGTGTAACATAGAGTTCTCTTCCTCGAGTTCCCAAGTTTGTAGATTTTGTTCGTAGCTAAGAACAAATCTCGAATAAGAAAATATTGGTGAATGCCAGAAACCGTGCATAAGTGAGAGGTTGTAAGAACGGTTGGTGTACGAGTATTAGGTTCTCTCGGAGTTATACACACTGTATATCCTCCATAAACATACTGCATTAGTAAACAGAAAGCGTTTATTAAAAGTTAGTTTAAAAATATATCATTAAAAATCTTTTTTGTCCGTTATAAATGCTCAAAATTGCCCAAAAATCTCCTTCATGATTTCTACACCTATGATTTCTTCCACAATAATGTTAAATGCTAAAACCTGGGCAAAACCATCCGACTCACAGCAAGAAGGTCCTGGGTTCGATTCCCGGGCTCAGGATGTTTCGGTGTGGAGTTTATATGTTCACCCCGTGCTTGTGTGGGTTTCCTTTGGGTACCCCGGTTTCCTCCCACAGTTCAAAAACATGCACAGTAGGCTGATTGGCTGTTCCAAATCACCCCTAGGTGTCAGTGTGAATGGTTGTGTGTGTTGCCCTGCGATGGACTAGCGAGCTGTTCAGGGTGTACCCCGACCTCGCCCAGAGTCGGCTGAGATGGGCGCCAGCCTCCCTTCGACCCTGATAGTAGGAATAAGCGGTTTGGCAAATGACTGAATTTTTACATCTGCATGCTCGTTTTTATTTATAAACACAATCAAAGACACATTAAAAAAAATAAAACAACATTAAAAACAGATCTGGTTTAAAAAATAAAAGAATTGAAATAAAATGACTGTAGTTTAAACTTACTCTCAGTCAGGCTTTGATCAATGAACGGTTCGTAACAAACAACCGCCAGCATACAACCACACCCACGGCCACGCCCACAACCACGCCCATGCCGACGACACAGGTAAAGAACAGCAGTATACATCACACAGTGTCTCAGTGTGTGTCAGGGTTTAAACGAGGACAGTTTTTTCTGTATCAGAACAGAGCAGTACACTTTTCATTCACCCTTTCATCCTGGAGCTTTTCCTTCTGGTGGAAGAGAACACTGACTTCGTCATGAATGGGTCAGCCAAGTACCACTGGGGTGTGTGTGTGTGTGTGTGTGTGTGTGTGTTCCTTCCTTACCGAGCCTTATATAGAGCACATACTGCACGGCCTCTCGGGGCTGTGTGTACAGGATGCTGCCCCTCATACTCAGCCACATGATGGCGCTCTCACAGATCAGGCAGCTGATCAGGATGCCCATGTAGCCGCGGCCGTGGTCCACCAGTGTGTCGGAGCATGACTCTGAACCGTACTGGAGACCAAACAGAACCACAGACAGCACCACCAGCCTAGGAACCAAAAAAACAACAAAAACATCAACAACAATGAGTAATAATTATATTTATTTATGAATAGATTTCTTACACTCACTCACTCACACACACACACACACCATATGCAGTGCAGTATGAAGAGGAAGAGTGCGGGCAGCACCAGGTCATCACTGCCAACTGACCAGCGCCGCTGAAACATCACCATGCCCGGCATCACTGCCCTGAAACACACACATACACACACAGGCACCTGTTAAGAAAACAAGTACACATCCAACACATACACACACCTCATCAGAATACTTTATTTATCCCGGAGGAAATTGTGTAAAGGTATACCATGTGTACCATCACCTTTAAAATAATCATTTTATTAAAATTTTAACTCATATCAGGTACTAACACACACACACTCCAAAAACAACAGAATTCACACAGCCGCTTTAACAGATGCTTCTGCAGACAAACATAACAAATGGCACTACAAAGAGAAGAAGAGCGATGTTTACTCTTTATTCAACACGTGACTTGACGTGGCACAAAATACAATCCAGAGCATATGCACACGCACACACAAACACACACACACACACACACACACACACACACACACACACATTTCAAATCTATGACACGTCTCTCTCTCTCTCTGTGTTTGTGGTAAACAGAATCCCAGAATCTCCTCCAGCTCCGCTGGATGTGATGCTACTGATACCATATGAAATAATGATCCAGTCAAAAAAAAGCGCAACCACAGACCCTGCGTGATCAGGTCGGAACGTAACCATAACAAGCAGAAGCGTTTGTTTTAACCTGCATGGGAAAAAAAATTAAGAAACAAAACTCCATGCTCCGCCCCCTGTGTTGAAATGAAACCTACTAACCCCAGTATGGGAGATACGAGCCTGAGGAACACACAGTGTCAATGAGCTTCACACTCTACGCTAACACGCTGATCAGGACGGACAGTGGGATGAACCAATTAATCATTCTTAAAATTATCCACCATTTTGATGGAGTGTGACCACCAACTTCACCCTGTTGAAAATACTGAAGGTATTTGTTTTAATAGATATCATCAATCACGAAGAAATCAGAAGCGGTGATAACAAGCATCACCAAACAGTTGAGACTTCTAATACAGTGTTACACAGATCACATCACACACACACACACACACACACACACACACACACACACGCACACACACCTGACACAGAGTGAATCTAAAAAATCTCCTGCTTGTAGTGAGAAGAAACAAATAAACCCTCACATATTTTATTTATTAATTAAACTGAAAATGAAATGATTCAATACAGAATCAGTAAATGTACGCATTAAAAGGTGACAATTCATTGACCAGCTATAAAAAAGATACATCATGTACCGTGTTATCTCGAAGATTTTGTTCTCAATCCATATCCTTAAGCCTGTATCTCACCGAGCGGCGAATGCTGACGATCGTAGCGAATTTTGGATTCGCCAATTGTTCGGGAAAATGTTGCCGAATATCAGGGTTTGCCTCTGTCATTTTGCGACATTTAGCAACAATTAGTAACATTTCTGCAAATGTTTGTGAAAGACTGTTGGTGAACTTTAGCGACCGTTAGCAAATGTTAGCGACAGTGTTTGCGACTATTTGCCACTGTTTGGGAACATTTGCCAACTCCTGCTAAAATACCAAATGAATATCAGGCGAATGTTGGAACTGAGCCACCCTACCCTTTAACAAGGGGAGCAAACCCTCCCCAGATATAGAAGATGGACTTCCAGAACATGGAAATGGATTTCTGTCAGGAAGAAACCCAACATGCTGCTGCCCCTGAGGAAGAATTGCTTTGTCTGGCTGCTGATACAGAGGAGAAGGAAAGAGGATGAAGATAAAGAAGAAAAATAATGATTGATGTTCTGTTCTGTGTTCAGTACTTGGCGAACCAAAATGAACTTTAACGACTCATGTTACAACTGTTTTGTAAATGTTTGTGAAAAAAATCAATTGTTAAAAATTTCTTTGCAACATCAAAAACTGTTACTGAACTGTTCCTCAACCTTTTACTAACCCTAACAAAACCCAAAACTGACTGTGTGAGATACTCCTATGCCTTACTCCTGTACATGAATGTCAATCACCCGTGCACTCTGAATGATTATCTGGAAAATGTAAACATAGCGTGCACGCCACCCCGTGGTAAGAACGCAGAGCTATCATCAATTAAGATGGTGACCATCAGTACAGACACGGGTAGCACGAACAGTGAAATGTCGATAGGTTTCATCAAATTAAAACATTTCTTTGTGATTCATGGCACGTGACTTCTTTCCTAAAGCGACAAAAATAACGGAAAATTAAATATATCTCATTTCATCATACATGCGCAAGATCCTCCAGTCTTAGAAGTCTAAACACACATGCATTTAACTGACAAACACACAGAACCAAAACAAGACATAAATCAGGTGAATAAGAGAGATTAAGCCTGTGAGCTGGGGTGGTTTCACTGGGAAACATTTACATTCAAATATAATGAAGTGATAATAGAAGATAAAACATATATCAGTTTGTGCACACTGTTTATCATCACCACTCTTTGGCTTTAAGAGAAAAAAGAAGAGACAGAGAGAGAGAGAGAGAGAGAGACGGAGAGAGAGAGAGAGAGAGAGAGAGAGAGAGAGAGAGAGAGAGAGAGAGAGAGAGTGAGTTCAGGTTCTCTTCAATAAGAAATTTATCCTGGGTCGGGTCGCAGTGGATCACACACATACACAAACACACAAACGCGCACACACACATGCATGCATGCACACTCACACACACAGATACACACATACATACATGCACACACATAAAAACACACACACACACACACAACCATTCATACTCACACCTAGGGGCAATGTTCCAGTTAGCCTAATGTGCATGTCTTTGGACTGTGAAAGGCAACTGGACTACCCAGAGGAAACCGAGCCCAGGACTCAAACCCAGGACCTTCTTGCTGTGAGGTGGATGTGCAAACCACTACACCGTATGACCATTTCACAAAAACGAAATCAGTAAATAGTAAACACCCAGGAAGCAGATGACACTGAGAACCAGAAAAAACTAACAAATGATCAAGAACGAGATAGAGAAAGAGACGACAACAAAAAAACAGACAGAGAGAACAAGAATTACAGAAGAGCAAGAAACAGAGAGCAACAGCAATGCTGATAAACAGGGGAGAGAGAGAGAGAGAGAGAGAGAGACAGAGTGAGAGAAAGAGTGAGAGAAAAAGAGTGTGAGAGAAAAAGAGAGAGAGAGAGAGAGAGACCAAGAGACCCTTGTCATCTCAAGACTAGACTACTGTAACTCACTCCTGGCAGGTCTACCTTTAAGCGCAATTCGACCTCTGCAACTGATCCAGAATGCAGCTGCACGGCTTGTTTTCTACCTTCCCAAATTTTCCCACACCACTCCACTGCTACGATCTCTCCATTGGCTTCCTGTAGCTGTTCGCATTAGATTTAAAACACT
>JBCNYH010000003.1:1947488-1960363 GCA_039654325.1 Tandanus tandanus
ATCTGTGTTTGGGGTGTGTGTGTTTGTGTGTATCTGTGTTTGGTGTGTGCGTGTGTATCTGTGTTTGGGGTGTGTGTTTGTGTGTATCTGTGTTTGGTGTGTGTGTTTGTGTGTATCTGTGTTTGGTGTGTGCGTGTGTATCTGTGTTTGGGGTGTGTGTGTACGTGTATGTTTGGGGTGTGTGTGTATGTTTGCTTTGTGTGTGCGTGTGTATCTGTGTTTGGGGTGTGTGTGTATGTTTGGGGTGTGTGTGTGTGTGTGTGTATGTTTGGTGTGTGTGTAAGTGTGTGTTTGCTGTATGTGTGTATGTCTGGTGTGTGTGTGTGTGTGTAAGTGTGTGTGTGTGTGTGTGTGTATATGTTTTGGTGTGTGTGTGTGTAAGTGTGTGTTTGGGGTGTGTGTGCGCGTGTGTGGTGTGCGTGTGTGTGTATGTGTATGTATGTGTATGTTTGGGGTGTGTGTGTATGTTTGGTTTGTATGTGTGTGTTTGGTGTGTGCGTGTGTATCTGTGTTTGGGGTTTGTGTGTGTGTTTGGGGTGTGCGTGTGTATCTGTATTTGGGGTGTGTGTGTATGTTTGGGGTGTGTGTGTGTGTGTGTGTGTGTGTGTTTGCGTGTGTGTATGTTTGGTGTGTGTGTGTGTTTGGGGTGTGTGCGCCTGTGTGTGTGTGTTTGGTGTGTGTGTGTGTGTGTGTGTGATTGGGGTGTGTTTGGTGTGTGAGTGTGTGTTTGGTGTGGGTGTGTGATTGGGGTGTGTTTGGTGTGTGCGTGTGTATCTGTGTTGGGTGTTTGTGTGTGTTTGGTGTGTGTGTGCGTTTATCTGTGTTTGGGGTGTGTTTGGTGTGTGCCTGTGTATCTGTGTTTGGGGTGTGTGTGTTTGTGTGTATCTGTGTTTGGTGTGTACGTGTGTATCTGTGTTTGGGGTGTGTGTGTATGTGTATGTTTGGGGTGTGTGTGTATGTTTGGTGTGTATGTGTGTGTTTGGTGTGTGCGTGTGTATCTGTGTTCGGTTTGTGTGTGTGTGTGTGTGTGTGTGTGTGTGTGTGTGGTGTTATGACCCGCTCGTTTAAAAGCCACAACATAAAAAAATAAGAGGAGACCAGACAGAATGTATATTTCACCAGAAAGGCGATTTATTTAGGAACTGTGGTTAGATCTAGGGGTGTTTGGATGCATGATTGCCGATGTAAGAATCAGCAAGAGAAAGGTGAGTGTGTGTTTGTGTGTGTGTGTTCGGCTGCATAAAGCAGCAACCATTTGTCCCTGCCGCCCAGCCCGCATCAGCTGATTGGGCTCGGATCTCAGCTGCTCATGGCCGGCTCATCTCCCTGACAGGTAGCAGACCCTCCCATTTTATAAACCACCAAAATACATAGATCCGCTGTAGTCCCATCTCTGTGCAGCCTCGTTCCACTGAAAGGGGACTTTACAACTGAGGAGGTTAATCAATAGTGCTACAACTGTAGAAAAATTCTGGCAGAAGCAACGGTAGTTGCCAACCATGCCTAACCATGACTACATATGGCTTTAACTTTTGCTCTCACTGGTTTTACTTGGCCACGACCCACTACTTTACCCAAGTAGGTGACTGTTGCTTTTCCAAACTCACACTTTGCAAGGTTGATGGTTAAATTGGCCCTAGATAACTGATAGAAAAGTTCTTTAATCTGTCCGAGATACTCGGTCCAGGTACTACTTTAGATGACCACGTCATCTAAATAGGCCTCACATCCAGACATCCCCAACAAAACACGATTAATAAGCCGCTGGAATGTAGTGGGCATGTTCCGTACCCCAAACGGCATGACTGTATACTGCAGAAAATCGTCTGGCGTCATAAAAGCCGACAACTCCCTGGCACGCTGAGTCAAAGGCACTTGCCAGTAACCTTTCCATAAATCAAACTTACTAATGAAAATAGCCACTCCGACGTGATCAACGCAGTCATCCACATGGGGTAAAGGGAAACAGTCAGCTTTGGTGACTGAATTTAACTTCCGATAGTCAGTACAAAACCGGTAGCTACCATCCGGTTTGGCTACTAGTAAACAAGGTGAGCTCCAAGCACTAAAGCTGGGCTCGGCAAGTACTGTACCTCTTGTCTCAGCAGTGCCCGCTTGGTTGGATTTACATGGTACGCATGTTGCTTAAACGGAGTCGCCCCATTTACCTCGATGTCATGCTCCAGGACATTGGTACGGCTCGGAACATCTGGAAATAAAGATGGAAAATCAGTGATAATACCTATGATGTCATTCCTTTCCACCTTAGAGAGATGCAGATGTTCAGGCAAAGCAGCGAGTACTTCAGAATTTCTTAGGCGAAGTCACCTCACAAGACTTGAGTCACCTCACAAGACACTCCTTTCACATCAGACACCCAGCCATTCTCATCCTTCCCCAGAGAAGACATGACCATAGCACAAGGCACAATGGGGACCCACAAGTGGAATTACCAGGCCAACCACAGCAGGAGGGAAGTAAGCCTTTAAAAGGTTTACATGACAAATCTGCACTTTCTTTTTCTGCTTGGGCGTACTAAGCATATAATTGTGACCTGACAGACACTTAACAATGGTGAAAAGGGTCTGCAAATGAGCCTGAAATGGACTGTTAATGATGGGCAACAAAGCTAAAACCTGATCTCCCACCTTAAACCCCCGCTCTACCACCCAACGGATGAACAAGCTCTGCATCTTACACAGTGCGATTTCGCTAGCGCTTCATCTTACACTGAGATTTCGCTAGCACTTTCAATGTTATGGGTCACGGGCCTGGTAGAGACGGTACCTGAACCCGCTGACATAGTCCAGTACGTTTTCTGGGGGTTTCTTTGCCGACCATTCATCAGCCAACACAGCCGTCGGACCACGCACAGCATGGCCAAACACTAACTCATTGGGGCTAAACCCCAAACTCTCCTGGGTCACCTCCCATATCACCAACAGCAGCCAAGGGAGACCCTCCTCCCAGTCACCTGCAAGCTCAACTCAAAAAGACCGCAGAAGTGATTTGAGAGTTTGGAAGGAACCTTTCCAGGGCTCCCTGACTCTGTGGGTGATAAACACTCGAGATATTATGTTGTGCTCTCAACTGTTTCAACGCTCTAGTGAATTGTTTTGACATGAAATTAGACCCTTGGTCAGACTGTATGATTTTTGGAATTCCAAAAGTAGACATGAAATTGGTGAGGGCTCAATACAGAGCGAGTGGTGATGGACCAGAGTGGATAGGCAGATGGGTAGCGAGTGGATAAACACATAGTCAGCAGGTAACAGTGCCCAGCTCGTGATCTGGGTAGTGGAATTGGCTGCAATGGGGCCATTGGTATTTTCTGGTTAGGTTTCCCATCAGTTGACAAGTCTGACACTCTCTGTAGTTTAAGATGTCTTTTTTTTAACCCAAGCAAGAAAAACTTACGACCAACCCGGTCATATGTCTTCCTAACATCAGTATGTTCTGCTATACCCCATGAGCTCTAGCACTGCTCTCCTATACTTACTTGGCACTACGACTCGCAAAGACCTTTTAACATAGTCACCTCTAGCTACAGTCCACCTCTGACACAATACCTTTCCTCCACACTCTTCGGGCATCACAAGATCAAAGAGCTTTTTAAGCCCCTCATCTGCTCTCTGCTCGCAATCAGCTCCTCACAGGAAACATCACACAAGCTTACTACAAAAGCCAAATCCAGTTTACAGTCGGGTTCATCACAAGGCTGCTCTGACACGGTAGGTTCAGCTGCCACTGATGAATCACCCTCACTCATGTCTGCCTCTCCCCACTCAGACTGCTCAACTGAGGGTGCAGACTCTTGTCTCAGATCTTTAGTAGACAGGCAGCTCCCCTCATATGAACAGACTGAGACCTCAGATTCACCACCTGCCTGCAACCGCTTTGCCCTTGCTTGGGTGATGGCACAGGCAGGGAACACATGAGGAAAGTTCTTGGCACACTCATCTGATTCATCAGACTCCGGTGGAACACTCAAAACAACTGGCAGTGGACACACAACTTGGAGGTTTCCCAAACATTTCCCCCAGCAAGGTCATTACCTAGGATAAACTGCACTCCAGGTACAGGCAAAGTTGGATGCACTCTAACCACTATACTGCCAGTGACCAAACCAGAGGATAAGTGGACTTGATGGAGTGGGACTTCTAAGAACCCCATCTCAATCTGTCTAACCAGGACATGAGCCCCTGTGGTTGTTGCTTCAGACAGAGGCACCACATCCTCCAGAAAGAAAGACTGGGCTGCCCCTGTATCCCGCAGAATGCGAACAGGAACACTATCCTGACCCAGTATTGAGACTGACCCCAAAGTTATAAATGGGGAGTAGTCTACTGGCTCACTACTGTGCTCTTCATTAGCACATCCACCCTCAACCAGACTGTCACCACTTGCCCTCTTAAAAGGTGCAATGAGAGAAACAGACTTATGCCTGCTTTTGTTCAGAACATGGCACTCAGAAACCTTGTGTCCTACCTTTTTGCAATAAAAGCATACAATCTCAGGCTTGGCTTCAAATGTTTTCTTAGGACCCCTAGGAGGCGACACTGGATCAAATGACCCTGCAGTTCTTACCTTGCCCCTAAACGAGGCCCTATACCTACCCCGACCATTGTCATGCCTAACCCAGCTTTGATGTGTGAGCACAAACTCATCAGATAGCACAGCAGCTTGAGCTAATGTAGTTACCTTCTGCTCATTAAGGTACATAGCAAGGGCATCGACAACACAATTTTTAAATTCCTCCAGGAGAATTAACTCCCTAAACAGATCTATGGTGTCCACTTTCTGAGAAGCACACCAATGGTCAAAGGGATGTTCCTTTTCATGTGCAAACTCAACGTAGGTGAGCATCTCAGGCTTTTAAAAATGTCAGAACTGTTGATGATAGGCTTCTGGGGTCAGAGAGTGTCAGTGTAATATTGCTGCCTTGACCGCCTCATCAGACCTAGACTGCTCTAGAGATAAGGAGGCATACACATCTTGGGCCTTACCCACCAGAACACACTGCAACAGCATGTCCCAGTGCTCTTTCAGCCATTGCAATGACATACAGTAGCTACCCTTTCAAAATGGGGAAAGTACCTTTCAACCTCCCGCTCTGAAAAGGGGGGCACCATCCTGATATTCTTGCTAATATCAAACTGTGGCTTTGCTATTTCATTACCTTTGCAACAATGGCTTTGCTATTCCATTACCTTTGCAGGGGAACTTCCTTCAGTAAGGGCATCACTGTTGTCAGGGAAGCATACAATCTTAAGTCTATCATCAGAAACACTGACCATGAGCTGAGAATAAAAAAGCCATCACATGGCACCGTGATCACACATATTCACACACACTTCAGTACTCAGTGTGTTTTTTTGTCTTTGTGAAGTGGGAGGAGACCGGGATCAAAGAAAAACAGGCCTCAGAGAGTTCATATACAAGAATTCATACATAGATTATCATCGGTGAGAAAAAAGAGGGGAGAGAGATAGAGAGGTAGAGAGACAGAGAGAGGCACAGAGACAGCGAGAGAGAGAGATAGAAAGATAGAGAAAGAGACAGAGAGAGAGGGTGAGAGAGACAGAGAGAGGAGACTTGAACAGGGGAATGAGACATGGAGTTCATTTTATGGTCCATTCATAAAAAAACAGAGCCGTGTGTGTGTGTGTGTGTGTGTGTGTGTGTGTGTGTGTGTGTATGTGTGTTACATAAGCATTGCTGGGTTTCTTCAGTCCTCCTGATTCACTTGTGTTTGCACACAGACACTACCGTCTTGTTGGTGTCCTTCCTCTGTCTCCCTATTCTCCCCATCTCTCCTTCTACAATCTCTTCTCTGTCTCTGATCTCCTCATCCACCATCTGAGCAGCATTTCTTCCCTCCACTCTGTGTTGGTGTGTTCTGTACTATTCTTAGTACCATTCTTAGTGCTTTCCATAGGCTCTGGGATCACCTGTTGGGCTCATAATGGGCGTAGATGAAGCGTACCTGAGAAATAACTCATCAGAAAGTAATGAGTTAATAATCAGGGACAGATGAAAGCATAATACATTAACAGCTAGGAGAGTACATTTCTCAGCACTGTTTCACCTGAATGCACTTACAGCATTCCTCAGTGTGTGACGGATCAGGATGTAATATAGTTATAAGCACATTGCTGTTGTATGCATTAATTCTCCACCTTAAACATTAACAACAACAACAACAACAATAATGATGATGATGATGATGATAATAATAATGATGATGATGATGATAATTTGTTTTTCATTCCTTGAAACTGATCTTCTGCTAATTCTCACTGTATTTAATCACTAATCCAACCTGAGCACCTTAATACAGGGGATGGGGGGAATGACGCATGACACAAACATTTTCATCATTAAAAAAAAAAAACATCCTCAAGTGATCAAGATGATGAAAGATGCTATCGGTAATGTTTCAGCAAAGAAAAGAAAACACAATTTCTACAGAAAAATACCAAAATCTAGTGAAGTGGCTCGAGGGAATAATAACGGTGAAAAAAGTGTCAAGATGATGAATGTAATTAAGCTCTCACGAAGTATCTGAGGAAGCGATCTTTAGGATGGACAGAATTATTATGAGCTGCTACTGACCTAAACAGATCATAATTTTTTTATTTACATTTTTTTTTTTTTTTTTACAGTATCTAACACAGCTGTTTCAGAATTACTAGTAGTGGTGGAATTGGGGAATGCAGTGGTAGTAGGGGTTGTAGAGATGGATGTGGTGTTGGTTGTGATGGTGGTTGTGATGGAAATGGTAGAGGTGGAGGGGTGAAGCATGTGATGGTGGTTGTGATGGAGGGGTGGAGGATGTGATGGTAGTTATGATGAAGGTGGTGGAGGATGTGATGGTGGTGAAGGATGTGATGGTAGTTATGATGAAGGTGGTGGAGGATGTGATGGTGGTAAAGGTGGAGGTAGTGGAGGATGTAATGGTGGTTGTGAAGGAGGTGGTAGAGGCGGTAAAGGTGGAGGTGGTGGAGGATGTTATGGTGGTTGTGATGAAGGTGGTGGAGGTAGTAAAAAGGAGGTCATGGAGGATGTGATGGTGGTTGCGATGGAGGATGTGATAGTGGTTGTAGTGGAGGTGGTAAGAGTAGAGGTGGTGGAGGAGGTGTTGGTGGTGGTGGTGGAGGATGTGATGGTGGTTGTGATAGAGGTGGAGGAGAATGTGATGATAGAGGTGGTGGAGGATGTGATGGTGGTTATGATGGAGGTGGTGGAGGATGTGATGGTGGTTGTAATGGAGGTGGTAGAAGTGGTAAAGTTGGAGGTGGTGGAGGATGTGATGGTAGTTATGATGGAGGTGGTGGAGGATGTGATGGTGGTTGTAATGGAGGTGGTAGAGGTGGTAAAGGTGGAGGATGTGATGGTGGTAAAGGTGGAGGTGGTGGAGGATTTAATGGTGGTTGTGATGGAGGTGGTAGAGGTGGTAAAGGTGGAGGTGGTGGAGGATGTGATAGTCGTTGTGATGGAAGCGATAAAGTTGGAGGTGATGGTGGTTGTGATGGAGGTGGAAAGGTGGAGGATGTGATGGTGGTTGTGATAAAGGTGGAGGAGAATGTGATGATGGAGGTGGTGGAGGATGTGATGGTGGTTATGATGGAGGTGGTGGAGGATGTGATGGTGGTTGTAATGGAGGTGTTAGAGGTGGTAAAGTTGGAGGTGGTGGAGGATGTGATGGTAGTTATGATGGAGGTGGTGGAGGATGTATTGGTGGTTGTAATGGAGGTGGTAGAGGTGGTAAAGTTGGAGATGGTGGAGGATGTGATGGTGGTTGTGATGGAGGTGGTAGAGGTGGTAAAGGTGGAGGATGTGATGGTGGTAAAGGTGGAGGTGGTGGATGATGTGATGGTGGTTGTGATGGAGGTGGTAGAGGTGGTGGAGGTGGTGTACAATGTGATGGTGGTTGTGATGGAGGTGGTAGAGGTGGAGGGATGGAGAATGTGATGGTGGTTGTGATGGAGGTGGAGAGGTGGTAAAGGTGAAAGTGGTGGAGGATGTGATGGTGGTTATGATGGAGGTGGTAGAGGTGGAGGTGGTGGAGGATGTGATGGTGGTAAAGGTGAAGGTGGTGGAGGATGTGATGGAGGTGGTAGAGGTGCAGGGGTGGAGGATGTGATGGTGGTTGTGATGGAATTGGTAAAGGTGGAGGTGGTGAAGGAAGAGATGTTGGTTGTGATGAAGGTGGTAGGGTTGGAGGGGAGGAGGATGTGATGGTGGTTGTGATGGAGGTGGTAGAGGTGGATGGGTGGAGGATGTGATGGTGGTTGTGATGGAATTGGTAAAGGTGGAGGTGGTGAAGGATGAGATGTTGGTTGTGATGAAGATGGTTGTGATGGAAGTGGGGGAGGATGTGATGGTGGTTGTGATGGAGGTGGCGCTGGAGGAGGTGTACATTGATGGCTACAGTAGGCAGTCACAATACGGTGACTGTGGTCAAAACTTCACCATCGTCCCTAAAATAGCCACGTTACTTTTGAACCAACTCGATCAAATTTCATTAAATCATTTGGTCTGGAAAGGCAGTATTCATTTATCACACATGGTTTAATGAGGGTTAAAGGGCAACAAATAAAGAATTTTAAAGGACACGAAGAAACAAGCTGATAATCGATACGACTATCTCTCTATTCTTTCATTCAGCCGTCCAATGAGATGATTATAAATAAACACAGAGTATAAATAACCTCTTCCTCTCCTATCACACCGAGTGTCATTGCCATGTCCTGGGTGGTACTTCTCTGACAGTAAGAACATAATGAGAAGGTCAACCTGTGTGTGTGTGTGTGTGTGTGTGTGTGTGTGTGTGTGTGTGTGTACTATGTGCACGTTAGGGTGAAATTCTATCTTGTGCAAAAAGCTTGAGGGGAAACTGGTAAAAGTTCATGAATCAGGTCCTGAAATGAACGGCTTAACAACCTAACAGTACCTGAGATTGGAAATTAGTGATGTAGAATCTTGACTAGCATTTGCAGATCTGTGTGTGTGTGTGTACATGTTCGCATCTCGCAGTGTGAGCTTCATTAATCCTTTATTAGCCCTTGTGGGTGGTTACTGATGGTAGATGGATGAAGTTATGTTCAGACCTTCAATATTTGTCTCTATCTTGTAAGAATGAGCAGAGGCTTAATTGTAGCATCTGTCTGTCTGTCTGTCTGTCTGTCTGTCTGTCTATCTATCTATCTATCTATCTATTACCCCAGTGAGTTGCACACTGTCTGCAGAAGCTGTTCTGTTCACACATCCATTCACCCTCTCATGCACACAGAGGGGCAATTTAGAGTAGTTAAACTAATGTGCATGTCTTTGGACTGAGGGAGGAAACCGGAGTACCCAGAGGAACCCCACGCAAGCACGAGGAGAAGATGTAAACTCCAGACAGAACTGCCTTCGTTGGGCCTGGGACTCGAACCCAGGACCTTCTTGCTGTGAGTTGAGAATGCTGCCCACTACAGCACCACACCCCACGCTGTTTATAGATTTGCTTCAGTCGGCTGTTCCACTGTGATCCAGCCGTGATGGCCTAAAACACCACCTGCCTGCAAAGGTCTCATATTGATACAGGCTGATTGCGAAGCTTCACTTTATCTCCATTCAGCACACGTTGTATAAAGTCTCTTACACACAGTACCACCACTGAAATCCAGCAGATCTGGGAGAGCTGTACCACTCACGTCTAAGAGTCCATTCATTTTTAATCAGAAAATTCAGTGAGTATCAGAGGATGATGTGTGACTGGGATAAATCCTGCCAAAACAAGCCCACATTCAGGTTCAGTCTGCTGCTGGAACAGACTTGTCTCTGGTGATTGTTCCAGAACCTCTAAAGACTTGATCTAGTTTAATTAAACAAGTCCAGTCAAGGAAAAGTTCTATACCGTCTATGGTTTTGTCTGGAGCTTTGTCTGATAGAGTGAAATATCCAGTATAAAGAAGATGGCTGTATTGTATCTCTCAGAGTTAAGTCAAGGATCTGTTGGTGCTTTGATGCATGAAAACTAAAAGGCAGCCAGCACAGACGAGAGAAGAGGAAAATGAATTTAAACCTGTGCTTGTATTTATTTATGGGAGGAAAAAAAAGAGGGTTTTTTGTTTTGTTTTGTTTTTTTTGTGCTGAGTCGTACATCTCGATGCTTTGCAGTGTATGAAATTAAATTTCTGTAATATTTTGATGGTGGAAAAAAGTTAATCTTGGATTGAATATCATTTTAATATTGAATCAGATTGCAGCTCAGGGAAAAATGTTCACCACGAGAAATGAAAAACGCGACATTAATGCTAACACTGGTGCTGGCCACATATTCATACGATCTGAGATTCTGGGCCAGTTCTGATCTTTGGATGGTGAGATGTTGTTGGGATATGAACGTGTGATCTCCTGATGATAGAGCTCACACTAAACTGAGTTATTTGCTGGAATGATTTGGGTCACTGTATAATAATTTCTACCCTAGTTGGACTATTAAGACTATTACAAAACAAGTCCACAGCCCCATCCTCAGGACACAAGGGGTCAAGTTTAGATTTGTTGAGGATGAAAGTCCCATGCAATCCTTCATATCAAGACTTAAACACCACTGGATGATTTTCAACACCACCACCACCATCATCATCATCATCACCACCTTCACCACCACCATCTTCACCATCATCACCACCATCTTTCGAATCAAGAAGTATACTGAGTTTGGGAGGTGGATAGTAAGTAGTTATTGAATCAGGTGAAGAATTATTAAGATTGAGGGGGTTTCATCTGCTGAGGAAAATAACACTGTCTGAGAATAATTCTCCATGCATAATTCTATCATACAAAACCATTTAAAAATTTTCAACTAATAGCACTGATCGGCATAAGCCAGATCTTACTATATTTAGAACATGCTTCTGCACTTGCGCATGTTGGCGGGGCCAAGGAGGACAAACTTTCTATGCTACACAGTTGAGAGATCATGGGAAAATAGCTTTACGTGACGTAATTGACCCTTACAGCCTTCAGAAGACGTTGCTATCTAACAAAATTCTATCTGTGGCTGAGTGTACAGTCTGCAGATATTGTGAACTAAATGTGGACGCTGTTTCACCGGAGCGTAAGAAGGCATAAGAAAGCCTACTGGTCTCTGGAGTCCTATAATTATTCTATCAGTGGAAAGAAGAACAGTGAAATCTTGCCGAAATGAAAGTGTTCTCATGGGTCAGGTAAGTTTTCTGTTTCACTTTAACACTAACATGCAGATAGTCATGCTGCTGTGTAATAAGCCTGTTGCTGTGTTTGTGGCTCAGCGCGAGTCCAGTTGAGTGACATTAAATTTTCAGTGTTCGAACATGATTAAATATTAAAAAGATATAACTATGACTACATTCGGGCGATTTATGAGAACCGTACAGCGATTTATCTATGAGTGCAGTAGTTCTGAACTGTGGACTTCTTTGTATGCAGTTAAATCAAATGCTAAACAAGCTAACAGCACACATGATTTGGTTGCGATATAATTATTTATGAGTGTCTTTCTTATGAATATAAACAAAACATGTACACTAACCGGTTATAAAATGGTCACTTCAAACATGGATCTAATCCTTGTTTAGGTCCAAATCCTAGGCTTCTTCCCTGTGACCCGTAGTCCCTGTATTCCAGCCATCTCTTCAGCTGACAAACAGAATGTTGACTGATATCACCAAATTCTCCAGAACCTGCCTGACTCGCATACTATCTCAGTGCAGGAGGACTAATGTTTGTCCTGCTTGGCCAGATGTTTGTACTACATACTATGTGGTGACGTAGTGTTGATCGGCGCTATTTAACTTATCCAATGTCAGTGATGGATAAGTCAGCTGGTAGAAGGATACCAACAATTATTTGATGACTTTCCACCAATTAGAGTTAACTAACATACAGTACTGAACACAGCCAGACACTATCATTACTCAAACACAGATGAGCTTGGATACATCTCAATATCTCTCAGTCCTCCCTCTACCATCGCTGTAATTTCTGTTTTAATGGATAAACACTGCTGTGGCTAACTGAGTCAGTTTCCCTACTTTCTTTTACGTTTCATTCTGTCAATCAAGTCCACCGAGAAGCTCTTGGGTGATGACACACATCTGAACTCTTTCAGCACACACACACACACACACACACACACACACACACACACACATACATATAGTCAAACACACAAGCTGGGACTGGTAGAGATTTTTGTTTTTACTCAATAGATGAGAGAGTAATATCATCATCATCATCATCATCATCATCATCATCATCATCATCATCATCATCATTTGCCGAACCACTTATTCCTACTATTAGGGTAGCAGATAGGCTGGAGCTTATCTCAGCCAACACTGAGCAAAGGTGGGGTACACCCTGCACAGCACGCCAGACCATTGCAGGGGAACACACCCACACAACCATTCCCACTCACACCTAGGGGCAATTTTGGAATAGCCAATTAGCCTAATGTGCATGTCTTTGGACTGTGAGAAGAAACAGGAGGAAACCCACAGAATCATGGGAAGAACATGCAAACTCCACACAGAGTCCCGAGCCTGGGACTCGAACTCAGGACCTTCTTGATGTGAGGCAGACTTGCTAACCATTAAGACATGATATTAAGACGTGCTATTAATTATATTAGTTGCGTGATGCCTTTAACTTTTTGTGTTGTATGTCACAAAGGGATGTGGAGCCGAGCGTGCTGTTTTCACATTAGAACAGTAAACTCATCTTCTTTGAGTGTTCAATTCTGAGAACTAGACAGAGAGTTTGAGGATATGTGTGTGTGTGTGTGTGTGTGTGTGTGTGTGTGTGTGTGTGTGTGTGTGTGTGTGTGTGTGTGTGTGTGT
>JBCNYH010000003.1:1981330-1992293 GCA_039654325.1 Tandanus tandanus
ACACACACACACATGCTCATGCATACACACACACACACACACACACACACACATGCATATACACACACACACACACACACACACACACACACACATGCTCATGCATACACACACACACACACACACACACACACACACACATGCTCATGCATACACACACACACACACACACACACGCCCATACACACACACACACACACACACACACACACACACACACACACACACACACACACACACAAAACATTGATCTTTGCACACAAACACACCCAAAACCCTTGTGTGTATTAATGTGTTTTCTGACAGTTGTGAAAGTGTCTGCATGAACTTGGCCTTGGGCTTGGAAATCCATTCTATTTTTCACAGCACCAGCCAGACTGAGTTCCTCCTGTTACTGATGAAGATCAGTAAGATCTACAGAATAGACAATTTTCTGCTTTATAAATGAACACAGTGTCTTGATCGCGTTGTACAATACCATCATAATATCTTCAGTTTCAGTGACTCAGTACTTAATATTTTAAACTTGATTGAGTTCCTTCTTTTTTAGTTTTTAAAGTTTTAAATACTACTAACAGTACCGTTACTTAAATCTAGCAAAATTTAAACCCATAATTTCTTCAGGGCTCAGGCCAACCCCTCCCCTACCTTTGGAATCCCCCCAAAGCACAAGCTTTGGCACATCACAACAGCTTTATTTGAGAATGGAGAGAGGACCTCAGCCTCAAATCACCTGCCTAAACTATCTCTCATTCAGCGGCAAGGAAACATGTAGTTTAGTGCTCACTTGAGCAAAGATGACCATTTCAGCTTTACAAAGCTTCCCACATACTTTTCACTATACTTGAGTGTGCATGGTTGTGTGAGTGCTGGTCCTGTGATGGTCTGACGAGCTGTACACATGGGACCCCTGTGTTATTCTTTGGAAATTTTCTGGAAAAAGGAAAAACAAATTTTTTTCTGGGAGCGAGTAATATAGAGAACGAAAGGTATATAATACTCGGGTCACGTGATGTGACGTGGTGAAATGAATAAAAAAACGAATGATATTCTTGTGTTATTGAAATGTTCTCTAAAGCTACAGTTTCTAAATCGTGTACTTTACATGTTGAGACTAAGATTGTGTGTTTGGTTTCCTCATTTTTATTCCCTTCTAAAAAAGTTATTAAAATTAATTTATCTTGATAGATAATTGATGATTGAATTTATCGGTAGGATATGGGTACGGAGTTTGAGAGTGGTTGGCACGGTGGTGAAGTGGTTACATTCACCTCACAGAAAGGAGGTCCCGGGTTTAATTTACAGGCTCAGGCCTGTGTGGAGTTTGCATGTTCTCTGTGTGCTTGTGTGAGTTTCAGGGTGTGCCCCGCCTTCGTCCACTATCGGCTGAGATGGACACCAGCCTCACAGCAATGCTAGTAGTAGGATTAAATGGTTCATAAACTGAGAGAGAGAGAGAGAATGTGTGAGAGTCACTCCATTTAAATAGGACCAGCAGAACACAGCATACTGTTGCTGATTTCACAAGGACAAGAGGAACAAATGGAGTTTCTCCACCCATCTGAACCCTTTATGGATAAGTTGACAGGTTTAGTTTATTGTACTGGATCTGGATATTATTCGGGAAGACTGTCTGCAAGGTGGAAATGGGAATACACTCAGGACAGGACACCAGGTTCCAGAAGAAGGACATGCAGAGCTTCACAGAGAAAAGACCCCAAGGTCCTCAGAGATGAACTTCACGCTCACTATAGCTGAATTCTGGAGCTGCCATCATGAATAGCCAGAATCACTTCCTTTATTGTGGTCTGGTTCCATTCCATACACCATGGCAGGATGCAACCTTGCAGCTTCTACTCTAATTAAAGCCCGCAGGCTAGACCTGATGCTCCACGGTCAAGGGTGGAAGTGTAGCCTGAAAACTCCAAGTCACACAAATGTCCATTCGTAAATACAGACCCGCTGTGTTCAGAACACAGGTGAGAACACAGGTGTGAGTGTTGTCTGATGAGAGTATATATGGAAAAGACTCCGAAGTTGCTGTAACACGTGACTGGTTCTGTAGGAAGGAAATGGTTTGTGTTAGCATTCAGGTGGATAAAGACAGCAGGACTGTGTTTGCATGCTGGAGTTTTAGGCAGGAAGAACTATACAGGCAATATGCAGATACAGAAAATTGAACAGGTCTGTGACCAAGCACTCGTGCAGCCGAGGGTAACAGGATCAACGTCTCAAGATTGACGGAGGAAATGCGTCCTCCAGATCAAGACTGAGCCACTGTTGCGTCCACGTGTAATTGGATTTTTGGCTAATGCCGCTTTATTCTATATAAATGAGACAGAGGAATTAAAATCGAAGCTGAAATAGATATTGTGCGTGCATTGTGGGGGGTGGGGGCCCACATAAGAGCAGTCAATAATTTTAATAAGTCATTTTGTGAAGTGCAGCCAAGTCACAAATCAGAATACAACAAGAAATATGTTTACTGCTTTTTAAAAAAATTTGTTTAAAAATTAAACTTAAAAAAAACTGTTTTTTTTCTATTCCCACCACCTTTATCTGCCACTTCTGAAACAAACATAAATGTAACAAAAAAAGATTGACATTCATGTCATATCACATGGAGAATTATACTGTGTTAGATAAAGCTGCCTCAAAATAAACGACTACTTAACAGACCTGCCTCTGCAGTAGGGACAAATATAGTTAGGATTGCCCTGTACTTCAGCAGGACCCCTTTATTAAACTCAAATTAAAGTTTCTACTGAAATGCTCTGGGAAGAGGGACAAAAAACCTACTTTAGTACTAATCTAATTTCACTCTGGTGATGACACAGACTTCAATGTGAATAGGTGGGGCTAACCTGTTGCAAAACGAATAGGCGGGGCTAACCTGTTGTAATGTGACTGGACAGGGCTAACTTGCTGCAAAGTGAATAGGCGGGGTTAACCAGCCGTAAAATGAGTGGGTGGGGCTAACCTGCTGTAAAATGAACGGGTGGGGTCAACCTGCCGTGGGGGGGAATTCTGAATATTTAACAATAGTAACTGCATTGTTTTTTTGTTTTTTTTTAAATTTGAGAAAACGTGAGCCATTTAAATGTGACTGTTTACAACTGGGTCACTTTTACTAAACTCAATTTCCCTGACCAAACTCAGTGTTTAATTAATGTTGCTGGACAGTTCCTGAGATGGAACGTAGGCAGAAGTGAATGCTGTGAAGCTAACAGCCTTCTCATTCAGAGTTGAGTACATGCGACAAGGTTTTAGTATATGCTATGAGGAAACACAAGAAAAAACAAACTACATATGTGATGATGATGACGCTGCTGTTTCCCAGTAGTATATACAAGTCCTGGATAGATTTGGCCTGGACTTTTTATGGTCTTAAGAACAATAGAGTAATTAATATTGGGGGAAACAATTCTGGCTCTATATTAGAGCTGCTATTCACACTCTTCTATGAATTACATACTCATTTCCTGAACCACTTAAACCTATTAGGGAGGATGGAGCCTATCTCAGCCGACATTAGGCTAAGATGGGGTACACTCATAAACGCTCACCAGACCATCATAGGGCAGCACACACACACACACACACACACACACACACACACCCATTCACATACACCTTGGGGCAATTTGGAACAGCCAGTTAGCCTGATTGACATTTCTTTGGACTGTGGGAGGAAACCAGCATACCTGGATGAAACCCAAGCAAATACATGGAGAACATACAAACTCCACATAGAGACGCCCTCACCCAGGACTCAAACCCAGGACCTTCTTGCATTGAGGCAGAAGTGGTAACCAGTACGCCACCGTGCCACCCCAGGAAGGAACCCCAGGATCTACTCCGATCCCCAACCTTATTTTTCTTCAGTGTTATTCATATATATGAAAGCCATGATCATCTCTAATCTCTCTCTGTAAGATTTTCATACAGAAATGTAGGAAACTCAATGCAGTTCCGTATCATTCATCATATTTTTTCCGTACTGTCAAGATTCTGATTAGATGCTAACACAAAGGCAACATGTCCTCAGCAACCTGTCAGGATGAATCACTGGCGAATAAATAAATAACCCAAATAATTTGGTGCTGTTCACTTTGTCTCTGTCAAAAAAGTCGATAAGGCAAAACCCCTGTGCTCCATTTCTTTCTTTCCTCATATAGACACACTGCTGATGACGCTAGCAGCAGATGCCAGACTGTTAGCCCTTCAGGGACTTAAACAAGCCCTGTTTAGATTTATACTGGTTTAAATAGGCTTCTGCTTGGAGGAACATTATGTGAATTTTCCTCAGAATGTAGGGCATCTCTTAACCTCTCCACCTCTTACTCAGCAGTGTTGTTGTTCTTCTTGCAGTGATGATCATGCATTCTCAAATCTTGATGGAAATCACAACTCTGGTGCCAGGCATCTTTATTCAAATATAAGTTGTGCACATTAAATCATTTTTATGGTATCAAGTTTATTCCATAACCCTTTACCTTTCACCACATTATCTTTGTGTAATCACCTCATTACGAATGCAACTCACCTGTTTGCACTCCCACCGAGAGCATGGTCACAACATGCTTCAGCACACTCCAACCAAGCCATCGCTATTCAAGGCCGTGTATTCGGCTGAGATAGAACTGCCACAGCAAATCTCTGCAACCCTCCTACTGTGGGAAGCCTCGCCAACTGCTACATCAGGTACATGCTGCTGTGTCACATAACAGAACTTCCACTGACAAGAATGATGGAAATCCTTCCAAGCACAGAGGTTTCCTACTACAATCTTCACTGTTTTTTTCCTCTCTGGAGATCAAGTCTGACAAAGACAAAGCAACCCAGCTCATCTCTCTGCTCAGCAGGCAGGCACTTGCATGGCTTCATCCTGTCTGTATAAAGGTGGATGATCATGCAGTCACTCTCAAAATGCTTCGAATGTGCATTGGCATCCTCCGAGGCCAAGCATCACACCAACCTTCGTTTATCAACACCCCAACTCTGCACTATTTTGATCGTTATATGCCTAGTCAAGAAAACTAGGCAGAGGATATTGTTTTCGAGGCAGTTGAGAAAAACCCCATATTTTTCAACCAATGGTGAGTATTAAAGAGATATCCTTGAGAGCATACTTTATCAAACTGCTCAATCCAAGAAAATGTTAGGAAGAGTAACTCAATTCCTGCTCACCCCATTAATAATCCGTTCAGCATCATGGCAAAAATAGATAAATCACATGGCCAGAAAATTGCTTGCGACACCATACAGGCAACCACCGTCCACAGGCAGGCAGGCAGGTGAGCCGAACCACACACACGGTGCCACCTATTACCCATGTGCTAGCAGCCTTCGATGACATATGAAGTTTCTGATCTGTACAACCCAATGTACCACCCAATAAAATGTACACTTTAACCCAATAAAATATGGCGGATCTGGAAGTACATCTTTCGTTGTATGCATTTGTTAATGCCTGGCAGATCACCATTTGGTGGAAGCTCCAAGGAAAAAGAAACTCCAATACTTGGGCCAGAATCTGTGAGATGCCTTCTACATCCTTAAGGGTCAAAAACAGGGGACAAGGACTAGAAGGTGGCAAAGAAGGAGATGGTCTGATGATATCTTAGACTGGATGGGGAAAAGTGTAGCAGGATGTATAGTGGCAGTAAGAGACAGGTACCGATGAATAGTGCAGGTCCATCAGTGCATGACCCCTGACCCTCAGATGTATGGATGGGATCAGGACTAGGACAAGTGGACTCTTTCATTCAAACAGTTTCAAATTCCTGTCAATCCCTTTCCTCTTACAGTGCCCAACAATGGGTGGCCAGAAACTCTATAGATGCCAAGAGTTTATACTGATTCCAGTGTATACACTAAACACCTCCTATTCTATTCTCATTATTTATATCTTTATATTTATAAATAAATTTTTCAGTTGATTTGCACAACACAGCAAGAAGGTCCTGGGTTCGAGTCCCGGGCCCGGGTGTTTTTGTGTGGAGTTTGCATGTCCTTCCCGTGCTTGTGTGGGTTTCCTCTGGGTACTCAGGTTTGCTCCCACAGTTCAAAAACATGCACAGTAGGCTGATTGGCTGTTCCAAATTGCCAATAGGTGTGAGTGTGAGTGTGAATAATTGTGTGTTGGCCTTGCAGTGGTTTAGCGAGCAGTTTAGGGTGTACCCTGCCTTCACAGTTCAGGGTGTACCCTGCCTTTACTCTGCGCCAGCCTCCTGTGACCCTAATTAGTAGAATTAAGCAGTTTGGCAACAAATGAGTAAGTGATGAGAGTGAGTAGTTCCACTTCTGGGTCTGCACTCTGTCTAGTGGGGAAGAATTACAGCTTCATGTCAAGTAACGCTGCATTCATTCCCTCTGGTATTTATGGTGATCACCAGGTGGTAAATATGACTTGCAACCATTCAGTACTCAGTGACTGGCTATCAGGGTTGTCAGAGTAACCTTAATGGTGGACCAAGCATTGAAAGAGATGTTAATGTATGTAATGCATGTTCATGTTTTTATGTTGGGAACTTTGTGTCACTGAATGAAGAGAACATTCTTTCAGAAAGATGTATTAGGTGTTCCACTGTATATCCCAAAAATCCCATCTGGCTGCATTTATTACTACAAAACAGGCCCAGTTTAATAAATAATATACATCTGATGTGACATTTCTTTTGAATTTGTCCTTGAAAGCTTTTATTATCAGTAGTAATAAATTGGTTTCATTAATAAGTAATTGCTCACTGTAGATTACTTATTCATTGCTGTAGATGAAGGTGAAAGGTCGCCATGTGGGACAAATGGAAATACTCCAGCAAGCCCCAGTTCACCAGTGAGAAATATCTCTGGGACCGCATGTTGAACTCCACTTTCCACTTGTCAGCTCATATTTACTAAAATTCCCAGAGGTAACGAATGTAGCATTAGTTGTGTTTTGATAGCAGTCAAAGCTGACAGACGGTGAAAACTTTGTATGTCATTTCCTTCAGCTACTGCCCTTGACCCGAGCTAATCTGTAAATTCACTACTTGATAATGAAGGGTTATCTCAATGGTTTGGTTTTGTTTGGATCGGAAAGTGTAATATTTGTAGCCTGTATGTACTATGGATATTACTCATAGCAGAATAGTTTAGTGTTAGTGTGCAGGTTTCATTTAGCTCATGTTTCATGATACTCATATGTTTCCTTTTATTAAGGATAAAAAAATGACATGTATCAGTTAAACAGGAAAATGATTGTTGTGTTTTAGGGATACTTGTTATGCATGATCTGTTAAAATATCCGTATATCACAGTTTAACTGAATATAATTCTCAGTAAAACCTCTGAGTACAACCTGGGGACGTTTGTTTTGATCACTGTCTAGTTTATGTAGAGTTGCATAGCTGAGGGCAGAAGACCTCCATTCCAAAGTCCTAGCACTGGACAGAAAACCAGCTGGTGAAAGATTTATGACCCATCCACATTGTAAGCTATCACTTCACACCAGCTACAAGAAGCTGATCTGATTTCTGGCTGTGGAATCCTGAAATAACCTTGGCTGGTCTCGGTTTCCACTGGCTTCATCATTGCAATATAAAAATATCATGGACTGAATGAGAAATAGAAACAGTGAACCTGGTCCCATCATTACAGAATCACCATGTCTACAAACATCCCATGAACCAGCCAAGAATTTATGATTCCTGAATGCTAAACTGAATTCATAGAAGGTTTAGAAAATCTGGAGCATGCGTCCTACCTGCATACAGAGTAAGACCGACAAAGGAAACATGGCCTTCAGTCACAGCCTAATGTCATTATACACAGCAGTACTGCCACATGGACTGATCAATGTCCCTTGCAAGTGCTTGCTGGTTTGCATACAGTTCAATTCAATTCAATTAAGTTTTATTTGTATAGCGCTTTTTACAATTGACATTGTCACAAAGCAGCTTTACATAGTAAAAGTAATTCAATTTACAGGAGAACGTCAGAACATTTTCTCAAAACGAACAGCGCAATTTCTGTCAACTATGAACTATTGAGAAAACATAGGGGTAGCTGTTAACTGAGGCTCTGGGTTACTGATCAGAAAGTCGGGGGTTCAAGCCCCAATGCCACCAATCTGCCATTGTTGGGCCCTTCAGCAACTCCCTTAACCGTCAACTGCTCAGCTGTATTAATTAAAATGTAAATGACTTTGGGTAAGGATGTCCGCTATTGAATCAGTACCTCCAAGTCTGAGGCCATGGTTCTCAGCCGGAATAGGGTGGAATGCACCCTCCGGGTCTGAAATGAGGTCCTGCCCCAAGTGGAAGAGTTCAAGTATCTCGTGGTCTTGATCACGAGTGAGGAAAGTATGGAGCGGGAGATCGACAGGTGGATTGGTGCAGCCTCTGCTGTAAAGCGGAGCATGTACTGGTCCATCGTGGTGAAGAGGGAGCTGAGCCAAAAGGCAAAGCTCTCAATTTACCAGTCGATCTACGTTCTTACCCTCACCTATGGTCACAAGCTTTGGGTAGTGACTGAAAGACAACATCGCGGATACAAGCGGCTGAAATGAGCTTCCTTTGCAGGGTGGCAGGGCTCTCCCTCAGATTTAGGGTAAGAAGCTCGACCATCTGGGAGGAGGTTGGAGTTGATCGGCTGCTTCTCTGCGTTGAGAGGATCCAGTTGAGGTGGCTCGGGCATCTGATTAGAATGCCTCCTTAATGCCTTCCTGGTATGGTGTTTGAGGCATGTACAACCAGGAGGAGACCCCGGGGCCGACCCAGAACAAGCTGGAGGGACTATGTCTCTTGGCTGGTCTGTGAACGCCTTGGTGTCCCCCCGGAAGAACTGGAGGAAGTGGCTGGGGAGAGGGACGTCTAGACCTCACTGCTTAGGCTGCTGCCCCCATGACCCGACCCCGGATCAAGCAGAAGGAGATGACTGACTGACAGTCTGCCATTGTAAATATAAATGTGTTGTGGTAACTAGTACTAAACTCAGATGTTTCTCTCATACTCGTGTTACTTAGTTCTCATGTGGAAAGAAGGGCATCAGTGAACCGTAAGGATATTTAAAATCTTTTTCACACTGTTGTGTGTTGTTCCTTGAATGTGTGCATATGACAATGTTCTGACAATATCTGTTTCCTAAATAGAAAGTTAGATTAATGTGAACTTGATGCTGAACGTAATTTTCCTAAATTACATTCTTTTTCACAGCATGCTTCACTGATGATCCAGATAATCATTCTTATTCCTTTTATAGATTTGTGGATATGATGAGGTTATCAAAGCCAATTTTCATTCATTTAGCTTTAAGTTTCACAACCATGTGTGCCAATATTTTTGACAGGTCATCTCTTTTTTAAAGAAGCTGCTTCCTTATTCGTGTTAGAGTTCAAGAGTTGAGATAGCCAGTCAGGTAATTGATTGATCCTCTGAACCTTCTGCAGTATTCATCCAGATGAGTGACTTTTCTTCCCACAATCCAATACAACAGCCCTATACAGTTCTTTTTTATGAGCATCTGTACTCTACCATCTATCCTGGTTCATCACCTGATTACTGACAGAACACACCACTTTACAATCAGATTAATACTTTAAAAAAACCCATACTTTCATACTATGATTGTACGCCACCTGCCTCATGTTTCTTAACAGTGCCTTACTGTTTGATGTGTCTGTTACATTGGCATATACATTGACATTTAATTATAACAAATTAATTCATTAAAATTGAGTCTTAAAAGCATTGAGTCTACTTTAGTCAGTTTAATCTGACTAAAGGTCACATGGATTTTAAGCTAAGTCTTAACTTGGGCTAACAATTTGATTCATTCTTTCAAAAAGAACAAAAAGGGACCAGTTAATGTTGGCTTGTTAAACTCACCATCAACTCGAACCATGTTATAGTTTTAAAACTCGTGAGGTATGAGTAGGTATAGTGAGTAAGTGAGTACAGTAGAGTATGAGAGCGTATAGTAGAGTAAGTATGTATAGTGGCTGGGTAAGTGAGTATAAGAGGGTATGATTAAGTATAGTGGGTGAGTAAAGTTGAATATGTGCAGATATCGTGTGTGAGTATACCATGAGTGGGTATAGTAAGAGAGTGAGTATAGTCGAGAATAAGTGAGTATAGTGGGTGAGTATAATAGAGTATTAGGCATAGTAAGTAGTTTATTATAGTCAAGTATGATTGACTGTAGTGGGTAAACATAGTCAAATAGGTGTAGAATGGGGTCAGCAAAGTATGAATGGGTGTAGAGAGTATAAGTAAGTGAGTGTAAGTATGTGCAGTGGGTGAGTAAGTATAGTAAAGTATGAGTGGTGAAAGTATAGTGGGCATGTAAGTGTAACTGAGTATATTGGAGTATTTGTGAGTATAGCAGAGTAACAGCGAGTATAGCAGGGTATAAGCTAGCATGGTAGGGTGTGAGTAAGTACAGTGGACTATAAGGGACCACAGTGGAGTATAAGTGAGTACAGTGGAGCATGAGTAAAAAAATAGAATACTAATATGGCTTGCGGGTAGAAACTGTCCCGGAATCTGCTGGTGCGAGTCCGGGTACTTTTGTACCAACTGCCTGAGCATCCGAACTCGCACCAGCAGATTCCGAGACAGTGAATGAGTGAGTATAGTGGAGTTTAATTGTGTATGCTGAAGTATGAGTGAGTATAGTGGAATATGAGTGAGTTTAGTGAAGTGAGTATAGCAGAGTATAAGTGAGTATAATGGAGCATGAGTAACCACAGTGAATTATAAGTGTGTACAGTAAAGTATAACTGAGTATAGCGGGTTTCAGTGAGTATAGCAGAGTGTGCATGAGTTTAGAATCAGAATCAGGATACTTTATTGATTCTGGAGGAAATTGTGTGCACCCAGTTGCTCCATACTGCTCCAAGTAAAGAAAAGATGAGATAAAGATAGAAGTCTCAATTAGAAAAATGAAGAAAAATTACAAATGTCTACATATATATAGATCG
>JBCNYH010000003.1:2001937-2016584 GCA_039654325.1 Tandanus tandanus
AGTTTAATGTCCACAGGTAGGAATGATTTCCTGTGTGGTTCAGTGGTACATTTCGGTGGTATCAGTCTCTCACTGAATGTGCTCCTGTGACTGATCAGCAGGTTGTGAAGCGGGTGGGAGATGTTGTTCAATATTGTCTTTATTTTGGCCAACAACACCACCGTCAGAGAGTCCAGCTCCATCCCCACAACGTTACTGACCTTGCAGATCAGTTTGTTCAGTTTGTTTGCATCTGCAACCCTCAGCCTGCTGCCCCAGCATGCAACAGCATAGCGAACTCGAAAGTGTTTGTAATCCACCACCATTTCAACATTGACGCCCTGGATGGAAACAGGTGCCGCTGGTGTTTTGGATCTTCTAAAATCCACAATCAGTTCCTTGATCTTTGTCACATTAAGCTGCAGACGATTCTGCTCACACCATGTGACGAAGGAGTCCACAGCAGCCCGATATTCCTTCACTGATACATCCAACTACAGCAGAGTCATCAGAAAACTTCTGAAGATGGCAGGTCTCTGTGCAGTAGCTGAAGTCAGTTGTGTAGAGTGTGAAGAGGAAAGGGGAGAGAACGGTCCCTTGTGGTGCTCCGGTGTTGCTGACCACCGTGTCTGACATGCAGTGCTGCAGGCACACATACTGTGGTCTTCTGGTCAGGTAGTCCACAATCCACAAGAGAGGCATCCACCTGCATCGCTGTCAGCTTCTCACCCAGGAGGGTCGGCCTGATGGTATAGAATGCACTGGAAAAGTAAACAAACATGACCCTTCCAGTGCTCGCCGGCTGGTCCAGGTGGGTGTAGACACGGTTTAGCAGGTAGATGATGGTGTCCTCTTCTCCGAGACAAGGCTGGTAAGTGAGCTTAAGGGGTCCATGTGTGGTCTAGCCATGGGTCGGAGTTTATCCAGTATGAGTCTCTCAAGGGTCTTCATGACATGCGAAGTCAGTGCCATGGGTCTGTAGTCCCTGTAGAACTAGGCATGATGCCTTCCACTGCACAGGGACCCTCTGTAGACTTAGGCTCATCGTGAAGATGTAGTGTAAGACTCCACAGACCTGGGAAGCACAGACTTTAAGGACACAGGGGCTCACCCCATCCGGTTCTGCTGCCTTGCCAGAGTGTAGTCTTCTCAGCTGTTTCTAACCTGATTATAGGTGAAGTTGACAGGTGGCAGAGGATTGTCAGGTCCATCACCTGAGGCAGAGGTGCAGTAAGAAGAGGGAGGTAGAGAGGGTGGTGTGGCAGGGGGTCTTAGGCTTGCTCCCGATGAGTTAGAAGGGGGCTGCGCAGTAGCCGCAGTGTCAAATCTGTTAAAAAACATATTCAGCTCGTTGGCCCTGTCCTCACCGCCCTCGGCTCCTCTGCTGTTGGATGGCCTGAAACCAGTGATGGTCTTCATACCACTCCAAACCTCTCTCATGTTGTTATGTTGGAGTTTCCACTCCAGCTTTCTCCTGTAATTGTCATTAGCCTCCCTGATCTTGACTCTCAGTAAACTTTGGATCATTCTCACCTCCTCTCTGTTGCCAGCTCTGAATGCCCTCTTCTTGTCATTAAGGAGGGCTTTGATGTCTTTAGTCACCCACAGCTTGTTATTTGGGTAACAATAGACCGTCTGAGCTGGGACAATGGTATCAGTGCAGAAATGTATGTAGTGTGAAATACACTCAGTAAGCTTATCAATGTCCTCACCATAGGGCTCACAGAGTGCTTGCCAGTCTGTCACTTCACAGCCATCCTGTAATTTCTCCAAGTCCTCGTCCAACCATCTCCTAACAGTCCTTGTAGTCACAGGCTGCCTCTTCACAACAGGCACATAACATGAAGAAACATGAATTAAGTTGTGGTCTGATCTCCCCTGTGGGGGGAGGTGGGAGGAACTGTAGGCACCCTTAGTATTTGCATACAGCATGTCTAAAGTTCTCTCCTCTCTGGTGGGACAGTCCACGTACTGCACAAAGTTTGACAGTGTAGTGTCCATGGTGACATGGTTGAAGTCACCTGAGATCACAGTGAAAGCACTCTGTTGTTGAGTCTGTAATCGGGCTATGGTAGCATGAATAGTGTCACATTCAACAGTGGGGTTGGCAGAAGGAGGAACATAAACAGTCACTAAGATGACATGGGGAAATTCCTTGGGCAAATAATATGGTCTGAGTCCAACAGCACACAGTTTAATGTCTGGTCCACAACTCTTTGATGGTTATGTGGGTGGGGTTACACCACCGGTTATCGACAAGAACGACAAGCCCCCCCTCCTTTCTGCTTACCGCTCACGGTGCAGTCTCTGTCAGCTCAGACAGTGTGAAAGCCCGCGATGGATATGTTGTCATCAGGAATATCCTGATGCAGCCATATCTTTACGAAGCACATGAAACTACAATCCCGATACTCTCTCTCACTCCGGGCTAGCGCTGTCAGCTCATCCATCTTATTCGCCAGTGACCTCACGTTCCCCATTATAATAAATGGGAGACACGGCTTGTACCTTTTCTCTCCGTAAGTCATCGCTATCTTGCCGCCTCCCTCTTTCTCTTTCTCTGTCCTCCTTCTCTGCATCCCTGGTATGATTTTCTTTAGATTACAATGGTAAATCCTTGGGTCTGGCCACTAGTCCGGCCAGCTTCAGGGCGATCAGCTGATCGCGTGTAGTTGCTGCGCTTTCTCCATGAAAGTAAAAGTTCCGCAGCGATAAGAAGTACAAAAAATCTCTCAACCCACATATTCAGAGGGCACCTACTTATGAACAATAAAATAATACGTACAAGAAAAAAAAGTTAAAGTAAGTAAGAAAAAAAGAGTTAGTGGAGTATGAGTAAGTTTAGTGACGTATGAGTGTAAATAGTGGAGTATAAGTGAGTTTAGTGAAGCATGAGTTAAGTATAATGCATTATGAGTGAGTACAGTGGAGTGAGTATGGTGGAGTATAAGTGAGTATAGTGGAATATGAGTGAGTATATTGGATTATGAGAAAGCACAGTAAAGTGAGTGTAGTTAAGTATGAGTGAGTACAGTGGATTATGAGTTAGCATGGTAAAGTATGAGCAAGTATAAAGGAGTTTAAGTGAGTATAATGGAGTAAGAGGGAGTAAAGGGGTCATGAGTGACTACTGTGGAGAGAGTGAGTGAGCACAGTTAGGTGTAAGTGACTATAGTAAATTTTAAGTGAGTATAGTTGAGTATAAGTGAGCATAATGGAATATATGTAAGTTCAGTGGAGTAAGTTTAGTGAAGTACAAGTGAGTGTAGTGGAACATAAGTGAATATGGTGGAGTGTGAGTGAGTACAGTGGAGTGTGAGTGAGTATAGTGGAGTATATGTGAGTTTAGTGGAGTAGGGGTATGTACAATGAAGTATGAGTGAGCATAGTGGAGTGAGAGTGAGTACAGTGGAGTATAAGTGAGTACAGTAAAGTATTATTGAATGTAGTAGAGTCTGAGTCAGTATAGTGAAGCATAAGTGCATAAGAGTTAAGGTAGTAGGGCATGAATAAATATAATGGCATATGAGTGAGCATAGTAAATTATAAGTAACTCTAGTGGAGTATAAGTTAGTAAAGTGAAGTATAAGTAAATACAGTTAAGTATAAGAGAGTATAGTTGAATAAGAGTAAGTATAGTATGAGTGAGTTCAGTGAAGTGAGCATAGTGAACTACAAGTGAGTGCAGTAGAGTATAGGTGAGTATAGTGGAGAATGAGTTAGTTCAGTAAAGTAAACATAGTGGACTATAAGTGAGTATAGTAACGTATGGGTGACTGCAGTGAATAAAGAGTGAGTACAGTGGAGTATGAGTAAGTATAGTGGAGTTCGGGTGAATTCAATGGAGTGTAAGTGGATATAGTGAAGTATGAGTAAAAATAGTGGAGTTTGAGTGATTATAGTGGAGCAAGAGTAAGCACAATGGAGTACAAGTGAGTATGATGGAGTATGAGTAAGTATAGTAGATCATAGGTGAGTCTTGTGGAGTATAAGAGACCACAGTAAAGTATGAGTGAGTATGGTGATGTATGACTAAGTACAGTGGAGTATAAGCGAGTATAGTAAAGTATGAGTTAGTATAGTGAAGTGTGAGTGTGAGTGAGTGCAGTAGAGCACAAGTGAGTACAATTAATATAATTTTTTATTATAGCAATTATAATGGAGCATGAGTGAATATTGTTTAGTATAAGTGAGAATTGTTGAGTGTAAGTGAGCATAGTAAAGTACGAGTGAGTATAGTAGAGTATAAACGAGTATGGTACAGCACGGGTGAGTATAGTGGGGTGTGACTGAGATTGTAAGTGAGTATAGTGGGGTATAAGTTAGTATAGTGGGGTATGAGTGAGTACAGTTGAATTTGAGTGAGTATAGTGTAGTATAAGAGTGACTACATACAGAGCACCTGAATGAATCATCTGAGATGGAAAATCGCTTCCTCCACACAGCAGCACACACTACATTTACAGATAAAAACAAATTGTATGAAATTAAAATGATCCTTTACAACAAATATGCAATTTCTTTAATGATCCGGTGATCTCACAATAACAATTACCTGCAATCTGTGCCACTGCAATCACAAAAGCCTAATGAAGCGGCCCTGAGGGAACCAGAATCCAGAAGATTAAATTTAGGAATTGGAGGAAGGTAAAGCGGCTGTACCTCGTAATTGAACTTCTGAATGCCTTCCAGCAAGAATGAGTGCTGCTGTGTGCATGGTTTTGTTCCAGGACTGCTAATGTTTACCAGCAGATGCCTAGGACCTTCAGGAGGGTCAGGTTTAATCAAATGTTCCAAGTTATTGTTTGCGTGGCTTGTGAGGCTAAGCCGCTTTGAATAATATCAGTAAAGTTTGTTTTTAGGGTGAAATGTGACTTTTTCTTTATTAAATTATTACCTTGTATTATAAACATATTCAGGTGTGTACAACTCACATTATCTTTATATATTTGATTTACTGATATAGTTATATATAGATATATTTAATATCTGAGAAGGACAGGAGTGTGTTATTGATATGAATAAAAAATTTAATAAGGTTTGTTTGACAGCATTCATTGGATCGACCCACACATAGTACAATGGGAAAGTCAAGGAGATCAGTGCAGATCTGAGAAGTAGGATCGTAGGCTAGTTTATATAAAACAAAGAAATTAACAAGCAGAAAACCTATAGATTGGGGTCGGTGGTGTAGTGGTTAGGGTGCTGGGCTAATGATTGAAAGGTTGTAGGTTCAAATCCTGTCAGACCCCCCACTGTGCTAACAGTGGGCAGAGACTTGACCATGAGTATGCCTCTGTCCACTCAGCATTATAAATGGGAACCAATAAATACTGAGAGAGTAGCCTGCAACTGACTAGCATCCCATCCAGGAGGAGTTGAAGTCATATTCGCTTCATGCAACAGAAATCGAGATCAGCTCCGCCTCTGATGAGCCACGAGGGTCGGGTGTAAACAGTCTTTCCAAAAGTTTGCAGATTCAGATCATCAGTAAATGAAGCTGCATGCAAGTACACTGTTATTTCGGGGTGTAGTCAATTTCAACGGTTTAGAGACCCAAACATCTCCGCCTCCTCCGCACCTCCATAATTCCAACTTCTAGGCCGGGGTTTACTTTTCACTGCTGCCTGTGCACTCATCTGCATGTCCAGTGATCAGTTAAATAATAATCTCTCATTACTCTTTGTGCACTTGTTTTTTTTTTTTAATTTAAGCCAGTTTGGGAGTTTAGGTAACGTGCATTCTCCGTTGTGTACTTTCTCCTTTGTTCTCTCACCTGTTGTTTGTTTCTATGTCTGATTCCAGTGATGTGTTGCCCAGCCTGGCTCGCATCCTCCACACCAACATCCAGACGGTGTGTCTTTGGTTTCATTCCTGGTTTTGCGGGAGTGGCACAACTTTGTGGCACAGTCACTGGTGTTCTCTTTCTCTTCCTGTGGTTGCCACGGCACAGCTAATCACCTTGCATGCCCTGGATGGTAAACCTGTCAGTCACTCTCCCGTCACCCACATCACATGGTTGCTTTGCTTATTTGTTGCCCAGGACAATACTGAACATGATCAATTCTTAATACAAACACAGCATCCCCTCACTCTTGACCTTCCATGGTTCCGTCTACGTAACCTCGTTATTGATTGGTGGGTGAGAATTTTCTGATCTTGGTCCCCTCAATGCACGAAAAACTTGTATTTTTCCTAATCTCACTTCTTACGTCACATCCACCTAGATCCTGCTCGCCCAGCTCCCCATTTCAGTTCTGTTGAAGTACGCTACGTACGTTGACTTTTTGTGCTGCGAATGCAAGCCTGCATCGGCTGTGGGATTGTCTCCCTGGCAAGGTGCCCCTGCAGGGATGGTTCTACCTATTGTCTGAGGCGGAGACTTGAGCCAAGGGAAAATGTCTCAGGGGCACTTAGACAGGGTGTCTTTTGCCGATCCACCTCTGCCAGCTTCGTCTTCATATAGAAAATGGATCACGTCTCCGATCCTGTATTGATCATTAGGGTCTTAACCGGTCACAGTACAGTATTCCTTTCTGCTTCCGTTGATTCCCTCAGCCATCAAAAACAGCTCAGCAGGTCAACCATTTCTTCCAGCACATACAGTCTAATTCAGATTTGGGCGGGTGACAAGTGGAAAACAGCTTTCAGCACCACCTCTGGTCACTATATATACCAAGTCATGCCGTACAGGCTCATGAATGCTCATTGGTACTCCAACTTTATGACTGACATTTTCTGAGACACAATTGTTTGCATAACTGCCCCTCAGCCGAGAGGAAATTGGTACAGGTGTTCAGGATCCACCAGTTCACAGGCCTCCTACTGGACTACAGCCTGGATTACTGATTGATTTATGGCTATGAAGATGAAAATACTATAAAGTGATAAATAAAAACAAAACAAACAAACAAAAAAAACAAACAACTCAACTGCACCACAGTGTTTATGTACCACTCTGTATAAAATAGCATTTAAAAGCATTGCTTTATTCCTTGCTTTATTGTCCATATCATCTCTTGTCAGTGAGAGGACTTGGATGATACAAGGCATTCCTACACAATGAGCAATTGAAAGTGAAGATCCTTTCACTGGGGCTTTTTTTAGACTGGCCTGCAAATAATCATGTCACTGATTTGTCATAAACCTGTCAGAGCTTTCTTGGCAGCATCTGAAAAATAATCGATGAGAAATGACAAGGAGCCATTTATCACACGCCGCCGTCATGACCCCGGGATCAGAAAGCTTACCAAACTGGGTCCAGTAGCAGTGTTTATAAAGACTCTATGGCCTGTCGTAGTCTTTATGTAGAGTTAGTGTCCTGAAAAATGCTGAAACAGACTCGATAACACAAACACATATAACATCTGATTCTTTTCAGGATAAGAAACTGAAATCTGAAACTAACCTGTTACTGATAATTAAATATTTTGATGGTTAATACATGGGTGATAAAATTCCAGATTAATTCAGAATTCCAATTTTAAAGCAAGTTAAAATATAGTTACTTTTACTAATCGCACACTTTGAGAAATTAGCACTTGGTCTATATTTGCTAATTTTGCCATCTTGTTTTTTGGTGCTGGCCGAGGTCATCATATTCTTCTTATTTTTATTTGTTGTTTTATGGCGGTTGGCAAACAGCTATATATGTTTCCTTATTTTATGCAGTGTGCTGTTCAATCCAGTGTCCAAATCTAATCCTTGATTTTACTGTCTCTTCATACCTGTTCCTTCCGGCCCTCCTCATTTCTCCCACTTTTCTCTGAATTCTAATAAACCATTGTCCCTTCCTTTCTTCTTCCCATTGTTTTTCCCTCAGTCTCTGTTTAATGATGCTGTTATGTCCTGATAATTTTCACTGATAAGTCAATATGGATATTTTTAACGGCTTCCTTAGCAACCTCATCTATTAAAAGTTGCTGTTTTCAGCCAGCTTGGTGTGCGAGGACAGCTACAAGGTCATGGTTCTTGCTTTCGATATGCTGTACACTTGTAAGTTGACTGTTCTTGGTCTATGAAAAGTGGGTAAGCTGACATTTTGTTAGTACACAGCATGATTAGCTTGCCAAAGGATTTTGATAAATACAAGTTGCTCAGCCTTAATTTCAGTGGGTGGGGGTAAAGTGAGCATGAAAATGTCCAGAATATAGAACACTGTTATATCTATATATAGATGTATTGCTGAAACATTTGAATTTCCCCTTTGGGGATCAATAAAGGATTATCTTATTTTATCTTATATAATCTGGGACCCCTCCTTGAATCACCACCTTTATTGTGGCGGAGGGGTTTGTGTGTCCTAATGATCCTGGGAGCTATGTTGTCGGGGACATTATGCCTCTGGTAGGGTCACATAAGGCAAACAGGTCCTAGGTGAAGGTCCAGACTAAGTGCGGTTTGGAAGATTCCTATGGAAGAAAAAACAACAAGTACCCAGTTTCCCTTTCCTGGATGTGGGTTACTGGGGTCCCCCCTGGAGCCAGGCATGGGGGAGTGGCTCAATGGTGAGTGCCTGGTGGCCAGGCTTCTGCCTGTGGAGCCCAGCTGGGCCCAGCCCAAAGAGGAGACATGGGTCTGCCCTCCCATGGACCCACCAGCTGTAGGTGGGGCTATAAGGGTCGGGTGCGTTGTGAGCTAGGTGGCAGCCGAAGGCATGGGTTCTGCCAGACCAATCCTCGGCTACTGACTGTCCACCCATCGCTGTGGCTGAGGTCGATGAGGTAGTCAAAAAGCTCCTTGGTGGCTGGGCTCCGAAGATGGATGAGATCTGCCCTGAATACCTCAGGGCTGTGGATGTTGTAGGGCTGTCTTGGTTGACACGTCTCTGCAACATTGCATGATCATCGGGGGCTGTACCTCTGGATTGGCAGACCAGGCTGGTAGTTCCCCTTTTTTCAGCCAACCCGGAAAAGTCTATGGAGGGGTACTGGAGAGGAAGATCTGACTGATAGTTGAACCTCGGATTCAGGAGGAACAATGTGGTTTTCGTCCCAGCCACATCAGAGTCCCGGCTCTACACACTCTACAGGAACCTGGAGGAGGCATGGGAGTTTGCCCAATCTGTCCACATGTGCTTTGTGGATTTAGAGAAGGCTTTCGACCGTGTCCCTTGGGCTATCTTGTGGGGTGTGCTCCGGGAGTATGGCGTACCGGAACTGTTGCTGTGGTCCATTAGGTCTCTATATCACCGGAGCCAGAGCTCGGTCCGCATTGGTAACAACAGGTCAAGTTCGTTTCCGGTGAGGGTTGGAGTCTGCCAAGGCTGTCCTTTGTCTCCGGTTCTGTTCACAATTTTTATGGACAGAATTTCAAGGCACAGCCGAGGTGTTGAAAGGTTTTGGTATGGTGGTCACCGGATCTCGTCAAACTGAGGCCATGGCTCTCAGGTGGAAAAAGGTGAAATGCACCCTCCGGGTCTGGAATGAGGTCCTGCCCCAAGTGGAGGAGTTCAAGTATCTCAGGGTCTTGTTTACAAGTGGGGGAAGAATTGAGTGGGAGATCGACAGGCAGATCGGTGCAGCCTCTGCTGTAAAGTGAAGCTTGTTTCCAACGTGATGAAGAAGGAGCTGAGCTAAAAGGCAAAGCTCTCAATTTACCAGTCGGTCTATGTTCCAACCCTCATCTATGGTCATGAGCTCTGGGTAGTGAAAAAACAAGATGGCAGATACAAGAGGCTGAAATGAGCTTTCTTTGCAGGGTGGCAGGGCTCCCTCTCAGAGATAGAGTAAGAAGCTTGGCCATCTGGAAGGAGCTCGGAGTAGAACCACTGCTCCTCTGCGTTGAGTGGATCCAGTTGAGGTGGCTTGGGCATCTGATTAGAATGCCTCCTTAACGCCTCCCTGGTGTGGTGTTTCGGGCATGTCCAACTGGGAAGAGACCCTGGGGTCAACCCAGAACAAGCTGGAGTTTCCCCTTGGAAGAACTGGAGGAAGTGGCTGGGGAGAGGGATGTCTGGACATCACTGCTTAGGCTGCTGCCCCCGTGACCCGACCCTGGATCAAGTGGAAGAAGATGAAGATGAAGATAATCTGGGAATTCCCACGCAGGTATTTTGGAGGGATAGAACTTATAAATCCAGTCAGGAACCTTTCTTTTGTACACCTTTGATGTAGCTTCAACATCAACAGCATTACAGTATCCATCATATTCAAAATCACTAATACAATATTTTAAACTAAAGCCATGTGGTTCTTGTTGGAATCAACACATTCATTATTAAGAGGCACCTTGTAGAAGTGCAGCTCCCCTGTTCTATAGTAGTACTTTGAATTTTAAAGACTTAAGTCTGTGTTTCTTACCTGTATTAAAATCACAGTGATTCTGTTTTTATGCCATGCTAAGTGCTCTAAAGGCAGGAGGAGCCAACCCTATAAAAAAGGTGAGCATACCCTCCCCAGGACTGTGTTCAGTATTTGGCGAAGTAAAGACAACTTCAGCGGCTCATTTTACAGCTGTTTGCTAATGCTTACACCTGTTTTACAAACGTTGCCAACTGTTTGAGGAAAAATAAAATTTGAAATTTTTTTTTAACTTGTTTAGGATTCGTTTCCAAAGTAAGCTTTCTTATATGTCAGAAACGATTAGCATTGATCAGGGTATTTATAGGAAAAGAATTGCTATGTAGTCAAACCTGAACACCACCCGACTGCCACCAAGAAATCAATCAGCTCATGAGACCCGGGCGTGATTAGACACTTGTCATTTGCATTCGTTTTCAAATGACAGGAGTCTGAATACAATCTTGAGGTATATTTGCATAATTACATACAAATCACAATAGAGAGAAAATTATTATTATTATTACTATTATTTTCATTTATTTTTTATTTAAGGTAGATTAAAACCATGTAACGTCTTTTCCTACAGTTATCTAAATAAGATTTCAGAGAGTAATTAAGCAGGGTGGGTTCCCTACATCGACTATTTTCATCCATGGTATTCCGTTCTTTTTTTACTTTTCACACTTATTTCCTGGCACTGTACCTATTCAGTCTTCTGTGTTCCTTCTACCTTTGTGTTTTTAACCCTTTAAACTTACTTACCCTTTAAACTTTAAACTAAGAACTTACCCTTTAAGTAATGCATGTTCTATACCATGGTGGTGATCCTCAGTTATGCAGTAATCCTCCTGCGCATCCAATCAAGGATATTCTTTTAAAAATCTTATCATTGCTGTCTGTGCTACACTTTAGAAATTTTGTATTAGAGCAGATCAGTGTTTTGACTTGCACCTCACTTTGTACCACCATGTGTATATGTGTGTGTATGAGAGAGAGAGAGAGAGAGAGAGAGAGCTGACTCCCTGGTCTTCCTCTCATCTCTACTTTCTCGTTTCAGTTTTGTTATACAGTATACACATTGCACTTAATGCTTTTGTCTCAGTGCCTGTTAAAAGAGTAAAATGGTCATCACTTCACCTCTGGGATCTCAAGGCAATTCAGACTCATGAATCCACATGTTTGTTTTGTGAGCGAGGAGGAAACCACACAGACTGTCCCAGGTCCAGCTTGGCCACACGCTCTGCTCATTGTCCGTAGCTGCGTATCAGTAGCTTCTCATCTTTTCATCCTAATTAATCTTGTAATGTCTCATTAGGCAGTGTTTGTAGCTGAGTTCCCACGCGGCATGACGGAGTCCCACTGATAAGGAAAAAGCTTCTCGAGTTGCTTTTGGAATGTCAGGAAGTGTCCATCCGTCCATCCATACGTGTACACAAGGGAAACCTGTGTTGATATTTCTCATGCCGGTATATAACCATCGTAATGAGAATGAATATCTGAGTGATGGTGACTTCTACTCAATCTTCCCCTCCAAAGTGTTACTTGTTTCAAGCCATAAAATAAAATACACTTTTTAAATAAAATAAATTAAAATACTTTTTATTAAGCCTGGTGAGCTGTCCAGGGTAAACTCTGCCCTCGCCCAGAGTCGGCTGACATGGGCGCCAGCCTCTCCGCGACCCTAATTAGGATTAAGCGGTTCAGAAAATAAATTAATGATTTTTACTCTTTCCCTGTTTCCTGTGTGTACATTCTGCCTGCCTCGCATCCTCTCTCTTGTTTTGTGTCTGAAGTTGGTACGTCTGTACCGGTGTATGAATGAAGTATACAAACAAATTTCCAACCACTTCCGACCTGCCACCCCTGACCCAGCGCTGGCTGTGAATCACTATTACAGAATTACCTGAGTGACTCACAGCAGCCCAGGAACATCATATTATAGGGCACTCTTCCTCTCCTGACTCATTTTAAACAAATCAGAATAATCCCACGCACTGCAGGATGCCAAGAGTGAAACTGAAAAATGCACCTTAATGAACCACTAAGTCTCAGCTTCCTTCAATTTTCTCCCCCCTCTCCTGCACCTCTATAATTCTCACACTGTGTTCTCATTCCTCCTCCTCCTCCCGCTCTCCTTTCATGGAATCATTTGCTGATTCTTTCATCCTTGTCTCGATTTCTCCCACTGTTTTATACAATTCTGTCTCTCCTTTTTTGCTTTCCTTCTCGGTGGATCTCTGTCCTGTGTGTGTTGGCCTTGCAATGGCCTGGTGAGCGATTCAGGGTGTACCCTGCTCTTGCCCAAAGTTGGCTGTGATGGGAGCCAGCCTCCCCGTGACCCTAATTAGGATTAAGAGGCTTAGAAAATGAATGAATGAAGAATCCCAAGGGGTCAGAAGTTTATATACACCAAGTTTACTGTCTCTAAGCCATCATTGTGATTTCAGAATTATGATGTAAATACTGTCAGGACCTTCAGATGGGTCAGTTTCCATACGAAGGAGTTAACTCAGACAGCACACGCAGCTATATTTAAGTGTTGTCCTTTAAAGTCGGCGCAGAGTGCTGGGCATCAACATCAGGTGCCGTTCCACATCGGGGGCAATTTACAAGCACCTGAAGTACATAGACCCTGCATCATTCAGGAACAAAACATTCAACTGAATATCAAAGGAACAGGAGGCATCAAACCAAATTTCTTCCACCATTAAGGAGGTTGTACATTAGCACGGCCTGAAAAGGTGCCACACAGCACAGAGGCATTTACTCAAAGAAATGGTTTTGAAAAGCCAGGCTAAAGTGTGAAACTGATCAGTAGCCAATTGGAGGACCATCCTAACTGTGAAGCATGGGGGTGGCAGCATCCTGTCATAGAAAAGTGAAGAGTGCACTGTGGAGTACGTGAGTTACCTCATGACATCATCTAGTAAATGAAAACCTGGACACAGCTGGGTCTTCAGCAGGAAAAACATCCTTACAAATATCAAGAATGTAATAAAATGGGAACAGAGTGAGAGTACTGGAGTGAGTGTCCCAAAGCCCTGTGAGAAAGTGTGAGAAGGTTACTACGAAGACAAGATTTTCAAAGCCAATGCCACAATACTGTGAAAATACACGTCAATGCACAACCCACTACACATCTGTTGCATTAAAAACACAACGTAGTTTAAAAATGTTTCTTGGTAAAAATGCAGGTGGGATGATGGTACTAGTGGAGCTGCTTGGTGGAAATTACCCCGGCCATCACAAACCGTCAATATTCAAGATGGCTTAACATTTTTCTAGCTAGATGACTCTCGGGATTTCAGCAATGGCTTATTTAAGAGAATATAAACTTGAATTATGGTATTTATAATTTATGGAAGAACAGAGAAATTTATTATTCTAATAAAATGATTAAAAAACTAAATGTTGGTATTTTCTGTTAAATTCTTTTTTCCATCAGTCCGTGGCCGATTTCAAAGTGCACGCGAGTGTTACGAATCTAGGCATGCTCAGAGACATGTTGCCTTTCTGATTGGCTGTTCCAGCCTGGTAGTGATGCGAACTCATTGGATTGGCTGGGCTACGTCGATGACTCGTGTTGCATAACAAATTATCGGCCGGTGCTGAGCTGCACGACCAAGAAGTGCAAAAATCACAGAAAACATTTCTTTTTGTTCCTAAACCAACTGACGACAGGAAAGCCGAGTCGGCAAAACGTTGGCTGCATAAGCCATTTTGGATTTACCATCACGCTCATCTCTGGCAGCGTTTTCGTCCTCAGAGTCTCTGTCTCCACAAGAGACGTCAACCCCACCCAACGCGTTGATGTCACTTCCAGGGAAAAACGACTGCTAAGCTGCTAAAGCCTGTAGTTTATCATTCATTCATTCATTCATTTTCTGAACCGCTTATTTGTAATTAGAGTCACAGGAAGGCTGGCGCCCATCTCAGCCGACTCTAGTTGAGGGCAGGGTACATCCTGGACAGCTCGCCAGGCCATCGCAGCATAGTTTATTACACCGTTAGTAATCCACGGGATAAAATCACCCAGTTTTGTGCTTTTTATGGTCATTTATGTTTAAATAAGCATCTGTATCACTTAAACATATTACATACACAAATTATGCTGTAAGGATGAACAATACAGCTTGTTACCACCTGGTCTACGTCGAGCCATAACATGCAGGTTGCGTTCTTTAATTTTTTTCTTTAGTGGTCAGACCAAAATAATAAACCCATCTAACTTTACACATTCAATCTAATTTCCCTACTCCATAAAGAAAAAAACAAACAAAAAGCACATCAGCTTCCCTCACTCCCTAGCTAACCCAAAACCAGGAGAAAAGATGAAAAAATAAATGGCACCGGCTTCCTACTAACCACGGGGCTATTGACGTGAA
>JBCNYH010000003.1:2136692-2148960 GCA_039654325.1 Tandanus tandanus
TTCTTCACTCGCTAAACCATTCCATATGGTTTGAAGTTCATTCATGCTATGCAAAAGTAAAAAAAAAAAAAAAAAAATTGCAACACCTTTCAATTTTTCTGAAAAATTGGTATTTTCGCCAAAAACTTATAGAGAAGTAATTTTTTACTTATTTTTATTAGGAGCCCCTTTAGACAAAAGTGGTGGTGTACTGCACACTACTGTATGTGACCTACTCTAGCATAATAGGGAGTATTAAGTAGGAAATTTGACATACTGAGGTTTTCATATATTTGGAAAGAGAATTGAATCTGCTTCAAAATGAGGTATAAAATATGATTATAGCATGAAAATGGACCGAGTTACATCACCAGCGAGTGGCTAGTCAGGAAATGCTATTGAGAAAATTGTAATTACAGTTACAGAACCAGTTTCTGAATGTCCGCATTTGAAACTCCCCAACATTCTACACTAAATGAATTCAGCTCTCAACCAATCAGCAGGATATTCCTAGCAGCTTCCCAGCAACAGATGGGTTTTATTTACACCGGGTCATATCTGTTCTGAGGCTTCATTTGAGTTGGTGCACTTGTGGGTAAATGTAACTGAATAGGTAAACATCTTTTCACACTGGGAGCAGTAATAATGGGTCTCTCCTGTGTGAATTCGCTGGTGTTGTTGGAGATGACTCTGTTGGGTAAAACTCTTTCCACACTGTGAGCAGTGATATGGTTTTTCTCCTGTGTGAACACGCTGGTGTTTTTGGAGATTACTCTGTTGGGTAAAACTTTTTCTACACTGTGAGCAGTGATAGGGCTTCTCTCCTGTATGAATGCGTCGGTGGACTAGGAGAGTACGCTGTTGATTAAAACTCTTTCCACACAGTGAGCAATGATATGGCTTCTCACCAGTGTGAATGCGCTGGTGTGTCTGTAGAGTACTTTGCTGAGTAAAACTCTTTCCACACTGAGAGCAGTGATACGGTTTCTCTCCTGTGTGAATGCGCTGGTGGACATGGAGATCACGCTGTTGAGTAAAACTCTTCCCACACTGTAAGCAGTGATATGGTTTGTCTCCCGTGTGACTGTGTTGATGTTCTTGTAGAGTGCTATATCGAGTAAAACTCTTCCCACACTGTGAGCACTGATATGGCTTCTCTCCTGAGTGAATGTGCTGATGTTCCTGTAGAGAACTGTGTCGAGTAAAACGCTTTCCACACTGTAAGCAGTGATATGGCTTCTCTCGTGTGTGAACACTCTGGTGTTTTTGGAGAGTACTTTGATGAGTAAAACTCTTTTCACACTGTGAGCAGTGATACGGCTTCTCTCCTGTGTGAATGCGCTGGTGTATTTTGAGAGTGCTCTGTTGAGTAAAACACTTTGCACAATGTGAACACTGATATGGCTTCTCTCCTGTGTGAATGCGCTGATGTTCTTGGAGAGCTCGTTGTCGACTAAAACTCTTTCCACACTGTAAGCATTCATGTTGGTTCTTCACTATATGAATGTACTGGTGTGTTTTTAGGGCATTTTTATGACCATTTTCTGGAAAGTGGTGAACTTTATTCTTTACATCATTGTGAGAAGTGTCAGAACTGAGAACATCAGATGATGTTGGCTGACTACTGGAGCCTTTGGAAGGGATCTGCAGATTATATCTAATCTCTCCTGATTCATGTGGTCTCACATGCTCAGAGTGGCATGTCTGGAAGTGTTTGTCAACATAAAGTCCAGATGAATAGAAATGAGGACAGGTGGAGCAGGAAAAAACTTGCAGCACAGCATTGTTTACTTCTGGAAAAGTGAAAATACAAAAACATTTGAAAGTGAACATACAACAAAATTATGAAATGGAAGACATTCTACCAATGTAAAGGAATGTTTAAGGTTAAGTAGAAACATTCAACATTTTTACATGAATGAAAACTTCCTATTCTGTAATTTAGGAAACCTAAAACAGACAACAAATAGATCTGAGACTGTGTGCAAATTTAAGGGCTCAAGAATCACCAGCATGGATCAAATAAGGCAAAGGCCCCCCACCACAAACCACCCAACACACACACACACACACACACACACACACACACACACACACACCCCTACTAAAGCTACTGGTAAAAGTAAATGTAGAGATTTTAATGACTTTATGAACATTTTTATTTTAACATACATGAACATTCTCAACCTGTTCTATGGAAGAAAAAGCATACAATTACATCCAAATACAGTGTTTTTTTTTTTCAATTCTGATTGTTGAAATGTGATTTTACGTATTTAAACACGGATTAGATTAAATCAAATATAATTAAAATAAAGTAAATCTAGACAATTAACTATATTAATTAATATTATTAATTAACTATATTAATTAAATGATAAATAAAATGTTACACATTCACCTACACTTACCAGTTTAATCAGTGATTAACAGATATGTGTGTGTATTATGCCAAATCTGGTGCAAAGGTAAAGGTCTCATTATAAATAATGCTAATAAGATGGGCAACATTTTATTTCATTGCGTACAAGTAATTGCACAGGGTGGTACATTCTGAAAGAATCATTCATCCATTTTCTGAAGAGCTTAATCCTAATTAGTGTCGCAGAAGGCTGGCACCCATCTCAGCCGACTCTGGGCGAGGCAGAGTACACCCTGGACAGCTCGCCAGGCCATCACAGGGCACTGAAAGAATCAAATAAAAAATAATAAAAGGCTCTGTACATACACTTTTTCGGATTGCATCAAAGGAGTACTTCAATGCATCAAGGTCATATTGCTTGTTCTTCATTTTGAAAATGCCTGTAATAAAAACAATTGCTAATTGCCTGTAAAAGAATTTTAGACCAATTATTGCAAATATCTGCTTTTGACTTAAAAGAACAAATTGGATTTTTTTAAATTAGCTACAGCTATTTTACTCATCATTCGTTCATTTTTTTTAGCCATCTTAATAAAGTTTAAATGAATTCCACCAGGAAAAAAAGCTATTTTTTTTAAAAGAACATTTTTGTAATGATCCCTTTTGGAAATATTTTTTTAGTCATAAGAAAATTTCATAATCACAAGGATCATTTAATTGATAAATTAATAAATAATAAATGAATAAATGAATAACAATTAATTTGGGATGGACATTCAATATTTTACTGAGCGTTGATTTGTTATAGCACCACAGATTTTGGAGTAGTGGCCAAATTAGCATGGAGAGATTATGAATAAATAAATATCTTAAAAAGACCAATACTGAGGATTTTGACATCTGTGGGTACACAGCAATGTACCTGACATCTCTTACCTCTGACTCCTGACCCAATCATGTGCAACCATTACTTGCTAAAACTGAATGAAGATACTGCACTGGAATCAGCCACTATACTCTTTAGGGCCGATCATACTCAGGTGCCAGAATGAATTTAAAGGAAATCCTAACATGAGAGGTGTCTATATTATGTTTTATTTATTTATTTATTTATTTTTGAGGAGAATTTAAATATGAGTGTATTTTTGGATGCTTTAGGACACAAAAATGCAGATCCCTTTCTCAACTAACTTCCCTGCATCAAGAAAAGAACAGCACCCAAAATTCACTCGTCCAAGGAATTGAGAAAAACCATGTTGCTGAACTCTCTGAAATGGCTATATAGCACAAGGCTCTCAACCTGGTCAAGTGAAAATCAGTTACCAGTGTGTGCCGTCAGATGCATATAACAAACTCACCCACAATCAGATGGCCTCCTTAAATGACAACCCCCTTCCTGGGCCCAAGAAGGACATTCTGAAAATCCACCCAACTTACAGTATGTCACACTTGAGTAAACATCTCGAGAGTCTCCTCTGCTCCAGGGGTTAGAGGTGCGAATCCTCCCAGGCAATTGAAAGTACCCAGACGAGAATCCTTAATCCCATACCTCACAAACCAACTGTAAAGTGTGACACTAGGAACCCCGCTTGGAAAACTAAGCTCATGACAGGGAAACAAAGAATTTTCAAGATGAAACTCAAACTTACACACACACACACACACACACACACACACTCACTTGCAACCACACACACACCTGCATACTAAAAGGGAAAGAACAACCAAAGTTCTTCATTAAGAAAACATACCTGGATACCTGGTGTAACTTACCCTGAAACTATATCACTATGTTTATAATCTATGTACAAATTAATGTTTTAGAGTCATGTAATCCTGTGATAGGTTATTGTATATAATATACAATGTCCAAACAGCCAGAAAACTATCACCTATCCGGTCAAATATAGCAAGTCTCATGTTAAAATTATACTTAAGGTCTCCTAAGCCTAAACATGGTTGACAGTTGTAAAAGTAGTATACCTGCAAAAAGTTATATTTCTTCAATTGTAATAATGTGAAAACTATCATCCTAGGGCCATAAACCATGGGCCTCTGGAGTTTGCACATAAGGCTCAAGGCAGAACGACTGCTTATTGGCCAGAGGTCCCAGGACCAGCTCATTAATATTCATGAATTTCGGTCTCAAATGGGCCATGTCAGAACCCCGAATTTGGCCAGCATTCGATCAGCATGGAAGCAGTGTTTTAGGAGCACTTGAGGAGCACCTGAGCAACACTCGATCAGCATCAGTCTCCAAGCCTAATCAAGCCTTTGATCTTCGCACTCAACTCCACTACTTAACTCTCAAGATTAAACAACAAGAACTCTTTTCCAAGCCAACTTCAACTCTCAGACCGATCAGCTAAATTTTTTCTCAACTATAGATTGGCTAAGTAAACATGTTTCATCTATTCCGATCAATCAGGTTTGACCTGTGTGTTCTAAATAATCAGTATGTGTTGAGCTCATACTTGCTGGTTACAAATGGCCACTTACTATCTGTTAGTTAATATTGACAGGTATTAACTATAATCAGGTCACAGCACTTTCATTTCTCATACCGTTCATTTTATCCTTCTGTTTATGTTGTGTGTTGTTCGTTTATTATATTAATGTGTGTTGTTAGAAATAAATGTTTGTCTTATAAAATCATCACGTTTCTTTGATTGTTCTGCTCACAGATCAAAGTCAAATCAGTGGTGTGATCTTTGCTACATAAGCTTGCTAAATTATGCAAATTCCCTTCTAACTAAGCTGAGACACCTTCTAAAGTGCACTTAGGAAAGTCTTAAGTACAGTATATTTATAAATCCTGACTATTTCGCTGGACGAGTAATTTGATCCAGATTTAATAATGATACTGTAAAATGCTTTATTATCCTATTAAAAATTTTCCTGTGAAAAGTGCTTAGTAGAAGCCTCAGTCACTATTTTACCAACCCTCATAGTGCTCTGTGTGTGGCAAGGCCAGGTGGGAACCTCCATGGCAGTGCTGATTAAGTGCTTCACCTCTGAAGGGCTTAGGAAGCAGGTGAGAGGTAGGTCTGGTACACCTTCTGACCAGCTGATGAGGTCACCAACGCTGGAAGTATCACTTTTGATGTCAGTTGTCCCTCTAGTCCACACAGAGGAGTCCCCCAGGTGGGTATCTGGTCCCCCTTCCCTTTCCCCTGTTGGCCAGGATTCTCTCCACCCCTTTAATCCTCTCCTTCTTATCCTCAGTGTCCAGCAGTGTTTGGAGGATGGTTTCACCATGGGCATGCCAAGCAGATTTTCTCACAGTTGGCACCACAATCTTCTTCTTGAGGCAGTACAGCTGGAACAGGATGTGCTTAGGCCATTCCATCCAGGAGTGCTTAACCTTCATGTTGAACCAAAATGGATAATATACTACAGGGATGAATTCTACAATGAATAGCAGATTCTTCAGTTTCTTTAATTTAAGTCCATGCTTTGACACCCATAGCCTGAAAAGTCTGTTAGTGTTGATTAGTTGAGAGATTGTGAATAACCTCAGCTTGCTCAGTGAATGGCCAGCACAGATACAGGTGAAGTTTGGATTGATTAGCCATGTGTCTGCTGAATCAAGCAGCTTTCCTATTGGCTCAGATAATTTGTTCTTGATAGAGTGGGTCAACAAGGTAAACAATGGGATGGCGCTGAGGAAGTTTACTAGTGTGCAGGTAGCACACCAACCAGACAAGCTTTCTCCTGATTCAGCTCTAGTGTCCACAATACTTCAACTTTCACACCAGTGTTTGTTGAGTCTCCTCCAATGGCATACAGAGTCTGATCAAAACCCCTCTCTTTCAGCCAAGTAAACAGGACCTTATCAATATGCTCTGTATGGGACTCCTCTTTTGTTGGTTTCTCTGGGGTAAAGTCAAAGAAATTGTGGCTGCTAGGCTCATTTGCAACACTGTAGTGTTCTTCCTTGAACTTTGTTGGAAAATATTGGTAACTGCCTGCAGCTTCCATCATTACATTGGTCAGATGTCTGTCCATCAAAGAGGATGCAGGAGATCCCTCCCTCCCTGCACTTCTAAACTCTTGCCCCAGCTCTCTTATCAACTTCTCCTGTGCTGTCTTGACCTTGCTTCCAGCTTCCAGCAGCAGAGTGGTCTTGATGATGCTCAATTCAATTCAGTTTCACTTGTACAGCGCTCTTTATAACTGACATTGTCACAAGGCAGCTTTAAATAGTGAAAATAAATTTGGTAATTAATTTAAATATTTCTCTACAAACCATATACATCCCCAATGAGCAAGCCCACTTGGACAGTGGCAAGGAAATCTCTCTCAGTCAACACAAGGCAAAAACCTTGAGAGGAACCAGCTAGACTTCATGTTAAACTTCATTATAGTTTAACATTAAGTCTAGCTGTTTATCTTGTAACTGTAAAGGTAATTGTAGTCCTAGGTCATGTCCTGTCTACACCCAGCTTACCACGGTCAGCAGTTCAGTGTTGGGCCCAGAGTTGAACATCTGGGTCTGGACACTAACTTCAACAACCTCTTCAATACTTCAACGCCAGTCCAATCACCAGGGGAACAACAGCAGCTAGAATCGTTATTCATACAAAATATGTCTTTGAACACTTAGGCTTGGTCAGCATTGTCTTGTAATCCCACCATACTGTTCTGCCAGGGCACAGCTCACACACCATTGCAGTACTCAGTCAGGTACTCTCCTACTCTTCCCAACTGCTGTCCTGTGTTGCCTGAATGCCTGTGGATTCCATGAGGAGGGCTCTCCTGGTCTTGGTGTCTCCATTCCCATGGTTGCATTTCATGTGTTGTTGGATCTTTTCTGTCTGCTCCTTGTTGCATTCTGGCAGGACTCTTGTCAGCCAACCAGTTGTGCAGAGCTCATGCTCCCAAGAAAATGTTTTTTTTGACAGTCGGAGGTCTCTGCATCGTGCATGAGTGGAAACACCTGAACCTGAGAACATAGTAAAGTCATTGCATTTTTAGAAAATTCCTTGAACAAATATAAATTGAAATTTGAAGTCACATAATTAAAAAAAAATATATTATAATAATTGCAAATTCACAAAGTTTTCATAAAGTGCAATAATATATTTGTACATACCTGTTGGCCAAGATGCCAAAAGAATTCTCCACAATCCTTGGGGCCCTGGACATCCTGTAATTAAAGATGTCTTCTACTGCAGACATATTTCTCATGGGAATGATCTTCATCACTCAAGAAAGAGGGACATATCAGTGTTACCACCTGGCAGGGGTTAACTTTTTGGCAGACCAGCTTAATCCTGCTCTAGAGCATTATCCAGTACACTCTCCCTTAAGTTTCCAGCATCAGAGTCAGCACCAGACACCCACATCCGCATACATAAACTTGTAGTTGGCATTCACCAGGGCCAGCATGATGAAGGAAGCCGCCTCCTTCCACTCCTCTTCTGTTGTGGGACACTTAAAGTCTCATAGTAGTGGTCATTGGTGTCTTGGCACACCTCTGGCAGTGGTGTTTTGGGCCACCCCGAACCCATAGGCCAGTGACAAGTAAGAGTCCCCAGTGGCTAGGTACCTTAAGAGTCCAGGGGACAGAGGCTTTCTGCAGTTGTTTGTTTTCTTCTGAAGCCTAGGGGTCAGGTCTTTAATCACCTGGTTTAACATCTCTGGAACCATTCTGACAAAGTTCATGAAAGACTGACATCCCTCCCTTTGAAGTGCTTCATGAGCTTCTCAAACATGCCATACTTGTGTCTCTTCAAGAGCCATTCTCACCCACACACTCTTTATTTTTCTTTCTTTTCTGACCATTGATTGAGTCTCAGTCCTCATCCAGCATCTGCACGTCTTCTCTGAGGGTCATGTTGCTTGTCATCTGATGACAAAAATATCGCTAAACTGGGTAGAGGCCCCATAGTTATATGATCCAGATTTCTCAGTTGTCACACATGACTGTTGCACAACACTCGTGTGTCCTTTGCACGCCAGTCACAAGTCGCAAAAATTCAGTTTTTTTTCATGCAAAGATCATGCGATATGTATGCAAACGGCCAGCAAAGTTTGTGCGATATTCTTGCAACATTAATGCGACATACGCAAAAGTGATGTAAATACCAATTCAGTGAGATTCCAAGTGAATATTGACATATTTTCTTGCAATTTTGTACCTCCAGATAGTCACAGCTCAGTGAGATACTCCCTTTAGTGCAAGCCTGAGGAGTTTGAGTACTCTTTAATTTTTAAGACGTTTTTAATATTCTTTATTTATTTAAGTGTTTGCTTTTGCTCTCTAATAAGTTCACATTGACTCCTGCATCTGTGTTGCTTTCCCTAACCTGAGAAACATGACAGAAAGCAATTTCACTAAATGCACTGTGATTTGCATTTCACTGCAGACAGTATGAGCCCAAGTTATGCCAGTTTCATTTAATTTGTTATTATGCATTAGGCCAGCAACATATTCCAAAGAAAATTGGGGGGTTAGAACTAGTAATGACTGTCAATTAAATAGTGACATAATTTGAAATGGGTAAATGTAATCATGATTTGCTACAAAACACAGTATCCAGGAAAGGCAATAAATGTTGGGAAGAGGCTCCAGTAAGTCATCAAGTCATGATTTATGATAAGCCTAAAAATCCTGTAAACTGAAAGTATGAAAAAAAGTTTAATGGTATAATTCACAATTCAGTACTGGGTTTATTTAGTAAATTTATTTGCATGCGGCTTAAGTCATTTGGTGGTTTCACTTTAATCTTGATAGTTTGTAATTTTTTAAGATAAACAAACAAACAAAAAAAACCTTTGGGCCTATATACTATATCCTAGAAGATATTGCATTTAGGCTCTGCAATGGCCTGGCGAGCTGTTCAGGGTGTACCCTGCCTTCGCCCAGAGTCAGCTGAGATAAGCGCCAGCCTCACCACGACCCGAATTTGTATTAAGCGGCTTCGAAAATGAATGGATGAATGAATGAATATTATTGAGTTCAGATACTGTGCTTGGTTATTTTTTAAAATTTAGATACGCATGGATAAGTTCACAGAAGCTTGCTTTTAAATTTCTCAAGAGGTCAAGTGGCTATTATTGACATTTCAACCATACGCAGCTGGTACAGTGTGCCGTTAATACAAAATAAATAATATTAACCCTTAAACAGGCACAAGTAGAAAACAAATGGTAAAAAAATAATTTTATGTTATTATTCTACTACTTATGATCCAAGTAAAACATTCTCATTATTCTTTTTTAAACATCTTGTATATTTAGGATTTTTTGAGTTGTATCTCCCAGTATACGTTGCCTTATTAAGGTAATAAAGAGCAAATCTGTAGTATCTCCTGGAGCATGTTGTCTGTTTAAGGGTTAAGATGAGTGCGGCAGCAACAAGCTATGTTTTTTAATTGTACTAAGACTGTAGTGGGAAAAAACCCCAGTGGTAAACAGTCTGTGTGTGCGTGTGCGCGAGTGTGTGTGTGTGTGTATGTGTGTGCATTTGCGTGCTTCAGTCCAGTACTTCAGAGTTAATAGCATGAGGGAAAAACTGTAAGAGTGCAGGTGTGAAGGCCCGAATGCTTCGGTACCTTTCTCCAGACAGCAGGAGGATAAACAGTTTGTGTGATGGGTTTGTGGGATCCTCCATAATGCTAGTGGCTTTGCAAATGCTGCATGTGTTTTAAATGTCCATGATGGTGGGAACAGAGACCCCAATGATATTTTTAGCTGTTCTCGCTACTTGCTGTAGTGTCTCGAGATCCGAGATGGTGCAATTCCCAAACCAGATCATGATGAAGCTGTTTAGGATGCTCTTAGTAGTCCTCTGTGAAGTTTTGAGGATGGGTGGTGGGAGGCTTTCCTCAGCTTTCTCAGGAATTAGACACACTGCTGGACTTATTTGGCTACAGAAAAAGTATTTAGGGGCGAGGTGAGGTTCTCTACCAAATGAAGACCTAGAAATTTGGCATGCTTGACAGTCTACATGGATGAGCCATCAATGTACAGCAGAGAGTGGTCACACCTTGTTTTTCTGAAGACCACAACCATCTCTTTTGTTCAGATTCAAAGACAGGTTGTAGACTCTGCACCCGTCAGATAGACACTGTACCTCCTCTTTGTACGCGCCATTCTTACTGATCATACCCACCACAGTTGTGTCATCAGTGAAATTGATGATATGATTCGAACTGCACATTGCTGCAAATTCATGAGACAGCAGAATGAACAGCAGCGGACTGAGCATACAGCCCTTGGGGGATAACAGACACAACTCTCCTCTGATAATTATTTATTTATTAAATGAATAAATAATCATCAATGTTTCGTTTTCTCCTGCTACATTATTTCTTTTTTCAAATGGTATTTTTGGTTAAGGGCAAGACACATTTTTGTCACACAATTTCTTCCGGGATAAATAAAGTATTCTGATTTTTATTCATAGTACTCATTAAAAAGTAATAGTAATCATTTCATCAGCTTGAATCAAAATGTGCAGGTTTTACTAGCACCTAAAATCACGAAGGCAATAGCAGGGTACAGTCTTTTTCTGAGCAGCTCTCCAACCATGGAACCACTAGTGTAGGACTGAGAGTATTACATTTTAAGTATACAATTAGTTCAAATTACAGACCTACAGTCCTGTTCCTGAAGAGCTACCATACTGCAGGTTTTATCCTTAACTAAAATCTAATACACATATCGTTTAACTGATCAAGAACTTCTTAAGTCAATAATCAGATGGTCATGAGTGCATGATTAGGGCTGGAGCCAAACCTGAAATTGCTCAACTATTCACTACTCCCTATTCACTATATAGGGAATTAAATGAAGGCGATTATATAGTAAGCTCAGACATTTTTTCCAACAGCCAAAATGCAACACATAATGGTATATGTTGCTTGGTTAGTGATCATCGCTTGCACATTGCTTTCCATGATGCATGATGGGACACATTGAGTGCACTATATAGTTCTTACTATGCAGTCAGACAACCTCACTATAATGCACTACATCTTGAGCAGTGAGTTACTTCAGACACAGGGAATGTCTTCAGAAAGATAGCTCCCCAGAAACAGGGTCGGAGAACAGGGACTTAAAACATTTTGTTAAAATAGTTTTGAGAAATATTTTGCACAACATATGAATGGACTTTACCATTTATGGAACACTTTCTGTTCCAGAGGTACTCAAACACAGGACTGAGTTCTTTGGCATACTCCCCATCATACCACACCAAAAGCTCCTGTTTTGGGTTAATGGGTTGACAGCAACGATACAGAATTTCCCCTCTACACTGATAAGCCACAAGATTCTGTTCCCCTTCATTACGGGCACAATTGACGTACCTAAAAGAATGAGAAAAAGTGGCAAAAAGGGTAAAGATTTAAGGGCAAGTGATCAGTGACGTGAGAAAAATAAAGTTACAACAAATTAAGAGATATAAAATCAATTCCTAAACAATGAACTAAACAAAACCAAAAAAACAAACAAACAAACAAACAAACAAAAAAAAACATGGTGCATTCCTCACCTCATCCAATTTGCATGTATTTCTCTTGCTGCATTTATGTATTCTTCACATTGCCCACTTCTATATATCTGTGGAAAAGTTACACATTTATATTTTTCTTATGTAATAAATTTATGCATTTATATTACATGGTACACTGGAATGGTACACAGGAATGATGGTTTGTGCCAATATTACTGTAAGTATCATGAAGGAGACTGCAAGGTGGCATGGTGGTTTGCACGTTCCCCTCACAGCTAGTGTGGGGAAAAAAAGCCTTATATTGTTTTATTACCTTATATATTGCTTAATTTAGCATTAAAATAATGAATCTGGCTTCATTTGGCATTAGGCGCCTTAGTAACAATAAGACAGCAATATTTAGTTATCAAAACATGCAGCTGGACTAAAAAGCAGAAGTGGGAAAATACAGCTTGGCTAATAGA
>JBCNYH010000003.1:2423590-2441036 GCA_039654325.1 Tandanus tandanus
ATCTATCTATCTATCTACCTATCTATCTATCTATCTATCTATCTATCTATCTATCTATCTATCTATCTATCTATCTACTGAACCACTTAACCCTGCTAGGGACGTGAGGGGAAAGGACTGCTAACTAGCCAATACGCTAATGTGCTGTAGCCTGACAGGATTTTTATTCTGATGCTAAATGTTCAGTATTTTCATTTATAACATTAGCTAGTTTACTAACATGAGGTCAGAGGGCTCTTGTTTATAAATCTTATGAAACTTCAGTATGAGATATGAAGTTAATTGACGAAGTATTTTTATTGTTTGTAAATATTCGGATGTATTCATAATTCTCACTGCTATTACTAGCTAGCTGGCTAACGTGAGGTAATACTGACAAAAGATTTTAATAAATGTTTTGCTTTTGATTTTTGTTGTTGTTTTTTCTGAGGGTATCCTGGTCCATTTTGAAGGTTGTGTCTTTGGGTTTTTAATTCTCTACCTGAGTGCAATGCCGGCTCTGTGCCAAGGTTTCCGAGAACACACTCGCACGTAATCCTTCTTGTTCACATTCTCCAGGAACTTAACATACAGACGTTGGTATCTCATCTTCGCATCTCCAAAGTAGCCCAGATACTGCAGGTAAGTGAGAAGAGGAAAATATCTTATAACTCACTTCAGAGCTGGAGAAACAGAGGAGCATCTGAAGATGAGAAGATCTCAGAACGATGGAGGAGATCATTAAACAGAAACAACTCACATTGCTGGTGGCGCAGAACTGCCGCTGGCCGTCTTTAATCTCAGGTGCAAACTTCTGCAGCAGAGCTTTCTGCACTCTCCAGATGGGAGGAGGCTCTCGTCCCGTTTGCAGCGCCAACTGCAAGATGAGAGGAAAGAGAGAGACAGAGAGAGAGAAAGAGAGAGAAGAAAAGAGAGAGAGAGAGAGAGAGAGAGTGAGAGAGAGAAAGAGAGAGAAGAAAAGATAGAGAGAGAGAGAGAACATGGGAAGATAGGAGGGTACAAGTACAAGCCATTACAAGCACAGGGTGTCACACACTCTGCTAATTTAAATCCCCAGCAGGAATGGATGTTGACGGAAGCAGATGTTAACAGATGTTGATTCATGTTTACCTTGAGCGTGCCGATGTCCTCGGTGCGTACCACAAACTCATCTCTCTCTCTGAAAATGCCCTCACCACCGCTCTCACTGTCCTCCTCCTCACTCTCTCCGGCGATGGCTGCATTGTCCTGCTTCTTCGCCAGGTGGAGCGAGGTTATCTGAGGGGTGGGGGCATCCTCTGGGGTCGGGGGTGATGGAGGCGAAGGGTGGGGTAGCTCCATGGGAAGAGGAGGAGAGGAGGACGGAGGAGGAGTTGCAGATGGAGGAAGTGTTGGAGGAGGAGGAGATGGGGAGGGGAGAGCTGGGGGAGAAGGACTAGGAGGGAGAGATTGATGGAGCAGTGGAGCCAGCTGAGGCTGAGGCTGAGGTGGAAGTTGTGGTTGTGGTTGTAGTTGTGATTGTGGGCTGTCCTCTTCCGGGGCAGGAAGAGGTGAGGGAATAGAGAGAAGAGGAGGAGGAAGAGGTGATGGAGAGGTGGAGGTGGGAGGAGAGGGTGGTGCCGGAGCAAAAGAAGGCTCAGACAAAGAATCTGCGTAAAGGGGAGACGAATTATAAATATAACACAGAGTTAATAAAGTCACGTCTGAGAATGTCTAAACAGAACAGAGACTTTATCACATACACACTCCACATAACGTAATACCAATAATATTTAATATATATACAGGAATTACAGAATATACACTAATATTTCGTTTATACAGGAATTATATAATAAAGGACTCAACTTGGCTTAAATCAAAATGGCAGAAAAAAACACAACATTTTTCATAGTCACTGATTCTGAAATCCTATAAATTCAATAAAATGGAGTCCTGTTGCTGTAAGGCGGACGTGCTAACCATTACACCGCAGTGCCGCCTCACTTTAAAAATAAACCAGAAAAATCTATTTCTGTTTGTTTTTCTTATCTTTCCATTAGTATATACTAAAATAATTATCCTCCTCACCTTTGGTAAATAATTGTTTTACATACTGTATGTATAATACAGGGTGGCACGGTGGTGTAGTGGCTACCACAGCCACCCCACAGCATGAGGATCGTGGGTTCGTGGGTGGCATGAACACAGGACAACCATTCAAGCCATGCTCCATGCCTACGGGGCTCCACTCAGGAGTTCCACTAATACACTGTGTGCTCTGATTCCTTTCTATCATAGCCAGCATTGATTGTTTCAGTGGATGCAATGTATTTAGAAGACACTGGACTGAACTAAATTAATTTAAATATAGTTATTTTACTTTTATGAGGAACCCAATTTTGTAAAAATGCTGAACTGTTACTGTAATATGTAAATATCATGATTTGGTTTATGATTCCCAGTTTCACATGTGCTGTTAATCCAAGCTTCATCTTTAAATCACAGCTCGAGACTCGAACCCACAAAGTGTTCAAATACATACAATCACAGAACATCTGCACTTACCATCAATTTTGGGAGCATCGGCGACACGGAACTCTGTCTCCTCAGCATCCTCCTCTTTCTCCACGTCCTCTCCTCTATTCTGCACTATGTTCTCTTCTTCTTCTCCATCTTCCTGTAACTCATTCTCTTTATCTTCCTCTTTCTGCAGGCTCTCCTCCAGCTCCTCCAACCCCTCACCTTTTATGGGCTCATCATCCTCCTCTGGAGTGTGTGTTCTATCCTGCATGTTCAACCCAGTGTGTGTATGAAGCTCATCTGTCATCATGCGAGTCTCCAGCTCTGGGAAAGTCTCTGAATCAGCAGGTGGAGGAGGTGTGTCTAGGGGTGGGGCCTGTGAAGGGGGTGGAGATGGTGTGGGAGGGGGTGGGAGGGCAGCTAAGCTGTGGGGTGTGTCATAGAGGGCGGAGATGGCTGAGGAAATGCTCTTCTGAAGATCCTGGTTCTTGCTTACAGAATCTTCTTCATCAGAGGAGAAGGACGGCAATGTCTCCAGGTTTCTCTTGAGCTCCTCATCCAGGCGTTTACATGGTGAAGGGCAGTTACTTAGTGCAAGACCTCCTTCCCCCTCTGTCTCTCCGAAAGGTGGAGGAGTTGGAGGTGAGGGTGGAGGTGGAGGTGGTGATAACGGACGAATCCCGCCTTTCACAGAGGGCTCGTGTACAGGGCTGGAACCATCCATGTGGAGCGAACCGGGTTTCTTCTCTGTTTTTAGAAAGTCCAGAAAGGAAGTGATGAAGCCAGACTTCAGCTCTGTTGGCTTGTCGTCGGTCTGAGACAGGAGGATCAGGGAGGAAAAGAAGGAAGAGAGAATTCAGTGAGCAAGGTTCATGGATTCATGAAACATGGATGAGAGAACAGAAAGAACCTCTCTCAGTTTACTCACAGGCACTTCACACATGCTAATAAACTCCTCCAATCTGAGGAGAACGGCGACAAACTGAGCAGAGGATTAACCGCCCTATTTCATTTACCAACAGACTCAACAGGTGAGGGTCGCCCTGACTGCCAACAAACATGCTCTCTTGCTCTCGCAGCCGGCTAACGTCTCCTAACGTCAGAGAGGAAAGAGTCAGATAGTTACCCGACTGTTGAAATAGTCAAAGCAAAACATGTTCTCCACCGTTAAGCAGCTTCTCCTTCCAATAATATCTGTGCAGGTGTCCTAGCAGTCAGAAACAGGTAGTCTTGCAGGATGTGTATGTACTCTATACCATCCATTCTGCTTTCTTAACATGACACCTGCTGCAGCTCACAGCACGATGCAGACTCTGCTTTCATACTGTGTTCATCCAAATTCATCCCTTCATTTATTCAGGCATTTTCAAAAAAACTTAATCTTAATTAGGGTCGCGGGAGCCTATCTCAGCCGACTCTGGGTGAGGGTGGGGTACTCCCTGAACAGCTCACCAGTTGGGACTCGAACCCAGGACCTTCTTGCCGTGAGGCAGACGTGCTAACCACTATAAATATTTCTATAAATGCCTGTTTTAAATGTGCTCAGTAGTAATTGTGCATTATACATGTTGCTTTCATTTTTAGTTAAAAGATATATATATATATGGCCCTGCGATGGCCTGGCGAGCTGTTCAGGGTGTACCCCACCCTTGCCCAGAGTCGGCTGAGATAGGCTCCAGCCTTCCCGCAGCCCTAATTAGGATGAAGCAGCTTGGAAAATGAATGAATGAATGAAGACATCTATATATCTATAAGGTATTTCTTAATTTTTTTTCAAGCCTCTGACCACAGAAATCTTATTCAACTCTGCACTTGTGATTTTTTTTTTTCCAATTACAGAAGGTCTTTATGTGATTACTGCCTTCTTTTGTGGCACCACCGTCATCCAGCCGGAGCTTCACGTTGAGTGCTGCACTTTCTCTCTCGCTTCTTTTCTGAGTCTTGCTTTCTGGATCTATGTTGTATATTTTCCTAATTCATATTTTATTCAATAATCTTATTAATAATAATTTTTAGTTATCGGTTTCATGGCTATCCTGCAAAGTGAGTGTGTGAAAAATTTGTATTTAGTGTAGAATTTGTTTGTGACCAATTTAAACGTCCTTCATTGGGTATTTAGGAACATAAATATACTTATGCATGCAATATATTTTATTGAATTTTCCTAAAACTATTTTCTATTATAAAACAATAAGGTATTAAATTAATTTTGATTCAAAGGGTTCCAAAAAAGAAATATCACCAAGGCAACAAAATCTGTAGATCAGTAATCTGATAAAATAAGAAAACTGGTGAAGAATCTGAGTACTTTTGCATGGCACTGTATATTAGGTGTGTCTAACGGGAGGTAGTACAGCAGGAGGGCTGGATGGTGGTTACTGTGAATGAGTAACCGTAGCAACAGCTACCCTGGCAACAGCCAGCTCTCTCCCCTTCTTTTATTGCATTTTTTAAGGACAGATAGATCATGGCAGGCTGTCAATCATTTCACTCTAGACTTCACTGCTCCCTCTAGTGGAAGTAAACGCACTGGCACATTGAGGACAATGGATACCCTCTTACACACACACACACACACACACACACACACACGCACAGTTCTTCTTGCCATATTGTCCTAAAGTCTTTCATACATCACTTTTCATCTTTCTTATAACTTTATTGTGCACATCATGAATTTCTCTCTTAACAAATCTCAAGATAATGAAGATGTGCCTTACTGAGCTGGAGAGTTTTTGCATGGTGGCCCATGCCTCTGGGGTCAACTGTTCATCCATGTCTCTCTCCCAAGACATCTGGAGGAAAATCCACAGATATCTCCACATTACATATGCAATAACTAAAGATATCCACATCACACCCCCCTTTTTTTTCTTCCTTCCTTCTCTTCGGAGGTTACCTGTTGCTGAGGCAACAAGACCAATTTCACAAGTACAATTGTACACAAAGGCATAGAGAAAGAGATCGTATGATTAAAGTTTCAGCATTCTGGACCTTTAAAACAACAGAAAACACAAATTCTCTATGTACATACACAGCATGATTTTTTTTTACATAATATATTTATATAATATAAAATAATAAAAATAATAATAATAATAAATAATATATAAGATAATATAATTTACAAATGCTCTGTATTTATAGAATCTCATATATAAAGAAGATGAGGGATAATGTGTGCAAAAGGAGACAGTTTTTATTCATTCTTTCATTGATTCATTTTCCAAAGCACCTAATCCTACTAGGGTTTCAGGGAGGAGCCTATCTCAGCCGACACTGGCAGACAGCGCCCCTGCCAAGCCTGGAACTCAAACCCAGAACCTTCTTGCTGTAAGGTGAACATGCTAACCACTGCCCCACTAGTGGAAAGAAAGTGGAAAAGTCTGAGATCGAGTGATAAGAAACAGAAGAAGGGAAACGATTTCAGGAGAAATAAAAAAGACGGTGATGTTATTAATATCGTGGCGGCCGGTGAAGGTCATTAACACTCGCGTACAGGAGGAAACTAATGGTTTCAGAAAGACGTCGTGGATCCGATTCCATTTTATTTCCAAGAGACCCCCCTGTACTTCATCTTTATTTAATCCACCTGGAACTGAATGAGAAACTTTAATATATTCACACATTTTACAATCACTAAGAGCAACGAATATTGTGCTAATACCAGATTTTACTTTGCACAGGGTTCAGCATTTATTAAAATTAATTTGAGAAGTCTAAATGTAAATAATTAATTAAATATCTCCTTTTTACTGGGCAGTGGTGGCCCGGTGGTAGGGTGCTGGATTACTGATCTGATGATCGATGGTTCAAGCCCCACTATCCCCAAGTCTGCTGTCCCCCCAGTGCAGCTAACTGGGTTATCAAAGGCAGACCGTGTCTCTCACTGTCTGTGGTGAGAGGAATGTAAAAGAAATATTGCTGACTTTCGTAAAGAGGAGGCTGCATCGCCGTCAGCGTGTTTCTGCCCTGCGATGGCCTGGCGAGCTGTTCAGGGTGTACTCTGCCCTCACCCAGATTCGGCTGAGATGGGCGCCAGCCTCCCCGCGACCCTAATTAGGGATTAAGCGCTTCAGAAAATGAATGAATTTCCTTTATACATTTCAAGTAGTCTTTATACAGAGTTCCTGTATTTTCTTCTGATTTTTTTACCTCTTGGTCCTTCTGTTTCATCTTATCCTGACCACAGTTCATATCGGTTCTGTTCAAGTCCAGTGAAGATGTGGGTCCAGGGCTCAGACCAAGAGATGGTGCAGATCCCACTGAGCCATCAGACAGAACTGGGTCTGTGCTCGACAAGGAGTCTGTCCTCAGGAGAGATTCAGATGAAGGCATGGAGGAAAGAGGAAGCTTTATCTAAAAGTGGGGAAACAGATTGATGCTATGAAACAATCTAATATGTTAAATCTTGAAATTTAAAGCATTTTGTTTCACCCACTTTAATTGGTTTGATGGGCTCCTGATACTGCTGCTGTTGAGGCTGATGTTGTTGTTGTGTTTGTTGTTGATGTAAGTGTTGATGGTGTTGTGTGTGTAGGTGCTGCTGTTGGTGCATTTGCTGCTGCTGTGGATGGAGATGCTGCTGTGACTGTGAATGGTGGTGCAGATGTTGATGTTGTGGTAAGTGCTGCTGCTGTGGATGCTGCTGTTGAAGTTGTTGTTGGTGATGGAGATGAGGTGCTTGTTGGTGAGACTGCTGATGGTAATTCTGTCCTTTATTAATGTCTCGATGCATCTCCAACATTAGATCATCCTTCCTGCCACGGCCCCTTCCTCGACCACGACCCCTTCGGCTCTCCCCAGCACCAGGTCCCATCAACCCTCTGCAGTAAGCAGGTTCTGGAAGTGGACGAATACGAGGTCTTCCCCTAGGCCTAGGGGGGCCTTCTCGTTTGGGTTTGGTGGGCTTTCTGCCCCTCTTCTTTGGCCCATCGTGAGGAAGGAGCTGAGGAGGAGGTCCAAGTGATGAGTACCCTGAGGGGTTGCAAAAGTCTAAGTCACCCATTAGGGGACTTAAACTACCAACCCCTGAACCACCACTGGACTTTCTGCAGCTAGACACCAGATCAGGAAGCAAATCTGGGAGTCGCCTGCTGTTCAGTCGGATGTCAGCAGGAACATCTGCTTTATCTTCATCATCTTCAAATTCATATTCTTGAGCGAAAGTTTTCTTTGTCTGTGACTGTGAATTGGGATCCCTCCGTTGTTTTAAGAGGTGGAAGGAGCTGGTCTTCAGCAGCTTCTTGGGTCTAGAGGAACAGAAGATTGGTGAAGTTAGCCCACCTGATCCAGAACCACTTCCTACTGCAGCGTTTCCCATCATTTTGTTCCCTGTTCCATCTATGCTTGACCCTGTTCCACCCATTCCCATGCCTGGTGCCTGTGTCTGAATAAGGCCCAGCTGCTCTGTATTCACAGTAGAAGGGAGTTCATGAGTTTTCAGTGAGTCCAAATCTAGATGCATGGTCCCACTGTCAGATTCAGAAAGACTGTGACAGTACTGCCCATAACCCTGGTCACCATGGTGGCCCATCATATCATATCCACCTGCCCTTCCACCTGCCTTAACTGACTCTAATCCATCTTGAACATTTACACGTGCTTCAGACACAATGTCCTGATCTCCTTGTCCTGCACCTGCTACACCTGCACAGCTTGGTTTGTAGTCCTCAGAACAAAACATGTCCTCCATTGCTGGAAAAAATGATCGATCCTCATCTTGGAGAAGTGAGTCCGGGAAACAGATGGAGGTCAGAGGCACAAACCTCTGCTGCTGCTGTTGGCTCTGTCCCTGATTCTGTGTAGTTTTCCCTACAGACCTTTCAGTGTCAAACTGGTGCTCTTTAAGTTGTTCTAGTTGTGGTTGGGAAAGCTGGGTCTCTGGTTCCCTGGGCTGGGGCTGGGTTTGCATTGGTCCGGTGTTGGTTGGCATGTGGCGAGAGTGCTGGAGGGAGTGTTGGTGATGTGGTTGGTGGTGGGAATGAGGGTGTCCATGGTGAGAAGCCATGTGATGCAAATGAGATGGGGCTGACATGCTCAAATTTGACTCATTCAGGAAATCATGTAGCTCTGAAGGTGTTTGTTGAGAATGGTGGGTCTGGTGATGTGATGGCATCCTATGCTGCTGCTGCAGCTGTGGTCTTTGATGGTCGTTAGCACTTCTATCTCCACCAACAATCCTCTCGGTGGGCCCCACGGCTTCATGACTGTTTGCTCTAGAGAGTGATCTTTCAAGCATTTCGAGTTGTGAGATTGAATTCTGACTTGATTGGCTTTGGTTCCGCTGTGCCTCACATCCATAATGGGCCTCCATAGACTGGGATTGGAGTTGAAGTTGAATCTGAGATGCCTGGGACTGGGTTTCCACATTCCCACCACTTCCACTTCCAAGGCCTCCATTTGGTCCCATTAAAGCCTGCTGACTCAGAGGGTGTGGTGTTGGTTGGGGGACCTGTTGAGTCTCCATTTTGTTATGTGTAGAATGAGAAAGGACAGACTGTAGAAGATGAGTTTGCTGAGGCAGCTGTGTCTGGTCAGGAGGTGAATCCAAATGGGAAAGGGAAGTTTGGGAACTTTGCTGCTGCAGGTCTGGAGGTTTTCGTATGTAGGGTAGTTCGGATGAATCTGTAGTTTTCTTGACCTCCACATGGGCATGAGACAGAGTATGGGTGTGAGAGTGCTGTGGAAGTTGGGAGTGCTGTGGGTGTGAAGAGTGATTTTGGTGTGTCTGATGGGCATAGGAGTCCCCTCTCCCATAATGGACCACTGAACCAAGGGAGTCAGGTTGGTGAGTGTGTTGAGCATGCTGGTGGGAGTGAGAGAGTGAATCAATTCCCCCTCGTCTTCCATTAGCCCCAGCCGCTGATACTGTCCTGTCTATTTTTGTTTGCTGTTTCTTTAGTGATATATCCAGCTGACTATCCTGGCCAGTTACCGGTCCAGTTCCTTGTCCAGCACTGTTTACTGTCCCTGGACCCACATTATTAGTGGTATTATTGGTGCGAATGACACTCTGCAATTGGTAGCGTTCCTCAGATGCTTTGTTCATTTCATAGCCAGACATCCCTTTTACTTCTTCCCTACTTTGTGGCATAGATTGTTGCTGTGCTGACTGCTGCTGGGAAGTCACCCTCGGTGGCTGTTGCTGTGTGTGGTGCTGAGATGGATGGGGTGCTGGGCTTTGGGAGTGCAAAAGGTGCTGAATTAGAAAATCATCATCGTCTTCATCATCCTCTTGAGGTTGTTCGATACCAAGCATATCTGTCTCTGACTTGTTCTTGGGTGCAGAGTGATAAGGTTGTGCCTGTGATGGTGGTGCACGTGTGTCTGAGTAACCCTGTGAAGAAGCTAAAAAATTAGGAGAGAGAACTGAAGCCAGGTATTTGTTACCCCCAGTTCCTCCTGGAGACTGTGCAGGGTGAGTAGGTGCAGGGGACTGCAATCCAGGTCTAATGATTGCAGTGTTAATCGAGGGTGAAGGACTAGAATCAGGAAGGTGGTATGATCCTCCAGCTCCACCACCTGTAACACTATTACTGCTATTAGCTGCTGAACTACCACCTGTGGAACCAGTACCATTACTTGTTGAACCAGTGCCACCTCCAGATGCAATTAGGGCAGGTGAATGTCCCGTACCATCATAGCCCATTGAAGGACTGCCTGCTCCTCCAAGTGAGGGTGGTAAAGAACCATATCCTGATTCAGACCCATATACCCCCTCCCCCGAAAATGAACGCCCTGTCGCTCCAAGACCCCCAAACCCTTTTCCTGATCCCCCAGGTCCAGAGCTAACTTCCTGTGCCTGGGGGGAACTGAACCCCCCATATGGCTGGGATAGGTGAGATGATGGAGGATGACTTGGTGAATATGATTGTGAGTGTTGGGGTGGGGTTTGGGCAGGGAGGCCAGAGGTGGGTTTAACAAGAGCCACAGGGGAGCCATATGTGGGAATGCAGGGCTTAGAAGGGGGTTGTGTTGCAGAGGAAGACACAGGGAGTGGTGGAGGAGGTGGTGGAGGAGGTTGTGGTGCAGATTGGGGAGGTGGTTGCTGCCTCGAAGGCGCAGAGGAAGAGCTAGATGAAGCACTTGGGTTAGAGGAAATGGAAGAGGATGAAGTAGTAGAGGAAGCTGAGGGGGGTGTGTGAGGAGTTCTGGATGAAGAAGAGCTAGAGGATGAATAGCCACTGCTTGAACTGGTACTCTTTCCTGATTTCCCAATACCAGCACCAGTGACAGCTGATGAGGATGTCGAGGAAGAGCTATATGGGGGCTGAACTATGGGGCGATACACTTGGTCTGATCGAGGTGAGGGCTTGGGGTCAGATGATGGGCTCTGGTCACCAAGAGGGCTGCAGTTCATTCCACCATGCCGATGGTGTGAGATTTGCTGGTAGCCTGATGCTCCACAGCTAAGGTAATGTTGCAGGGGATGTGACGTGGCTGAGGACAACTGAGACTGCACAGGGGAAGGTCTCTGATAGTGCTTAATCACACTGTCCTGCCTTGGAATTGCTCTTTCCTGTGGAGAAGGTTGCTGGGAGGGTGCAGGTGCTGAAGAGAATACAGAGGCATTGTATAGATGGGAGGACTGCTCCTGAAGCTGGGAGGAAAGCAGGTTAAATTGAGGGGGTGGTAAGTGACGGGCAGAGGATGATGTGGGGACTTGAGTCTGAGGACCACTTGAGGGTTCCTGTGTTCCTCTGTATGCTGCACTCTGTGATGAGAGAAGACGGTCAAAGCCCAGGCTGGATTGGGATGGTGTTTTTATGTGCAGTAAAGGATCATGAGGTGATAGGAGGCCATTGGAGGTAGGGCTGAATGTAGGTGTGTCCTGGAGGGATAGTGATGGTGTCACTCCAGAGAATGAACGCCCAGAGAAGGAGGCAGGATGCTGGTATGCTGACAGAGCAGAAGAAGAAGGAAAAGAACCAGATCCAGGCAAAGCACTAGAGATGAAGAGCTCAGCAGGGGCCGGAGTATGCATTGCTACAAAAATGGAGACAGATAAAATTAAATCTACATCTGTATCAATATTGTTATGCACACCATACTGTATAGGACTGAAAATTAAGCATTTTTGGATGCTTACCAGTCTGCCATGATGGAGTACGGAACTGAGAAAGGAGGGAGGAGGCAGATGGCGGGGGCTGTGGTCCTCTGGATTCCAAAGCAGAGATCAGATTCATGACTGAAGCGTCAGGCCCTGAGGGGCTAGCATGGTGTAACCCAGCATCGAACAAACCCGAAAGTCCTGTAAAAGTAGTAATAGTGTATATATGTATATACCAGCCTGCTAAAACTCTGAGTGCTTCTCAAAACCCTTATTTGTAATTTCCTCGCTCCTCAATCCTCATTTGAACTGGAAGTTATTTTGTTCTGCCATCTTTGCCAGCCATCCCAGTTCTCTTATTTGTGCATCGAGGAGGAACAGGGAGGATACACGAGAGCAGCCTTCCTGGAAGAGGTGCATGCCAGCACATAAATAACCCGCCCCTTATATGATTGAAATTTATTTATGGAGCAGGTCAGCTGTACTGCTTCAAAGGAAACAACAACTTATTTCTCTTGAAACACATTTCCTCAATTCCACGCTCCTCATATCGTTTCCGCACGTCTCTCCATGTTTACCTTGATGGGAGAGTCTAAGGCGCAAAGATGAGATGCAAGTAAGAGAAATGAGGATGAAATATTAGGGTTTTGAGAAACACCAAGTGAAAGTGTTGTTCAATGTGAAACATTAAAGTAGTTAAAATTAACAACAATATTTCAGAAATATAGCATCAGCAGAAAAAATCTAAAACAGCTTGATTCAATAGGGACATAAGAACACATTTTTAAGTAAAGCAACATATATTTAATATTTTTAAAACCTTCTTTGCCCTTACCTAAGCTCCGGCCAGCAGCTCCCCATGCCCCAGCCTGCCCAGAGCTGCCTGGGTGGTGATTAGTAGCATAGCCCTGCAGGGGGTGTGGTGTGGCATAAGCTTGACGATGGAGTAATTCGGAGTCCGGATGGGAGGATCTGGAGCTCCCATACATCAGACTGACAACACAGGTGAAAGAAAAAACAGTGAGAAGATTAGGAGAGCAGATAATTAATTATCAAACAAAAAGCTTCCAGCTGTTTGCATTCAATTCCTTAAACTCCACATTCCACATCGCTTGAAATACTGTGATGTGTTAATATAAAAACAAGTCATTGAATATGATTACCCTTACCCTAAAGATCTTTATAAACCCCTTATAAACCCTGGTCTGGAATATCAGATGATCTTGCTGTGTATTATACTCCCCTCAGTAGAACCACACACGCAGATTAGCTGTTTACTCAACCTTTCCCCTTCCATATCCTCCCTCTCCCAAACAGCCTGAGGTTCTGACTTCATCCAGTCTCCACTACAATACACACACTCATTATCCTCGTACACACTCAGTCCTTCAGGATAAGACACCTAAACCTTATGACCTGTTTTCAACATTTCCAGTGCACCTTACACACTTCACCCTGGTTCGTGATCACCAACGTATCGAGAAACTAGTGTTTTAAGTAATTCCAGAACATTTACTGCAGTGGCATTCCACGTTTATATAACTGTACAAACAAAATACTATTATATTTTGGAAGGATAAAAAAAAGCACTAGTAAAACCACAGGGTAACCAATTACTGTACATTATTATCAGTCATCTATGTTCTCTGTACTTCTTCCTCTGCTGTAAACGTAAATCCAGCTAGTCACCCTGATTGGACACGGATTAGCCAATCAGCTGCCGCTTGGCAATTCTACAGACTGTTGTTCCCTTTCATAAGAGCAGGCAGTTGAACTGACAATAGCGGTTAGGATGCTGCTGAGGTGAGACAGAGCTCTCATTGATAAAAGCTCTCTTGTGACTGAATTGCCTTGGTAACCCCCTTCCTCAACAGGCACTTAATGGGAGCACAGCTCAGTTAGTGTGGATCGCTCCACTCGGAGGCCAGTGTGGGAAGCCGCAGACGCCACACACCGAGCGAGCACGTGTCATTCAATATCAGCAGCTGAACACAAAACCAGACAGTCTATCTTTAAACCAACAGAAAAATTACTGAGTTTATACTGACGTCGTTTCACTCTACATTTCATAAAAACAAGCCAAAAGAAAAATCACAATAAAAACTTATCACCAAACACGCATACATACGGCATTATCCTCGCATTCAATATTCTGGGAATAAAATCCTATAAAAATAAATTACAATTATTATCCTCTTGGATTCCACACAAAAAGTAAGAATGACCAAAGCTCACGCTCAGGGATCGCATCTGAGAGCTTGTCCGTGTCAATTAAACGCAGCCTTCTCTCAGGGGCCGAGTTCTTGTGTGATTATCTGGAAAAAAGCTCTAATGAACTGAGTTAAATTGTTAAATGCACAAGCAAAAGAGCGCACATCTCACTCATGCACAGCCTCTCTGCTATATCCAATAACCTCATAAATCATCACCGCGGCGGTGTAGAACTCTGAGCTGTTTGTGATCAGTAATACAAAATCCTGCTTAAAGTTTCAGTGGTGAATATTTGATGAGTTTTATTTATTTCATTATGAATTTTGGTTGAATAATATACAGATATATATATATATATATACACTCCCTAAAGGTAGAGTTCCTGATAGATATCGCTATTGATGGGAATCCCAGGCTGGTGTTATAAGAATAGCACGGCTCCTTTAAGGGTGGAATCAACTTCAGACCTAGAGGAAATAAATTATAAAATAAAAAATAAAAATAAAGAAATACATTTAAACAATAATAAATAAATAAATAAATAAATAAATAAATAAATAAATAAATCTCCCGAGCGGCATGGTGGTGCATTGATTAGCACATCTGCCTCACAGCAAGAAGGTCCTGGGTTCGATTCCCGGGCTCGGGGTGTTTCTGTGTGGATGTTGGATGGTCTCCCGGTGGGTTTCCTCCCACAGTTAAAAAGACATTCACAGTAGGCTGATTGGTGGTTCCAAATCGACCTGAGGTGTGAGTGTGAGTGTGAATGGTTGTGTGTGTTGGCCCTGTGATGGTCTGACGAGCTGTTCAGGGTGTACCCCGCCCTCGCCCAGAGTCAGCTGAGACGGGCGCCAGCCTCCCCGTGACCCTAATTAGGATTGTGTAATTAGGATTAGGATTGAGAAGTGGCTTAGAATAAATGAATGAAGGAATAAATCTTCCGTTTCCCAACTCACCTGTCGTATTAGTTTAATTATCTGTTTAACGAGTTCATGTTCCGTGCTCCTGATAATGTTCAGTATTTTGCTCAATGAAAGTGTTTCTGTCTACCTGAGTAAGATTGTGTTTTTTATTCTGTATGAGTCTGAGCGGTGATGGCCTCAATTCTTTGGGTTTCAGCCTCGCTGTTAATAATAAATGAATAATAAATCTGTTACTAATAAATCTTTGTTTTTATTGCTTCCCGTCATCACGTCCGTCATCAGCATCAACTCAGGCACAAACATGAGACAACCATTCAAGTCATGTTCCATATCTACAAGGTGCCACTCAGGAGCTCTGCTACAAAGGTTTCCAGTGTATAATAATAGTAATAATACTAATAATAAATTTTATTTCTAACGCAATTTTCATTAATTGCAAATCTCAAAGTGCTACAGAGTAAACTCACACATAAAAACAGCACAGCACTTAAAATCAACTAAAAAAAGGCCCTTTTAAAAAGATGGGTTTTCAGGGCACGTATAAAAGTGTCCATAATAAGGTGAAACCACCCCAGCTTCTCTTCTATTCACCTGCTCTACATCTTGTTTTGGTTCTGTATCTGTTTATAATATGAATAACGAGACGGCGTGACCGGAGGAACGATCTTGTGCATGTGTGATAACTTGGCGGCGCAGCAGCGATTGGTAGAAAGTGGAAAAGTCTGAGATCGAGTGATAAGAAACAGAAGAAGGGAAACGATTTCAGGAGAAATAAAAAGATGGGGATGTTATTAATATGATGGCGGCGGTGCAGGGGGTCATTAACACTCGCGTACAGGAGGAAACTAATGGTTTCAGAAAGACGTCGTGGATCCGATTCCATTTTATTTCCAAGAGACTCCCCTGCACTTCATCTTTATTTAATCCACCTGGAACCGAATGGAAACTTTAATATGAGGAGGCACATAGGGCCATGATGAGGTCTTGATTTTTGTGAATGGAGCAACAAATCCTAATGTCAGACAGCTGAGATATTCCTCCATCAAACAGAGCACCGTTTCCTTCATCCCAAATCTCACTGCATGTATTCCTCAGCATTCATGTACATTAAATTTATTCCTCTCTAAAGATCTGTAAAGATCTGAAGAACAAAATTCCTCTATGAGATCTCTCATAAGATCAAAGAGATGTCATGGTAACACTTTAAGATTGACGTGAGGTTTGATAGAAAACACCACTTAATTAGGTGTTAATCCCAAAGAGATGAAGCACCAACCCAGAAGGAGTCAGAGACGGATCCCTGGAGGAATAAGAGAAATTGATGGATGTACCCTACACACAGTCTCCAGCTACGTTTTCTTTCTTTTCACGTCTTTTTGCTCATTGTCAAACCTTTTCTCTTTCTTGGTATTCCTCTACCATGGTTCAGTTTCTCTTCAGGTGATTCTATGCACGTTTGCTCTTCTTCAATTCTGTCTGTCCCTCTCACGCTTCTCCAGCAGGTAATCATCACCCAAGTCAGCTCATGTTCAAGGATCTACTGTTCTAGTGTTCTCTCTGCATCACACCTTTCCTCTGCAGTCCCCAACTATTTCTAGGCTTCAGCACCTTTGGCCCACACCTTTAGCCAATCATTTCCTCCACGTCTCCTGCAGCTTCAAATGGACCAGTAAAAAATCTCTCTCTCACGCTGATGAACAGGCTGTGGGACAGGAAGAGAGAGGGAGAAAGTAGGAGTAGGAAACATGCATGAAAGCAGGAGGAAATAAATTATAGCATGAATTTGAAAGCTTTATTAAATCCACTGTAAAGACATGCTCTTAATGTAATGGATTGCGATCCCTCCTCACAGGTGCAACATGTTTACTCTGTGATGGAAAACACAGCCGTAGCCATTAATCTCCATTACAAACATTCAGTGTGTGGTGGGTCCCTGGAACCCTGTACAGCTCTCTGTGGTCATGTGTACTATCTCAGCAACGCCTGGACACCAGAACAAGCACCAAACCTGAACTTTATTTCATAAACCGGAACAGAAAAGGAACCCAAAATGAAATGCATGTTTACAACCCAAACATCTGCGCGGCTGTGGAATATTCCTACACTGACACACCGCGTGGCGTGGAATTATCAGGTTAAAGTTGTGTCTCTGCTGGAGGTTCGTTCTCAAGCACTGCTGTCATTTTTAAACATGTGCTGAAAAACTCCACTGTCAGAGACCTTCAGCCTGAAAATGATTTCATTTCATATTCATTTAATACATCAGCATGTTTCATCACGGCCTAATGGAGGGACACGCCATAGTCCCACACCAGCACTGAACTAATATTAATTCAAAACAAAAGCAATTACAATTTCTCCCCAAAAACTAAAAGAGGAGCGATTCAATTTCACTTCATTTCATTTCGCTCGGATGATGCTCTCCGGAGGCGCTGAGGCTGCAGTGCTGAGGTTTGTCCGGAGTCTTATGAGTCAGAATTGCTCATTAAGAGTCCCGGGTGCCATCAATCCCGGCGGTAGTGTGCAGAGACGCCCTTGACTCAGAACAGCAACCATAAACTATCCAACACCCCAGGAGCAATCTCTCCCACCAGACAGAGTCCACATGAGAGTAACACATATATGTGTGTGTGTGTGTGTGTGTGGAGTCTCACCCGGTCCACCACCACAACACTACACACATCATCCTACTGTACAGAAATTGTGTGTGAATCTGTCATATTTAGATGGATACACACGCACACACACACACACACACACTCTCTCTCACACACACACA
>JBCNYH010000003.1:2474274-2484310 GCA_039654325.1 Tandanus tandanus
ACGTGCCGAGTCAGCAAAGTGCCTTTATACAGTACAAAAATACACAAAAGCTGGTTTAGTGTCAGACTACTCTTGTTTACTGAAATCTGTGGTTAATGATTTCATAGCGTGTTCTTATGGTCTGTTTTTCCTTTTCCAGTCAGCCATCTCCATCATCAAGTAGATCAACAAACACAATGAAGTGTGTAAGGAGTTTAAAACAGTTCAGTCTGGATCTAACAAGATTTCATTAATCCAGAGAAGACACTGCAGGACTCTCTCACCAGCACGGGTTTATATTTAAATACTGACTTTAAAAACACTCTCCTGGTGTAAAGATCTCATTAACAAGACTCCTCCAGTGCTTCAGATTAAAACAGGAGGAAACACAAAACACCAGATGGGCTACAGACAGTAAACATTGAGTGTGGAGTGTATTTTTTTATTTTATCACTCCAGCATCTTATATTTACACTCGCAGGTAACGAATCAGTCATGTGGGTGTGGCCTGCCCAGGTTGATATAATCAAACACTACAGTAATCAGCATAAAAAGTGTACATTTTGTAAATGACATGTTTTTAGCTTTGCTTTGTTCTTTGATTAGATTAGCAAAGCGAGCTTACTAGCAACACGCTCAGCAGAGACACCAGCGATCTCGCTTCTGAGATTTCCTTAAACACATTAATGACACAGGATATGATGAAACTACAGTTACCATTTCCTCCCGTTGTTGTGGAGGATCAGAATAAGTGGGAGATAACTGCAGGTAGGAAGGAAGATGAAAGAGACATCAAACCACACTATTATAAGACTGGGACCAAGGAGTCGTTCGATTAATCACTTCCTTTCCGTGATACCTGATTTATAGAAAATCTAATGGCTCCATATCACACACAGGAAATAAACCATCGCCTGCAGCATGCTGGTGTGAACACTGGAAATTGACATGTTCAGTGTTCTAGGTTTATTTCTTTATTCTACAACTGGAGCCAAGATGCTAATGTAGCTAACAAGTAATGGACAATGACAGGCTCCAGTGTAGCGTAGAACAGCTGATTGTCATGGCGAGGAGGCTGATGATTCACGAACGCTGTTTAAAAAGCAGGAAAAATATCAGATCTGTTCACATCCTCACTCCCCAAAGAGTTTCACATTCCTCACATAAAATACTACTAATTAAAGGTAAACTACAGTGTGTTTCACTCTCATCTCTCTCCACAGTGTGTGTGTGTGTGTGTGTGTGTGTGGTGGGAGAAGAACAGAAAGCCATTTTACTGCAAATTCACAGAAGTCTAAGTGCTGCTACTGAACTGAAGCGCTCATGAAGCATTCAGATGCGTTCCATTTGAACTGGGAGAATCAGAAGTTGCCTCACTAACCCCAACCTCAAAATCCAAGATTTTTCTCTGCCGTGTTTCTGATCTGAACTCAGACACTGTTCCTGTGGAGCGGCTGCAGGTTCGAGTTTCGGCCGAACAGCTTCGTCTACGTTTTTACTCTTACTGAATCTACAAACCAATTTTCTGTTCTTTTCTCACAGCAGTCAAAACACACACACACACACACACACACACACGAGAGACAGAGTGAGAAGCACTAGTTTCCCCCTTTGATGTTATTTACAGGGAATAATAAAGCAGCTTAATCAGACACGGTGTGTGTGTGTGTGTGGCACGCACACACACACACACACACACACACAATATGTACAGCCCTGTCCATCACTGCTCACTACACTGCTGTACACACACTCTGAAATGCTGAAACCTATAAACTAAACATATAAAATCAAACAGATATATTTTAAAATGTACTTAATGTAAAAAAGTGCAGAATGAAAAAATAAACACGTTTAAACACCTTTGCTCCATGAACAGGATCACACACTCCTGACTGACCAAAAACAGGCAGAAACACACACACACACACACACACACACACACACACACACACACAAGGCACCCGACATTGGAGGGGTGGAGGGGGCTTCAGTCTCCGTGGCGACAGTGTGTGAAGGTGATCAGAGGATGGTGCATGGACACCCACTGCTCTTCTTTTTCCCAGCGTGATTCGCAAGCTGAGGGGGACTTTCTGTCTCCTGGAACTTTCTGTTTGTGTGAGAGAGAAAGAGAGAGAGAGTGAGAAGAGAGAAGAGAGATTGAGACAGAGAGAGAGAAGACAGGGAGAGAAAAGAGGGAGAGAGAGAGAGAGGAGAGAGTGAGAGAAAGAGGAGGGAGAGAAAAGAGTGAGAGGAGAGAGAGAGAGAGAGAGAGAGAAAGAGAAGAGAGAGAGAAAGAGAAGAGAGTGAGAGAAAGATAAGAGAGGGAGAAAAAAGAGGGAGAGAGTGAGAGAGAGAGAAAAGAGGCATAGAGTGAGAGAAAAGAGGGAGATAAACAATCGATTGCTTTAGTAAATCCTGTTATTTAAACTCCATAATAATAATCATTTCTACATCTTTATTAATTTTAGGAGAAAGCTCCTTTTTCACAGTCCAGTCCTTCTAACAGTCCCACTGTAACGCAGGCTCATCGTTCAGAGTCCCACCTTATCGCTCGCACCACCTCCAGAAAAGCCTCGTCCACATTATAGCGGTTCTTCGCTGATGACTCCATGTAGTGGATCCGGTTCTCTTTGGCAAAAGACATGGACTCTTCTCTCGAAACCTACAAACCACACAACAGCGTTACCCCCCCACTCTCACTAAAGACTGATTTATACTGCTGTGTAGAAACCCCATCCTCCATCAACACAGACCAACACCTGTGATTGGTCCACTCGATAGCATGACATTTCCTCCTGCTCGAAGAGGACACGTGCATCTTATATCCACGTACAAATACTTCACACTGAGTGTCAGCAGCGTTACTACAGAGTACATCCTACACATAAATATAAATCAACCTCAACACCAAGATCAGCCTCCTCCTGTCTCTCGCGGGCGTGGCCTCTGCTGTTGTTTATACAATAACAAGAAGAAATAAATGTATACAGAGAACTATTTATCTATCTCTACCTGGAGGGAATCAGCCTGGACATGTCTCTTTGGTAAGGATCAATCACAGGCTCTGTAACAAGTGTTTTTATCCTCCATGTCTACAAGGCCACACGGTTCGAGAGCTGTTCACTTTATGGTTTACAGTTCAGAGAAAATTTCTGTGACTTCAGACTCGAAGATTACTGATAAATTCTCAGCACTTTTTAAACACACATTAAACATTAAACACATGGCCGTGAGGTCGGGGTGATGGAGTCTTTACCGCTCTGTGATGCTCCAGATCGGACTTGTTGCCTACGAGGACCATGGGGAAATCATCTCGGTCCTTTACCCGCAGGATCTGAGTGTGAAACTTCTGGATTTCATTGTAGCTGTAAGAGAGCGATGGGAACAAATCAGAGCTGCGGCACGGGGGGGAAGTGTTTCTGCACCACCGAGAGGGGCTTATACAACACTACTGCAACAAACCAACTCACCCCCCACTCAGACACTAACATATTCCACACACACACCTACCTTCCAATGTCGTTCAGAGCAAACACCAATAGGAAACCTTCTCCTGATCGCATGTACTGCTCTCTCATCGCCCCAAACTCTTCCTGACCTGCTGTGTCCAAAACTACCACACACACACACACACACACACACACACACACACACACACACACACACACACACACACACACAGTGTAAGAAGCAACCCAATCCATGGGAAACATTTAATCAAGTCACTAAAATCACATAATTTGAAGAGTGTCTCTATTTTAAAACAGCTTGATATTCTCATGAAAGTTATTTAACAAAAAAAAAAAGGCTCAGACCTACATTTATCCTGAATATGTAGATGAGTACGAGTCTGCACAAGTTACTTAAATTAATCAACACTCTCACAATCTCCTGATGTCACTAAAAGCTTAGCATTAGTGAATTTAGCTAGCTCTTTAGCCCACTGTTGGATTTCTTGATTAATTTCCTTAAACCTAGGGTACACTACAGATCTGTGATAAAACCCACTGCAGAGACGAGCTGTAGGGATACGAGTTAAATGCTGCAAGCTGCCTCATGGAGATGAAAAGGATGAATCGTCTCAAATCATAGTTTTAGGACACTGCAGATCTCTCACTGAAGTGTTGCTACTGGTGCTGCGAACCAACACTAACTCTCTGACTCTGACATCGCAGCTCCTGCAGCAGGGCGTTACAGTAGAGCCGCCATGTTGTTTTTAATTCCCTCAAACATAAGACTTTTATTCTAAACCATAGACATCAAGTCTTAAGAGTTAACATTTTATAAAATTAGATGTAAAAAAAAAAAAATGCACTTCAATAATGAAAAAAAAAAACTGTCTGTCAACTCTGACCCAGAGCTACAAGAATAAAAACAAAATAATCACAAATAAATCAGTGAGATCACAGAATGGAATTCAAAGAGCTGTACATGGATATATTTATTTTAACACACTATATAGTTCTATATCTCTTTTAGTTGAGCATAGTTTAAATAAAAGCCGCTCGTTTCTTCTCAGTTTCATGTAAAACTTAGAACCCGTTCTCGATCTCCACTTCCACGTCCGGTTTCTTTTATTACACGTCTCTGTCTCACTCTCCGGTTACAGACACTGAGAATCGCAATCTATAAATTATGAACAGCGACGTTTTCATCCATCTTCATGGAGGCAAGTAAACAAAACTAATAAAAACAATGGTAAAGCGTTGTCATGGAAACATTGCTGCTGTTGCAGCGGTGTGGAAAAACACACACACAGGTTCTAGAATGCTTTTTCCATGTAGTTGCAGCTCGAACATCTTATCACGCATCTTTGGTATGAACTGGGCTTTACAGATTTATTTACCCATCACAATATAATTCAATGTTACCATGACAACCACTGTCGATATTAGACTAGACCCACACCTATCTCAGGGCTCAGGTATCTATCACTAAATCTGTTTCACAATCATCAATAATGATGATGATGGGGATTCTTCCCTGCTCATTTAAGTACTGTGTTCTTATTTTCACACACACACACACACACACACACAGAGGACATACTGTCCAATCGGGTTTCCTTCCCATCCACGGTGCAGATTTTGGTGTACGAGTCCTCAATGGTTGGGTCGTAGTCAGACACGAAGTATGACTGTGTAAGAGGAGGAGAGGAGAAGAGGCAGACAGACATTACTGCATTTGGTATGTTGTATCTCTCACACCAACAGGCTGCAGGACTCAGGCGTGAGAGGACATGTCGACAAAACACACCTTCTAGAACATTCTCAGCAATCACACACTGACTCTTACACATGACCACGTAATTATATCAACACACACAAGCGCGCGTGCGCACACACACACACACACACACAATCATGTCCCCAGAGGAGAAAGAGTATGATTTTAAAAAGGATGTTTTTGGTGATATTTATGATTTTTAAGATATTAAACTGATCAGTCGTGCAGTACTGACTGATTTGATGATGATATTAATATCATGATAAAACAGCTGGTTTAATAAACCCCTCATGTATGTATGTATATATAAAACAGTAGACATTATAGAGAAATAATTTTCCAGAAAGAGTGTGAATCACATATATTAAGATATCTTGGAGAATCATGAACATATTTTTATCATATGGACTGAAAGTGTATAATCTTTCACACCGCACGTGTCTGAGTGTAATAAAGAAGTGTGTACTTTCACCACACCATGCTGCACTGTACAGGAAGGTAATAAGATATCAGGAACACAGGGGCTGTAAAGATCTGGGCTGAAATGAAATGAAAATTCACACATGATATGATTTGAAAGTCCGGTTCCTGATCTCTGTTCCTCAACTCCACAGGTTCAGATCCGTTTAAGGCTGAAATGAAGATTTCATATAATTTGTCTCAATAAGAATCATGATAAGAATTTCTAGCACAATATCCTCTATATTTTATCACCTGTCCAGTACTGTATAAGAGAAATCAGAAAAATACAGAGCATAATATACAGATATATACACTCCCTACAGAGTTCCTGATAGATATCCCTACTGATGGGTATTTGAGGCTGGTTTTAGAAGAGTTTGCCGGCTCCTTTAAGAGCTGAATCAACTTCAGACCTAGAGAAAATGAACGAATGAATGATTAAATGAATGAATAAATAAAAATGTCCTGTTTCCCGACTGCATTCAAGAGCGAAAGGAGGAAAGTTTTCTTTTCACTCACACAGTATAATTATCCGTTTAACGACTTCATGTTCCGTGCTCCTGTTATTGTTCGGTGTTTTGTGTTTTCTGTGAAAGTTTTTCTGTCGACCGGAGTTAGACCGTATGTATTTATTCTGTGTGAGACTGAGCGGTGGCGTATGAGCCACAATTGTTTGCATTTCAGTTTCATTATTAAGAATAAATCTGTTTTCTTGTGTTGGTGATGTGGCAGCATTGTTGGGTTTCTTGTGGGAGCACAGACACAACACAACCATCCAAGTCATGCCCCGTGCCTACAGGGTTCTACTCAGAAGCTCCGAAAAGACTGCACTGATCGTAGAACATGGGTTCTCCAGGACTACACCACATTTACACAACTTCCCGCTGGAACACACCTGACTCATCAGAGGATCATTAACACGCCCATCCTTACAGCCGAGTTTCCTGAAATCATCACCACACAAACTACTTCTCTTGTTGTTAAAGTGAGCTGATGTTTATTTATGCAGTGTGTATGGAAGGAGTCTCCAGTGCAAGAGATAAAACTGTCATTTTCAGGAGCTTACACTTTTTCGGTCATCTGATGGACCATGATGTGAGTTTCTTCTCTTGTTAATGTGAAGAGAGAGACAATAGAGAGGTGATGAGGGAATGAGTGTTTACAGCTGCTATAACGTCACTGATGTCAGGAACTCATTTCTGGTTAAGAAACATTCTCCAACATCAAATGTAGCAACAAATCATTATAAAGGGGGGTTGTTTAATAAATAAATAAAAACGTAATGTGATAAGAAAAATACTGTGGTATGAGAGAAACAATAATAACTTCAGGGTCCAACAGGAAATTGTGGTGTTGGTTATTTTCCTGTAACTGCATGTGAGACTCACACTGAACTCTGTGTGTGTGTGTGTGTGTGTGTGTGTGTGTGTGTGTGTGTGTGTGTGTGTGTGTGAGAGAGGGAGAGAGAGATTAGAATTTTTGTGAAACAGTAAGATTTTAATCCTACAGGTTTATTTACCTGGATGAACTGAATAGTGAGGGCGCTCTTGCCCACACCACCTCCACCCACCACCACCAGTTTATATCTCTCCTCTTCTGTCGACATGCTACAGCTCAAGAAAGAAAAATAAACTTAATTAAAATAGATTCGATTGTAATTGGACATATAACTCAAAATAAAACCCCTAAACCCGGTAATCGGTGTTAATGGACGAAGCTAACTGGTCGTTAGCCACCGCTGCCGCTGCTTCACGAATTCTCCTCAGAATCTCCTCAGATTAGCCTGTTAGCACTCTGAGCTCAACATGTCTGAAATTTACATTCACCACCGCCTTAAAGCACTCGATTTCTTCCTGCTCACGCGTTTCTGCCCGTAAACGGACCTCGCCGAGGTGGAATAAATCTGTAAAATCTGTTATAAACGGTAAAAGAGAAAGAAACCCGTCCTACCTTCTTTCAGCCCTCCGCCTTGAGTAAATTAGCCTGATTAGCTTCTGCCAAAGTTCTCGAGTGGAAAAGTCAGTGTTAAAAGTTAAAGTGAGGGGCAAAAAGTTCGAGAAGATTAACTTCCTTAAAAACAGGCGGAATTTTATCCACAGGTCACACACTGAGGTACACAAACTCACTAATCATATTTAAAACCGGAAAGAAATAACACAGATTTCAGGAATGCGTTCTGGATTTTTCCTCCCTCGGTGTTTTCTCTCTCGCTCTCTCTCTCTCGCGTGCCCTGTTCTTCGTTCTTTCCGGGGTTGCCAGATTGAACATGTCCACCTCCACTGTTGACTAATTTGGGTCTAAACTACAGGTCCAGAAATAGAAATAAGAGATCACTTCATTTCTTTCTTAAATCAGTAAATCACTCCATGTGTGGCATCCATTTCTTTCCAGTGTCTGTGGTATAATTCCAACACCTCATTTTATTTCAGGATTTAATGATTAGAAGATGGGTTACCCCGATCTGACTCACAGCAAGAAGTTCCTGGGTTCGAGTCCCGAGCTCAGGTGTATCTGAGTGGAGTTTGCACATTCTTCATGTTCTTGTGTGGTTTTCCTCCAGGTACTCTGGTTTCCTCCTACAGTTCAAAGACATTAGGCTAATTGGCTTTTCCAAATTGCCCCTAGGGGTGAGGGTGTAAGGTTGTGTGTTTGTTGCCCTGCCATGGCCTGGCAAGCTGTTCAGGGTGTACCCCACCTTTGCCCAGTGTTGGCTGAGACGACCCTAGTAGGATTAAGTGGTTTGGATAATGGATGGATGATTACTTGAACCAAATCTTATTTAAAGATGAAAAGTATAAAAATCACTTTTGTGGTCATCTCTATCCTCTTACAAAATGACCATTTGGGGACGGGAGGGGTGAAAAAACAGTGTTAGTAGAACCTTAAATTTAATTTGAAAACAAAAATATCTATTTATCATTCCAAAAGAATTCAAAAGAAAGGATTTTAGTAGTTTTCACAATTTTTAGTGCAGAGAGATACAATAAGCATAATGTTTCTTCCATCCTTAAAATCTCAAGAACAACAAACAGTTCATAAGAATAAAGTCAAGCAGCAGACACTGGGGACAACAAAGTTACAAACTGGCGGAGGATGAAAACGACTCATCACTGATCTGGATGATCACCAACTTTTTGATGTCCAGATAAAAAGTTTAATAAATAAAGCAATAATAATAAGTAATTAATAAATAAAATACAACTCACTGAATGGTTTGTTTTCAGCACAGCATGATTTAAGGCTGATTTATCCCACTACTCATTTTAAGTATTTATACTCGCATATAGGAAGCGCATGTCCTCTAAGTGCAACTGTGACATGATACACACCAGAATTTACTGCTTTTACACTCAAAAATAGAGCAGGTGCAGAACACTGGTGTAGTGGTTAGCTTTTCCATTTCACAGCAAGAATATCCAGGGTTTGAGTCCCATGACTATGTGAGTTCTGTCCAGGTGCTACGGTTCCCTCGAACAATCAAAAAACTAGTACATTAGGCTAACTGAATATTCTCAATTACCCCAAGGTTTGAGGGTAACTGTGAATGGTTGTGTGTGTGTTGGCCCTACGATGGTTTTGAGAACAGTTTAGGGTGTACCCTTTCTTTGCCCAGAGTCGACTGGAATGGGTTTATATCCTTCCTGCCACCCTAAAAGGTATTAAGTGATTCAGAAAATGAAATGAAAATATAGAAAAAGCAACAGGACTTCAGTGTCTCACTCTCAGAATAATACATTGAAAATAACATAGACAAAATGTAGTTTTAAAAAGAAACTATTCCTCAGTGATTAATTATAAACCAAGTGAATTCTTACTGAAATTGAATCTAAAAGTATTTTCATTTATCTGTATTCAGCAGTAATTTGAAGCCAAAGTCCCACTGCGTTCAGGAATGATGCACTAAAATAATGCCATAGTGTTTATATCCTGGTCATTAAACTGGTCATTATAATGATCTACGGTCACTGTACTCACACTTTAGATATTTATATTAACACTGTGATCACAGATTTCTGATTTTCTGGTCTGTTTCTTTCTGGAGAGGTGAGTGTCAGGCTATGACTAAAGGTGTGGTACAGGAGATTAGACCCCTTCCCAACCATCCTTGTCAAAGCGTCTGCGTCCTCACTGGCACCTCTCATTACCCACATCATTCACTCCTCCCTCACCACTGGCTTGGTTCCCTCATTGTTAAAAACAGCTGCCATCACCCCTATACTTAAGAAACCTGGTTTGGATCCCAACAATTTCAACAACCTCTGTCCCATCTCCAATCTCCCATTTATTTAAAAAATCCTGGAAAAAGCTGTTGCCTCTCAGCTCCAAGCCCATCTATCCCACAACAATCTGTATGAACATTTTCAAT
>JBCNYH010000003.1:2484410-2494561 GCA_039654325.1 Tandanus tandanus
ATATATCTGTGTGTATATATATATATGTGTATATATATATATATGCGTATATATATATATATATATATATATGTGTATATATATATATATGCGTATATATATATATATGTGTATATATATATGTGTATGTGTATATATATGTGTATATATATATGTGTATGTGTATATATATATATGTGTGTGTGTGTATGTTTGATTGCGTGGGTTTGACCCCGTTTGCATGGGTTTCCTCCAGGGTACTCTGAATGCACAGTATGCTAATTGGCTGTTCCAAGTCAACTCTAGATGTGTGAGTGGTTGTGTGTGTGTGTTGGCCCTGTGATGGTCTGGCGAGCTGTCCAGCCCTCCGCCCTCGCCAAGAGTCAGCTGAGATAGGCGCCAGCATCCCCACAACCTTAATTAGGATTAAATGGCTTGGAAAATGAATGAATGAATTTTTAATCTTATTCTAAACTTCATCTTGGACAGATGAGTCACTTTAGCTCTTGATGACTTTGAGTCTGAAAATGAGGCAGAAAAATGGTACATTGTGGCAAGCAAAATTCAGGCACAGTAACCTACTCCAAGAACTCAGGCGTAAGAAACCAGATGGTTTGAAAAAAATTCTGCAGATGGATCCAGAATTATTCTATGAACTCTTGACATTTGTTGGCCTGATTATACAGAAACAGGATACTGTAATGCCTGCAGAGAGGTTTTGCTTGTTACCTCGTGTCTGAAAACATATGAGATCTCAAGCTCAATCTCTCTCTCTCCCCCAAGCTATTAGAGAGATAGTTAACAAAATCTGTGAAGCTATCGTCAACTCATTCAAGTAGTAGATAAAGATATGATAATTTTATTTGTAAAACATTAAATGATATTAAATACATGTTATAGATTGTTGACATGAGCAACAAACAAAAATGTATTTATTTCCAACTACATCAAGATTCTTTCAAACCTAATGTGATATCCATGCTAAATGTAGCGCACACGGCATTGGGTTAACATGGGGTGAATGATTAATAATGAAAACAAGTGATGCAGAAACTGTCATGCCATGCTTATGCTCATTTTGTCACCTTGATGGGCATATTTGCAATTAGGAGGTGCCTGGATCAAATGAAAAGAAGAAGCCAGTCAGATCCTGAGTAGGCCTGCCTTCCTCAACTAAACTGGATGTGGATTCCTGCAAATGGTGTATTTTTTTACTGGATATAAAGTCGACTGTGGATTGTAGTTGCTGTGCATGCTGTTATCCGTCATGATTGGTGATGGCAAATATCCTTGATGTGAGTACAGGGAGGGTACTGAATGGAGTACTGGATTGGCTAGGAGTTGGTGTGACATTTGCACTAAATCTTAATGAGCCCCACATTATTCTTCAAAGAGAATATAATTGATGATTTTTGTTGCTGATGGGGATCCCTTTTAGATAGTTCCTTTGCCCAGCTTTTTGCCAAAGTTATGTGTAGTATTGTGATACGTGAGATGAAGTAATGTACAGGAACTGGGGACATGTGCCTACAGGGAATAAACAGACTGATTAATGGTGTCTTGACACATGGTCTTATATCTGGTTTTTTTGTGATTACTGAAGTATATTAATGTGATAACATTTGTTCAGTATACAACAAATTGGCGACAAGAGCCGATAATCATCCCCGAACCTGTCGAAGTTTTCAAACGTAGCGGTTTTGGGAAATAAGATTTTGATGAGAAACTGGAGTCATTCAATGACTATGCAGACAGACATGATGCTTTATTGAAGTGAACGGGATACAGGACATCCAGTGAGCAAACTTACTCATGGCCATGGTGGCAGCAGACACTTAAAATTCTCAAGAACTGGTGTAGTCCTGGTCCTTTCAAGACAAAGAGTTATGCTCAGTTGAAAACCGTTGAGAGAATATTATGCTGCGAAAGCCGATAGTGATTGCAGATAGCCTCACAAAGGGAAAAATGAAAGCATGGTGAATTTTGTCATGTTGCTGAAAAAGCTTGAAACGATGTGTCCATTTGGTGGCTTTCTGCACAAAGCTTTACATGATGAGCTGGTCTTCATCCAAAGATGTTCTGGACTCAAGCAAATTTGTTGTCAAAGGCAAAGCTCACCTTTGAAGATGCACGGGCAAAATTGTCTAATGGATTACCCAGTAAAGCCAATCAAAAACATATGGGCCAGGCGGTGAGTTCTGCATTGGGTGACACGGCATATCGTGTGCAGCAAGGGAAGCAGTTCTTCATGTCAGATGGAAAGAAGATGGGAGCGTATTATCAATCGCCCGCCCTTCACAGTGCCAGTATTGTGGCGGGAAAGACCGATGGGAGACATGCAGACTATGTTACACAGACTGTTATTCCTACCACTGTCGAAGGCACATTTCTAAGATGTGTTGGAAGAACTGCATGGATAATCATGTGATTCAGTCTCCGCGTACTCCGGTTTCCACCCACAGTCCAAAAACATGCACAGTAGGCTAATTGGCTTTTCCAAATCACCCCTAGGTGTGAGTGTGAATAATTGTGTGAGGGTTGGCCCGGCGATGGCCTGGCAAGCTGTCCAGGGTGTACCAAGCCCTCGCGCAGAGTCGGCTGAGATGGGCGAGTATGCTCTTTTAATTTTATTTATGATATTTTGTCAATAAATCCGTTGAACTGCATCAAATTCAATTTGTTTTTTGCTTCCTGGCAATGCCAAGTCTTGCAAGTATCTGACAAGATGTACCACTGTATTAAAACATATGTGTATGTATATATGTATGTATATGTATATATATGTGTGTATGTGTGTGTATATATATATACATGAGTGTGTGTATGTGTGTGTGTGTGTATATATATATATATATATATATATATATATATATAAGTTTGTGTTTAAAAAAATGTTAATTTGTAAAATTATGCCAGTCCATTGTTTTCACTGCATATTTCAATGTAATTATGTTTTATTTCCAGGCAAAAGTAATAGATAAAAGTGATCGAGACCAACAGTAAGAGCAGATAGCACCAGGGTTTGCCTTCAAGTCACAAGAAGTCAGACAGTGGTAAACAGGAGAAGACTTTGTCTTCAAGTAACAAGGGCCAGGTATTAAATGTTTGTGTAACAAGTCTGACACATTTGTGGCCAGTCAGTAGTTTAAACTGGGGGTAGACATTTAGTGCATTTACACTAAAATTCCCTTGGGTTAAGCTGTTCATAATTTTTTCACTATTTGTGTAATCTGTTCAGATATTGGTGGTTGGTGTATTAATAATATTATGTAATTTCAAAATTCATACTATTGTAATTTTCTAAGAGCTTATGTCTAAAACAGTTGAAATTGTAATTTCTCACTTTAACACCAATATATCTCACATAATTTTAATTATATCTTTGGTGATGGGATGTTTTTTTATTATCCTTAACAGGGTGTGGGTGCTTCAACTTCTAAAGCAAACTTGAATAAGGACAAAGCCCAGTTAAATTCATGCTTTACAGCTGTTGGACGGGAGCAGAGAATCTTTGATGCTTTATGAGACCAAAATACTAAGCTGTACTGTTTGCTGGTCAAAGCAAACATTAACTTGTTTGACAAGTTCAACTTGTCTTCTTCAAATAGATGAACCAGTTTCTCATGAATTATGAACAAAATGTATTGAACTGATCTCATAGTGGGATTCACCAAAGTAACTGAAATTAGGCGAGCTGCAGCAAGCAAAATTTGCATTTTTGGTGCACAATTTTGATATTGCTGTTCAAAAGTTGGACCGTGAATATATATATGGGTATTGATCCTGATGCACAGGGGTTTTTGGCTCAAAGTAATTTATCAGAAGTTCACAAAGCTGAATTCTATTCTATTAGAAAGTATTTTGCTGCAGCATATCAGTGCATAGTTAAGAGTTTCCACTGCAGGTGGACTTATTGAAACATGCTAAAGTTGTTGATATAGGTAAAGGAGTACTAGCAGTTTTGAATCTGTAAAGTATTTCATTAAGCAGTTCCCTGCCTTGTGCAAAGGTTGTGGACATGGAATACTGTAGATCAGGACCTTGTGACGTATCAGGTGGATGAGCTTCCAGAATTGAATGGCAAGCTTAGGGTTAAGGAAAAATGTGCAGAATTGCTAGGTTTATCCAAATCTCTCAACCATTATGCTATGTGTGCCACACTTAAATACTGACAGCGAGAGGGTGTTCAGTGCTGTCAGGAGGATTCAGGCATGCTTTAGAGCAAGCATGGATCTTGCCTTTCTGGAAGCTCCTATCATTGTAAAGAGATATATGATCACAATGGTCACATGATCACATCTTATTCTTCACATTTTTGGACAGTCGTACTAAGCATTTCACTACATATTGTACTGTGTATAATTTGTATGTGACAAATAAAATTTGAATTTGAACAATGGGGGAGGTATGTTACAGTAGAGAACTCAGTTTTTTGAGTTTTTTAAAGAGGGTCAAGAGCTGTAAATATGTAGGTCTCAATTCCTCTAATAAGCATCCTGAACTTGTAGATGAAGACCTCATGGATGATATCACAGGGGATATATTGAAAATTGTTAATGGCAAAGAGCCAGATTTAGACTAGGATGATGCATCAAGTGATATTGATGATCAAGAGTCAGCCGACCTTAAACATTAAACAGTAAGATTCATTTTGACAATTCAGTTGTTTTATAACCAGTATAACTGTATTGGAAGTTAAAGTTCAACAAGGTTTAAAAGAAAAGTCACATATTTGCATATTATATTACAAAACATGTAAAACTAAGACAATAAACATGTTTTTCTCTAATATTATTGTAGTTGTCTCATTATTAATTCAAAGTGTATGTGAAATGTGTATGTTATGTGATTTTAAGGAATCCTAAACTGAGCACATAATTTTCACTTCAATATACTAATTTCTGTTTTTTTGACTGAAATATGGTACTTTCGTTGGTTGGCAGCCCTGCAATGATGGATTTTACCTATACAAAATTGATGGTGGTGACCGTAAAGTAAAACATACAACTGAACATGACTGCAGGTCACTGTGACATCACCATGAAACTTGATACGGAAGCTTCATGCTTAACAATTTCAGAGGTGTACAGAAACTTTCTTAGTGGGTTTGATTTATGTAGTAGTAGCATTACTCCTGAAAGTTGCACAGGTTAACTTGTATACTTAAGCAATATCAAGGTACTAGTCAAGTACAAGGTTAACCCTGAGTTAATGTTAGAGCTTCTTGTTAATGGAAAGTGTCCATCCTTGTTTGGGAGGGATTGGTTAGCAGATATCAAGTTGGGTTGCGAAAATGTTTTATCTGTTTCTGGTGGTCTTTCAGACGAAAGATGTTCCCGCGGAGCTCAAAACTTTCTTGAGAGAAAATGCAGAATTATTTTCAATTGACGGTAACTGATAGAAATAAAAGGGTTCACTGCTTCCCTCAAGTTAAAGCCAGATGCTAAACCTGTATTTCAAAAAGCATAACTGGTGCCGAACTGGTGGTAGGTAAGGTTGAAAATGAGCACAATAGGTTGGTAAAAGCTAATACTTTACACCCAGTAAAATCTACTGAGTGGGCATCGCCAGCATTGCATGTCCCAAAACCTAATGACATGATTGAGATGTTTGGTGACCACATCATTGGATCATTTTCTCAATAAATTAATGTCCACGTAAAATATTCTTGTCTCATTTATTTAACTGGGTTCTCGTTATCTACCTTTAGGACTTGTGTGAAAATTGGATTGTTTTAGGTCATATTTGTGACCAGATCTCTCAAAATAAAAAATGACCAAAAATTATGTAGTGACAGGGTTGAAATGAGGAGACTGTTAAGCTTTGCAGTGATACCTAGTTTGTTAAAATATCGTGAAAATTGCCTGAACGCCTCTCCGGTGTGGTGTTTTGGGCATGTCCAACCAGGAAGAGACCCGGGGGTAGTTTTGGGACAGTTCCGACAGAGTATCCTTCAAATGCCCTTAGCAACCAATGGGTTATCTTCTATTGACATAAAACTTAGCAGGTCATTTGATTGCATCATTTCCCATAATTTCAAGAGGTAAGGAAGCAATTAAATGTAATACATTTCAGTTATCTGTTCCAGCTCACAGGGACAGAAAGTACAATGTGAAGTAATGGTACTTCAGACAGGCATCACTTGAGACAGACACTTAGAGTGTTTGGGTGGTTTTTTTTTGGTCAATTTGTCAAACTATTAAATTTATCTTCATGAAACTAAAATAGAATCTGATTAAAACATAAGAACAGGATTTCACAAACAAGGTAAAATTACACGTGGAAGGGCGGTCAGTTGATGATGACCCAATCAGTGTTTGTTTAATTCTGGATTGTCTGGTTTGGCGCACTGATTAAAGAAAATAAAGATTGTCAGCAGGACCGACAAAGTTGCTGACGTAGGTTTTTTCCATCAGCAATTAGCAAGAAACTTTTTTCATACAGGGCCAAAATCACTTGCGGGCGGTGACGTGAAACTAAACATCTCATTTCGCTGGCGTTATGGATATTTCCTGGTCTTTTCTAGCAAGTTTAGAAGTAGGACCCTCTGCTAAATGCCCAGTTTCATTACTTTATACAAGTTTCTTGACTATAACTTTAGGAAATTATATATTAATAGTTCATCTATATAGCTCCCCTAATAATTACTGTGTAGGGCTGAAACTTTGCATGCCAACAGAACAGGACCCACTCTGTCAGAATCTGCAGTCAAAATTACTTATTTTTAAAGGTTAGGTTGCTATTGATACTGCAATTTTGGAAAAAGTGCAATTTCGAACAAAGTATTTTCGAATGTTTGACACAGAAAATATATTTTCCACCCCAAAAGTATTTTTAAAACAAATTTAAGCATATTTCCATGTAAACCAAACAGTTTTTAAGAAGAATAAATGTGATATGGTGTTTTACTGAGTGTCCAAAAACTGAACGGTAGGTGAAAATTTGCTCATCTTATGAGCCCCTGAAGATGTCGACAGTTCACCAAGGTTATGAAACTTTACCACATGCAACATGTATATCAGATCTAGCAACACACAAAATTTCAGCCTTGTTGCTCATTTCCTTCATACTTAGCCATCATCGTGAAATGTTTTGAAATTTATTTTGTTTTTGCACTTTTCTTCTGAAGAGGAAAAAATATGCATAAATATTTTGTATGAGATCCGAATATAGTCTCAAACTGTTATCAGAGTAATAATAAACAAAAACAAATATTTTAAATTTGCTTTTATAACAATTAGAAAAGTGACATTTGTCACGCATAATTGTCATAGATTTTATAATGTACAATGTAAGTTATATAACATTTATCATTTCAAATGATGTATTTATATCCCCACTAAATAATTAATATAAGGATATATTATCTTCATCTTCCTCTTGTTTCGGGGTCGGGTCTCGGGGGCAGCAGCCTAAGCAGTGAAGTCCAGACGTCCCTCTCCTCAGCCACTTCCTCCAGCTCTTCTGGGTAGACACCAAGGCATTCCCAGACCAGCCAAGAGTCATAGTCCCTCCAGCATGTTATGGGTCGACCTCGGGGTCTCTTTCCAGTTGGACATGCCCAAAACACCACATCAGGGAGGAGTTCGGGAGGCATTCTAATCAGATGCCTGAGCCATATCAACTGGCTCCTCTCAATGCGGAGCTCCTCCCGTATACAGAACCTCTCGCCCCTTTCTCTAAAGGAGAGCCCTGCCGCCCTGCGAAGGAAGCTCATTTCAACCGCTTGTATTCCCGATCTTGTTCTTTCGGTCACTTCCCAAGGCTCATGACCATAGGTGTTAAAACGTAAATCAACTGGTAAATCAAGAGCTTAGCCTTTCTGCCCAGCTCCCTCTTCACCATGACAGACAGGTACAAGCTCTGCTTTACAGCAGAGGCTGCACCGATCCGCCTGTTGATCTCCCGCTCCATCCTTCCCTCACTTGTGAACAAGACCCTGAGATACTTGAACTCCTCCACTTGGGGCAGAACCTCATTCTAGACCCGAGGGTGCATTCCACCCTTTTCTGGCTGAGAACCATGGCCTCAGACTTGGAGGTGCTAATTCTCATCCCTGTCGCTTTGCACTCGGCTGCGAATCACTCCAGCAAGAGCTGGAGGTCCTGGCCCGATGAAGACAAAAGGACAACATCAGCCGCAAAAACCAGAGATGAGATCCTATGGCCACAAAACGAGAACCCCTCAACACCTTTGCTGCGCCTAGAAATTCATTCATCCATTTTCTGAACCGCTTAATCCTAGTTAGGGTCGCGGGGAGGCTGTGAACAGAATTATGAACAGAACCAGTGACAAAGGACAGCCTTGGCGGAGTCCAACCCCCACTGGAAACCAATTCGACATGTTACCAATGCAGACCATGCTCTGGCTCTGGCAATACAGATACCAAACGCACCGTAGCAACGGGTCACACCCCACGAGATAAAGAGCTAAAGGGACACGGTCGAAAGCCTTCTCCAAGTCCACAAAGCACATGTGGACATGGGCAAACTCCCAGAGAGAAAGAGAGGCCTCTTTAGTTCTGCCGGAGGTGGGAGTTGATGGCCTTTCTGACAGGAGACTCTGCCAAACATTCCCAGGAGACCCAAACTACACACTTGGGTCTCCCAGGTCTGGGAGCGACCTCCCCCACCACTGAATATATTATGATAGAGATTCTATACATCTTTTCATAAGCATTGATCAAATATTATGGAGCTTCATTATATTTGCAACAATCTACCAGTAAACTGTTTCTGCAAAGAGAGTTCAGTACATGCATATATGTTTCAGTTTTACTGGAAGTATGGCAAAAGTCCCATTATTTGTTGGAAGTCTTTTTGGGAGAGTGTGTAGTTACGTTTACTTCTTCCTTGCAAAACTTAATTTACAAACATGATTTACATGACAAAACAATACCATAGTGTAACATGGATATCTACTACTTCCCATATCCAATAAACTTTCAAAATAATGATACCATCATTATATGGCATTCATGTTTTTTTATACTATCACGTACTACCACTTCTAATTTCTAAATGTCATTGATTATTAAAATTTGAATCAAATTTTTTTATAAACCTATATTATAATAATATACATGTATATGTATGCACTCAGGTGTTTTTGGTAAAATCTGTATAATTATGCATGTGTGTAACAAAATAAATGGCACTTGTTTAATTGTTAAAGGTTTGACACTATATTCTATTCTCATACAAAATATTTATGCATATTTTATTCCTCTTCAGAAGGAAAGTGCAAAACTAAAAAACTTTCAAGATGATGGGTAAGTGTGAAGGAAATAAGCAACTAGGCTGAAATTTTGTGTGTTGCTAGATCTGATCAAAATTGCAGTATCAATAGCAACCTAACAACAAATAGAGTAATTTTGACTGCAGATTCTGACAAAGTGGGTCCTGTTAGTATGCAAAGTTTCAGGTCTATACAGTATATAATGGTAAATTGCAAGTCAAATGGGTACTATCCTGCAATCTTTAAATGAACATACTTCAGAAAGTTTTTGAACTAGGACCATTTTGCATGTGTTCATGTTGAAACATGTTCCATGTCTGGGTAAAGTTTCATTGAATTCTGCGATGGTCACCTGGGAACATCTAGGTGAATTGACATGGAATGACCCTGAGGTGAAAGGCCAAAACTTTCTAGTTGTAGTAGACAGCTATTCAAAATTGCTGGAAATCTACCCTACATCCACAGCAACATTCAGTATACTCCATTTGTTGTTTGCATGATACGGAATAGTGACCGTTCAAAATTCCTCAAAATAGGAAGGTCAAGCTTTTATCTATCATACTTCAGGGCTTTCGGCCGAGATAAGCTTTATTCTAGTGGAATGCATGGCTAGATGAAATATTTAAGCATCACGTCAATCAGCGATGCAATGCACAGTCAGTTTTGTCAGACTTAGAATACGATAACGCTGAAGGAAAGCAGCACTACAGGACGATGGTTGGAGACCCCTGGCCTTGCCATCTTGGCCAGCTTTGGTGCTTTTCAATCTGAGACCTTTGCAAAGCAAGTCTCTTTGACAAGCCAAAGAACATACCTCTAGGTACTGTTGGGAGTTGAACCCAGGATCTCCTGTTTACAAGACAGGCGCTTTAACCAACTAAGCCACAGTACCTCTTGTACCTGTCACCTTTCTGAATTTTCTAAGCCCCACTATC
>JBCNYH010000003.1:2509729-2524805 GCA_039654325.1 Tandanus tandanus
ACACACACACACACACACACACACACACACACACACACACACACACACACACACACACACACACACACAGAGTGAGTGTGTGCACAAATAGGAATAGTGTAGTGTGTGTGTTGCAGTTGAGTGTGTGTGTGTGTGTGTGTGTGTGTGTTTACCTTGGCTTTGAGCACTTCAGTATCCATGGCGTGGTTTGCCTTGAAAATTTTCTGTGCTTCCTGCTGGGGCCTGAAACAGATCCACAACAATTACTGAGTGAAGATGAGGTGGATATCACTGACGAGAGAGACGTTACCCTCAGGGGATTATTCTGTTCAGATATCCACCTGGTCTGAGGAGAATAACTTACACACACACACACACACCCCCACCACACACACCGGAACAGAAAAAAAGCAAGCTAAAATATTTATGGTTATTTTTATATCTTCAACTGATATACAAATTGTCCCATGTTTGTGGGGTGGATAATGTTTATTAGCACATACTACACAGGAACACCGCAACCTGATTGCTCCGCTATCTGGAGAGTAAGAAGTATCCTGAGTGGATTCCAAATCATGGACTCTCAGTTTCTTACAATCACTCGCAGCAGGCAGCATCATCTCTCTCTCTCTCTCTCTCTCTCTCACACACACACACTCACAGGCTGAGTTGTTTCCAGCGCTGAAAGAAGTCGTGTGAGGCCATCTCTGTGGGCTGGAAGAACTTGTTGATGGTGACAGGGAGTTTCAGTGTGAGGTTCTGCAGAGCTCCACCATACCTGAAATACAAAACCAATATACATCATCTGATACGCCAGTGTGTGTGTGTGTGTGTGTGTGTGTGTGTGTGAGAGAGAGAGAGAGTGTGAGCTACCTGAACTTGATGTTGAGAAGCGGTGCCTCAGAGAAGTCAGACAGACACTCGATGTTGATGACCTGCTGCACCTGAGCTCCACCTTCCACCAGAGGATCCACAGTTTTCAGCTGAACATTCAATTGTGAGTTCAGTCAAGGAGATATAACACTACAGCTGGGTGTTACATTTCTCTTCCTCTCTCTCTCTCCCTCACACACACACAGTATGTAGGACTTCTGAATACTCAGTAGGTACTGAATAGTCTAACTGTACCCAGACGATATAAATCTTACAAAAAACATACTACGTTACACTACACAACACTTAGCTACGCTTTACCAGAATTCAAAAGGAGCCATCGAATAACCAATGAACCAGTCCCACACTGGAGCGAGGCTGGTGGTTGGAGTGTTCGACATTTCTGCTGTTCCAATTTATTTTTCGGAGCACACGTCAGTGTACAGCATTAGTGAGTAGTTGTGTCAGAGTGCCGGTGAGATGATGGCGGTGTACAGCTGAACTATGTCCTTCTACTCAGTTACATACTCCGAGTGTACTGCAGTGATGGTCAAGTAGGCGGGGCTTACTGAGCTGTGCACATGGTGTATAGGGTACATCAGGATGCAGTAACTCAAACTTTAAGTAGGAAAAAACAAATCATATTGTGAAACTTGGGAAGGTCTCATGTGAACACTTCTGATACACCTCTGCATGTGTTTGTGTGTGTGTGTAAATCATTAAAGGATATGAGACTGCAGTTCTCCTGGGCAGCTAACAGTGGTGGTGAAGCTGATAAACTGCACTGATGTCTTATTGCCATAGAACAAGTACATTCTCCCTACACACACACACACACACACACACACACACACAGCAGTGAGAAATCTGGGCTGTTCTCTGCAGGTGTATTGCTGAGAAACAGACAGTATGATGAGTCACTGACCGAGGTTCTGGCGATACTCTGATTTTATACCGATCTGCAGCAACTGATTCTCAAACAGAACTCCATTATTCTTACACACAAACCTGCACAGCAAGACAGAGAGAACGAAAATTAAATGGAAAATAAAAAAAGGCATCAGTGTTCAGTGTGAGAGAGAGGCCGCTGATTAAAATAATTCTGAATAAATGTCCCTGTGAAAACATTCTATACATTATAGTAATGTTGAATATTACATAAAGTAATGTACTGAAACAAAAGCTGTGTAAAGTGTTTGGTTGGTTGATGTGTGTGTGAGATTTGCTTTATACACACTTTCACTGAGTAGAAAATAAACTATTTTAATAATAAAAAAAAAAAAACTATAAAAATTAAATTGCACACAATACTCACACGACACGCCCATACATGGTTAGGATTAGGAGTTTACATGCATTCACCCGGGGGGGTGTCATGTAGTAAAGTGGGTGTGTCTTGTGGTTTATGAGACTACCCTTACACTCATCTGTGTTTTTGTTTTTTTTCCTGCGGTTTACTCCAATTTGGGGTCATGATTCACCTCATTTACACCCTCCACAGAAGGAGATGAACATCATATCTAGTGCCCTTAACATACAGTGTAGAATGAAACTAATTCACAGAAAACATAGGAGTTTTAATGATAGAGAATGTTTTCACGCCACATGTTTCAATTCTGTTTACCATGAGAGTGACAGAGTGAGAGAAACAGAGAGGGAGAAAACGCACCACATGCATTTTAGTATCAAATGAGATAAGAGATATAAGGCAGCCCTGGGTGCGACTCTTACTTGTTAAGCAGCTCGTCTGACTCGGGTAGAGGAGGAGCGGGATCTTCAGAGGCCACAGGGGGAGGGGCAGAGCTGAGAGCGAAGGAGTGAGTGATGAAAAAAAGGAGGAAGACCCCCCAACAGAGAGGAGAGGAATGAAGAGGAGAAAAAGAGACGAGCAGCAGCCACAGAGATGATGTGTGAGAGAGAGAGAGAGAGAGAGAGAGAGAGAGAGAGAGAAAGAGAGAGAACGAAGCAGAGGGTTAGTGTGAGCATTTAAACCCAGCTCTGACCACAGCACAGTGTAACACCACACCACAGAAACACACACTAACGTTCAGCATGCTGGTGTAAAGTCCAGCACAAGCACCACATCCAAACTCACTGCAGTTACCACAGCAGCGCTATTCCATCAACTTTATTAACAAACAACAATCTGTCACAAAGGCTTAAGCAAGGTTTCCATCCACTGTACACACAGTTAACACACGTGCCATAATGTCACTGCTGCGAGCACAGATTAAACACTCGCGCGCTCATTGTTACCAGCATTCAACGGGCGTGTACAGATTTACATCTGACACGTCACTGTGGGTTATTAAACTGTTTATATGTGTAATGTGTGCTGATAAATTTTATTTCTTATTAAAACTGAACATATTCTCCATTCAGATTGACAGAAAGTGAAAGCGCTAAACGAGAAAACCGTTTCGAGATGAGAGCACTAGTTCAAACATCACTAACATCAGGTGGGGAAAGGGGCGGGGCTTCCAAGGAGTCAACTGTCTATTCCAGTGGACGAACATTTTTATTGGCAGAAAAAAAGGAGGCTGCTGGTGAATGTTCACATGATCATAACGCACAGCAGCGTAACGTTAAAATACAGAGCTCTTAATGAGAACATGTGACTCAATCAAATGAACCTCTGCCATCATCATCATCATCATCATCAGCCTCCTCCCAACACTTTACTGGACTGTTTAACAACAGTCACAATATCTCTTACAATTTACAAAACACAAATCATCCTCCTGTAATGATAACAATGATGATCCATCACCTGCATCAAAAACATGCTTGTTTAAAAAAAATGAAAGCCCCGGGGATGGAAACCTGCCTACACTCAGGTGAAGTGTGTGTGCATATGGACACGCTAGCCAACCACTGGCCTCTTACTCCGAGTCACCAGGACCCTCAGCCAATAAGGAGTCAGAGCTCTCAGTGGGAGGTTCCAGATCTCTGCCATCGTCCAATGACAAAGGAGGATAAACACACACACACACACACACACAGAGACACAGAAAAGGGAGGGAAGGAGAGAAAAAGGAGAAAGCAGGAGAAAAAGAAAGACAGTCACATATACAGTAAGGTAAAGTGGAACAGATTACACACAGCCAGAAAAGTGAAACACAGAAGAGCAGAAAGTCTGACGAGACACTGCAGCTTCTCTCAGAATAATCATCTGTTCTTAATGACTTCACAAACATACACTCTTACCTGAGGAAGCCATCATCACTGACCGCAGCGGGTGGAGCCGCAGGCCCCGCCTCTGAAAATACATCCACCAACAGGCTGCCTGCACTGGGAGGGGCTGCACTGACAGGGACGGAGGAACGGAGACCGAGGAGATCGGCAGAAGGAGAGGGAGTGGACTGAGAGAGAGAACGAGAGAGAATATGTCAGAGAGAGAGAGAGAGAGAATATGAGAGAGAGAATGCGCTGCATACAAACCATTTCAAAATAAATGATTTTTACAAATGAGGCCGCAATTCATTTCCAAGTTCTTATCAAATATTTAATACCGTTTATAAAATGTATTTATTTTTCTGAATATTTGAGGTTGTCTCAAGTAATTACATTAAAATATTTAAATTAGTTTGTTAATATTGTGAATTCAGCTTACATTGGATTGAAAAGATCCATGTAAGATAAAATGGCAAAGAAACCGTTGTATATCTATGTGCATGGTGGAGGGAAAGTCTGAGTTTCCATGGTAACCTGAGAACACCACTGAGAGAGGAAGGCAAGACGTGCAACATAACACAGGGTAAGAACAGAATTTAACATGGAGAAATCAGAGCAACTTTCCACTGTGTAGGGTTCAAGGACTGTGTGTGTGTGTGTGTGTGTGTGTGTTGGGGAAAATGAGAAGGGACTTCCTGTTTTAAGGAGAGTTCATGTTAATGCTGACTCATTTCCCAATGAACTGCAAACACAGCAGCACTGTTCTTGCGTGTGTGTTTTGTGTGTGTGTTTCTGCTGAGTGATCAATACAGCAGCAGGTCACAGAGTGTGTGTCTCTCTCACTGCGTTAGACGTTGCGATGGCAGCGTTGTCCCCGGGCCGCTCTCCTCCTCCTCCTCCATTCAGCTCTCCTCCCTCTCTCTTTCCATCCTCCAGCTCAGCACTGGACACGGCACCTGGACCCTTCTTCTTCTTCAACTTCGCCAAGATGGAGGACTCTCTCTCAGGGAACGGGGGCATCTCCTCCAGCACTGTGGCCTACAGACACACACAATTATAGCCACGCAACAACATATTTTAGAATATATAATTTTCCCGGTCATGTGGTCATGTTCCTGGTTGGTGGGCGGGGCTACACCAGCAGGAGGTAACATCAGATAATTTGATGCACAAAATCAGAATGAACTATTTTCTGGACTACACAACTCTACACTAGTTGACTGGGGTTTTATTTTTTTCACTGAGACATGAAGCAGTCACAGTTACCCCTTTGCCACTGAGGCACTTTGAGGGCCGGTACGGAGCCGGTACCTAATCTCATACCAAATGTTTACATTTCAACAGCCAAAGTACTGTTCTTATCCAGGGAAACTGGAAAGTTGTTGTAGTATACTACTGTACTAAACATCATACCCAGAGTTTACTGTTCTGCTGCACAGTTTAGTACAGCACCGCTGTTTGGGATGTTACCCCGTGTTCCCAAAGCGCCGTAATATACTTGTGGATGTAGTTGGTGGAAGGAGTCAATACTACCTGCAGAATAAAAATGGTTTTCGTGCATGTGATTTCGGATCAGCCCTGCCAGAGTACACAGTGAGGTAACCATGTGCTGAACCCTCTCCAAGCTGGCAATGGCACCAGCCCCAGAACTAACCCCTGCTGGAGGATTTCTCACCAGGACGTCGGTGCTGGCGATGGAGGAAAGCTTGAGATACTCCACGGCTCTCTGCTGGAGCTCCACGTCACTGTTCCTGATCTGACTGTCACAGCGTAGAACCTCCTGGATGGTGCTCTTCGTCTCAGGGAACAGATTAATGAACTTTATATAGGCAGAGAGGAGCAGAGCACGCGTGGGAACCGAGCACAGGTGGAACTTGGAGTGGAGCAGATTAAACTGGACCAACGGACTGTGGGGGGGAGAGGAGATTGTACTATTACACTGCTTTTGTGCGGTGTGGGTAATAAAGACAGACGGCATGCAAACACTCACCTGGAACGAGGATCACCAGCGATGAGATTTCCAAATTCTCCGAGGATGTAACCCCCGACCTTCACCATGTTCTCATGACACGCTGGAGCCTGTAGGGCCTGGGTTCAAAGGTCAGGGGTCAATAAAGACTTTAAAGTAAAACATTTCTCTATAAGCCCTGTACGTCCCTAATGAATGCAGCGGTGGCAAGAAAAAAACTCCCTCAGTTAACCGAGGAAGAAACCTTGAGAGGAAGCAGACTCACATGAGCAATCGCTTGGTAGAAATTAGTGTCTCATCTAGCTCATGAGACGTATAGGTGTGTGTTTTTGAATGCATGTATATGGGTATGTACCTCGAAGACGGTCTTGGCAGCGTAGCCCTGCACGTCGTCGCGGTTGATGACTATCTGGATGACGCGGTACCACACCTCCTCACTCACGTAGTCACCGGCGATGCGGATCAGGTTGAGGATGGTGTCCACGTACCAGGAATAATCCACTGCGTACTTCTCCGCCAGGATAGCTACCTTCAGCACCATCTCCTCACGGATGGAGTAATCCGCCGTCTCCAGGTAACTCAACATCTCAGCCACGATCTGCTTCGCGTTACTGCGGTCACACATCGCGTAGAGCAGATCAGCTGCCCTCTGACGCACACTCACGTCACGCTCCGTCTGACAGACAGACAGACAGACAGACATGTGTCCACTTAAAAAACACACACACAACGTGAATAAGCAGTGTGAGAGGGTGGGTGTGTGCGCTGACCTTGAGGGCGTTGATGACGGTCTCAATGTGCGTTTTGACAGCTTCATGGGAGAACTCTGAGCTGGCGAGAGTGCACATGCTCTCCAAGGCCAGGTAGCGCAAATTAGTCTCTCTGTGCTGCAAGAACTGGCCCAACTGATTACACGCCCGCACCAACAGGTTTGGCTCACTGTCTCACACACACAGAGACAGAGAGTTAGAGAAGAAAAAAAAACAACATCATGTGAAAAGATGAGGAATATGGAGGTGTGTGTGTGTATACACTCCTGTGGGTATAAGTGTGTGCGGTTATCATGCATGATCCTCACCTGTCATAATGAATGATGAGTGCGATAGCTTCGAACAGGATGGCGTTCTTGGCGTTGGAGTGCTGCACCTTCTTGGACTTGGGAGGTTCCTGGGCTTTGTTGAGAATCGTCTCCAGACACTCCACCAGACGACCTTTAACAGCGCCATCCTCAGGAGGAGGGTAGCACTGCAGGAGACGCAGCAGTTTACAAGACAGCCAGGGGGCGGGGACAAAGTAATATGTGTAGTCCTGCAGGTCTGTGGATGCTGAGGAGACAATCTGAACCAGAGAGACATGGGTTTAATAAGTACATGCAGCAGAGAGAGCAGGAGGGAATGAAGTCTAACAGGAAGTCACATGACACATGCACTAAGTAAACTTATGATTAGCATTGTGTATTAATCTTTTAGTAATCATGTGTATAAATGTAAACTCCACTCATCCATAAATTCAGAGCACATTTAGCCACACCCACAAATCTCCATCAAAGGCAAAATGTCATCTAAACAATAAGGATGCCTGTGTGTGTGTAGAATAGAGACACACCCTGCTGAGACGGGACACGGCCAGGGACACACACGTCTTAAACTCGTCTGGGTTTTTCTGGCTGAGGCAGGTTATGAGGGAGATGGCTGCAGTGACCACGCCCTGGAAAGAGTGACAGGGATAGAGAAAAAGAAAGAACAGCAGATGTTAGAAGGAGAAATAAAACTGAAACAGATCATATTGATTCTGGTTACTGATCTGCATCCTGAACTCGAGGATTAAAGAGTCTGGAGATTAAACACACAGCTTTACACGTGTACATGTACAGGGTAACCTACAAAAACCTCTCACATCAAACTTCAATAAACACTGTTTTTATTGATCATGTTTTAAAGATGATCCTCCACATGGTAGCTGTCCTTGTCTATACCCTCTTAGGGGTGATTTCTGAAGGCTGCCATGGCTCAACGGGTCGTGTCGGTGGAACAGCGGCGATTTCCTGCTGAATCGTAACCTTCAGGGCTTCAAGAGTTTGAGGTGAATGAGCACACACGTGATTTAAGGTAGCACCACGAAAAGTGGAGGTCAGGGGAACAGGCCACCACTTGACATCACCACGCGACGAGATCACCGGATCTGGAAACATTTCCCTCAGCACTTCCAACGATCCTCCAGCTGTGCGCCGTAGCTCCGTCTTACTAAAACCACAGTTCTTTTTGAAGCCGAGCACACCGACCTCAAATTCTGAAACACACTGCAATCTGATTGTTTTGGTTCCGCGGAATACTAGAACACCTCTGAAAAGGCCCTCTGTGCAGGCGATCAGGGTGCGGTTGTTGTGTTGTCAGTGAACGCACGGTGTGTTCACGACCATGCCATAGCCATGGCTCAGGATGGTTGGGTTTGGGCTACCAACAGACCTTAGAACCTCCTCTCTTGCCTCACCAAGTTTCATTTGTGCAAATAATAATAGGATTATCTTTAAACTTATTTTTTCCATTTAAACGTAGGAGGGGTTTTGGGTCACCCTGTACTTCACCAGGAATGCTTGTTTGTGTTTGGGAACATATAGATCCTGGGGGCGGAGTGTCACATACATGGGTGGGAATCAGTGAAATGTTAAACCCACCTAATAGGATTGATTAAATAATTACTGCAAAATAAGACTTGTGTTACTGAATGCACCTTTCATATTATTATTTTTTTATTTGAGAAGGAACTTATAATAAATATTTCTTGAATGTGCTCTCAAGTTACACTGGGTCAGAATAAACACAGCAGTCTCTCAGGAGGGAAGCGTCCAGCTACAGCCACTCATCACTGCGATCTGGAGAGAACGACAGAATAAATATCTGATGTGGGCGTGTCCTCTCCTCAAACATTTCATTAGGGTGGCAATGGGGCAGAAAATTCCCCTGTAAATTCTCCATGGGAACTTAAGATGAGAAATTTTGAAAATAAAGTTGGAAATGGAGATTTCCATGGGAATTTATAGGAAATTTGGGGTAATTTATACAAAACAATTTTAACATTAGGTTTTGCAGCAGACAAATTTACAGTTTATTCCTTTTAATTCCCATGGAGAATGTCCAACTTTGAACTTCCCAGAGTTTTGCAACCCTCCATCACTGCAGAACGGAGCTCAGGAAGTTTAATAAGCGTTTATGTAAATGTGAATACTGTGAGGATTAGCGTGTGTGTGTGTGTGTGCGCGCGCCCGTGTGTGTGTGGAGCAGGACTACAGTGCGTGTACTCATGACTGTTTATAAAGATTATGTATGATTATTATTTGAACAGTGCTGTTGTAGTGACACACCATGTGCTGATCGTTCAGTAAATGCACCACCCTGGACGTCCACTCTCCCATCAGCACCAGGTCCGGAGACGTTTTATACAAACGCAGCAGACACAGAGCAGCCGACTGTTTCACACTGTCCATCGTGTCCCTGCAACACACAGATGTGTTAACCACAGCCCTTCTGAAATCTGATCTCTCTTCTGATTAAAACAATGGGTTTATTATTTAACATGGAGGAACCGCCGCCCCCACACTCCACTCGTCAGGATGCAGATAAACACACATTTATATTCAACCAGTAAAATAGATGGTACAGGATAAAAATTTATTCACACACTCATACAAATGTAGAGCGAATCACTGAAGCGCAGCGTAAAACCCAGTCCTCATTTTCATAACACTGCCCTTCAGACCCCTAAACCTCTACCAGGTGTGTCCTCATCAGCCCTGACAGAGCATTAAACTCTCAGGAATCCTCAACGCATACTCCTTCTCTCACACCTGTTTCCAGACTCATTATTAACTCTTTCTCCATATTCACGTCCTCCCACCGTCTGTTCTAATGTTTTGGTTCTCTCACCCTGCCACCAGGATGCGCGGGATCTCTCCAGCGAAGGCCTCAGCCATCTCCCTGCTGCCCACATTGGCGATGCAGTGCAGGGCCAGACACATGAAGGTGGGGTTCCTGCTCGACAGATCATTCTTTATGGCATTATTGATCAGTCGGATCAGTTCACTGTTACTGTTCACCAACACAGAGATGAACAGATAACCCTGAGAGAGAGAGAGAGAGAGAGAGAGAGAATTAGTACATGTTCCCAGGTCTCTTTTGATTATGTATAAAATCAGGAAGGAATAAGACACAGTGGTGGATGCCGTTATAGGAACATGATCAGCAGGGTGCTGAACTATCCTATAGGTATTTATTTTCCTCTACCAAAACATCCCCAAGTGTTTTATTCCACTTACACCACAGTGATTTACCAACTACAGTATTACACCTCAAACATTTATCTGTTTATACCTACATGAGTGAGTTCCTGTCATCAGTCTCAGGGTCATTAACCAACAACAGACCTGTGTGTGTGTGTGTGTGCGCGTGTGTGTAAAAGAGTCAGTTAATCCAGCGTGAGAATGAAGACCACACAGACGTTTGCTGAACCCTAGGTAATGTGTGTTGTGTGTTGGTGTGTGATGTCTCTGATAAACATCCATGTAGATAATCATCACTTCCACACAGGAGCAGCTCAAATGGTAAACATTACAAAAATAAACAAATAAATGAAACGAGCAAAAAATGGACAGGGATAATTTTCTTTTCTCCTGTTATGTGTCCTGTATGAACTTTAAAAACCTGCAGTCTGATTCAGATTAGATCACCACATCTTCCTCCTCACTCTCTAAACAACACGGGATTAAATGAAGAGAATGAAAGAGTGTGGTACTGATCACTGTACAAAGACCTCCACCGCCGTTCACCACAGGGAACATCATTCACACATACGGGTTCACATCATTTTATAATGCGCTCAGTTACAGTTAATACCTTCTACTTATTCAGTATGAAGAGGCACATAATTGTGAAGTGGAGGGGGAAAAAAAATAATAATAAATACATGGTTTAAATTATTATTTTTTTTAAATACAAATTGGAACATCTACACCACAGTATCGCTGACTTGCATGATGACGCGCAACAATAAAAAACAAAAGAAAGAAAAATAACTATTAGTAAAGTGTACCGGTATCGTTCATCCTTACAGTATAACTTGTGTGTATGTAATATGTTGAAGTGATACTGATGCTTATTTTAACATAAACGATCATAAAAACCTCAAAAATGGGTGATTACTAGCAGTGTGCTAAACTACGGGCATTAGCAGCTTAGCAGCCGTTTTTCCCCATAAGTGACGTCAATGCATTGGGCGCGGTTGACGTCTCATGTGGAGACAGTGAAACTTACATTTTAGTGACTCTGAGGACGAGAATGCTGCCAGAGATGAGCGTAACGGCAAAATGTTACCTGCATAAGACATTTTGGATTCACCAACTCGGCTTTCCTGTCGTCAGTTGGTTTAGGAACAAAAAGAAATGTTTTCTGCCATTTTTGCGCTTGTATTTTGTGCAGCTCGGCACTGGATGATAATGTGTTACGATGCACGGGTCAGAGCAATCCAACAAATTTGTGTCCCTACCAGCCTGGAACAGCCAATCAGAAAGGCAACATGTCACTTTAAAAACAGGTATGGACTGATGTTGCTGGAAGGAACCACTGATGTCATACCTGACTGTTTTAAAGAGCGAGTAACATTAATTCACCACAGGTACACTTTAATAAAGAAACTGAGGCTCATACACCACCACTCAGACTCACACAGAACAAATCTGAACAATCTAACTCAGGTAGACAGAAAAACTTACAGCAAGCAAAACATGAAACATGAACTTAAACAGGTCATTAAAATGACAGCTGACAGAAATGAAAATGGAAACCAGAAAGGTTGGAAAAAGGAAACCCATCAATAGAGACGTATCAGGAGCGCCGCATTACGGAGGTGTCTAAATCTATATATTAAGGAACCTTTTCATAATGATTCTTTCTGTGAATGTTTTTCTTTATTAGAGCAGGTGAGAATTTATATACACTCAGGTGCGAGAGTGTGTGAGAGGTTTTGGTCCAGTTTGCAGTCAACTGTGATATCTACACTCATCCAGTACATGGCTGTATTTCTGTGAGCACATGTTTACGCACGTGAACACATGCGTGCGCACACACACCCGACCAAATTTTTTGTTTTTTGGTCGATTTTGTTTTTTGGAAAGTGTCCCATTCTAGTGTTGTCTTTTTCTTTTACTGTCTGTAACAGTCTTGCACTGTTTGCACATAGATGCACGCTTTGCACTTTATGTGGCTAGGAAAAAAAGAAAGAAAAAAAAAAGCTCTGTGTTGTTCTGTTGTACGATTTTCGATTGGATCCTTGTTGTATGTTTATGTAGCACCAGGTATTGGAGAAACGTTGATTCGTTTCACTATGTACTGCATCAGCTATATGTGGTTGAAATGACAATAAAGCTTCTTGAACTTGATTTGATGTAAAGTGTGAAACCAAAAAGCAATCAAAATTCAAAGAACCCCAAGAACCATACACATGCTGGGAGAAGGTGAAATTTACACCACAAATCACAAAATAAAAGTTCAGGGAATCACAGAAAATCAAACCCCACATTCTGTAGCAGAAAGGAGAACGAGAGATTAGTTCTTTTATGACGAAGGAGATGAATAAATGTCCCACCAGTTCATTCTGTGAGAGTCTCTTGTCCAACATAAACACAAATAAATACCATAATTCCATCTGTCCTTGTCAGGAGTCTCTGTGGTAAATACTTTTACAGGTTTATAAATAAACACAGCCCAAGTGCTTTAACTCTGTTATTCACTTTATCACCAAACAGCACTGACTCTCAACATAAACACTTTCATTATTTACTCATCATCGTGGCTGGATCAAATCTCACACACACACACACCCCCTCAGGGCAGCTCATCACAGCACCACTGAACTTCAACCTTACAATCACTAAGTGATCAAAGTGTGTGTGTGTGTGTGTGCGCGCGTGCATGTGCATTGCGAGTGTGGCCCTTAACCCTTAACTGCTCAGTTGGAGAAGATAAATGTGAGCCACTCTGGATAAGGGCGTCGGCCAAATGCCTTATATGTAAATGAGTGTGTGTGTGTGTGTGTGCGCCAGGTTTAAAGGAAAAGGAAACACACTGTTAAGTGCACACTGAAGGAAAAAATCACTATTTCAGCTTTCTAAAGCAGAAAATTCCCTTTTAAAAAGAAAATTATTTATTTATTTTTAAATCATTGAACCCCTCCGTGTTTCCAAGGCCGCCATGCTTATTGTTTTCGGTATTATTATTATTACTATTATTAAATTCAGCTGATCGCATGTATTCCAGTTAAATATTACAGTCTAAGCAGCATCTTCTGCACAATTTTTTTTCCTCTCCATTAACTTCTTACCTCAGAACCTGAGCATCGCCCCAGAAAGTTCCACACGCCCACCACAAATGATTCGATTCACACTATTTGGGGGGAAATCTGTAAAGGGTTAATAACCTTCAGATTTCTCCTCCTGTTTGAACAACCACGCTGATGTAGAAAGAACATGAAGAGTATGTTCATATATTCACAATGGATCAGCTAATAATGTTGGGCCTGATCGACGTCACACCAAGTCCCACCCGACAGTTCTGATGGAATGAAATTATAGCGAGGCTGTTTATTGGTTGTCGCTGTGAAAATCAGTCTGACCCTCAGTTATCTCAGTGTTCTAGGTGGTATAAAAAAAATTGGGAAAAGTATGTGGTTTTCAGGTTTGGGAAGCTTCTTTTCTCCAGTACACACAAACCGTGCGTTTTCTTTTCCTTTAATAAAACACAGCATACGTTCACTCACTGACAAACACATCAGAAGCAGCATCTCAGAGGGAGGAGAATTAAAATAAGGGAAAGGGAAATATTCTCCTGATTCATTTTCCTAAGCCACGCAGACCAGCAGCACATACTCGCTAACCACACACGGACAGTCAGCTGACCACAAACTCCACTCTCAACACTACCCAAAATAAATACTGCGCAATAATGCGCAAACATCAAAAATAAACACTACAGTCACTCGCTAAACACCAAAGAGCTCACACTTTCTTTTATCCTGAAACAATGACCTCACAAAAAAAAAAAAAAAAAAAAAAATGCACCTTTGAAATTTGATGACATCATGACAATCCTCAAGAGATCAGAGTGATGAGAGAGCCTCATATACACATACATACACACACATATACATATACATACATATACACACATATATATATATATATATATATACATATATATATATATACATACACACACATACACACATACATATACACACACACACATATATATATGAATGAGAGAGAGAGAGAGAGAGAGAGGGGGGGGGTTCGGTGCAGCTAAGTGACATGTAATCTCCACTCTGGTCCACACAACTCCCTCTGTGTGTGTGTGTGTGTGTGTGTGAGCGTGTAATCAGCAGGAGATAATTAGAGCTCATGGTGAGAGAACATGGCATGTCACAGAGCACTGAAAATAAAACCCACTCCTGATTTCCATCAGGAAGACCTGCACATTTCAGAGAGAGCAGTGTGAGAGCACATTTACGTGTGTGTGCGTGCGCGTATGTGGACACACTTACGATCTGTTTCTCGGTGTACTTGTTGGAGCTGAGCAGGTTAACCGCCTCCATGTGGCCGAAGTCAATGTCATGGCCCAGCAGGAAGATGAAGAGAAGCTTACACACATACTTCTTCTTGCTGTATCCATCCAGAGCCTTGTCTCCTTTAAACTTGGAGCGAATGTTGGCCAGCTCTTTATTGATGCGCTTGATCTCAGCCTCCTTACTTTTACCTGAGGAAGAAAAATCAAGGCAAAACAGAGGCGGAGTTAGAGCACTGTAATCAGATACGCAATAACAGCAACAACAGAAACATACATGAACTACATAAAACCCTGGAAAATTTACTACTCAAACATTTCACTCTGAGATTTGCATTTTATTTGGCCACACCTTCACAGAGAGTGACAGGTCCAGAGGCCACGCCTCCTTGACTGAGAGTGACAGGTCCAGAGGCCACGCCTCCTTGACTGAGAGTGACAGGTCCAGAGGCCACGCCTCCTTGACTGAGAG
>JBCNYH010000003.1:2526089-2537259 GCA_039654325.1 Tandanus tandanus
GAGAGGGGGAGGGAGAGAGAGAGAGAGAGAGAGAGAGAGAGAGAGAGAGAGAGAGAGAGAGAGAGAGAGAGAGAGAGGCCTAGTAGAGAGCATCACCAGGCCAAGGCTTCTAAATACTAAAAAAAATGCATAAAGCACGCACACACGCGCACACACACTTGAGTACAGATAGAACACTTTACATCCCGGTTTAAAACGAGTATTATCAGATTCAGGACAAACTCATGTATGGCATGAGATCACGTTTAATACATTTCCATCCTGTACAGAAAACACACACACACACACACACACACACACACACACACACGGATAACTAGCCACTGACGGAATAATATTAATGGAGATATAAAGATAAACTTACAGTTTCTGATATCCGAGATGAACACGGCTAATCCCCGCATCCCGTCTCCCTTCGACACCGCCGGCATCTTTGCTCTTTCTCCGTCTCTCTCTCTCCGTCTGTCGCTCTGTCTGTCTGTCTCCTTCTCTAACACTTGGCTAACAAATTACTTCCAGGTGGAACAGTGTCTGGGTTAAACAGGGCTCGGCTAGCAAAAAAAAACACCGCCGAGTTAGCTTAGCAGCTCGCGTACTGCAGAACTGTGGAGCTGGGCGTTCTGGTGTGTTTTTCGGTGCTAGCGTGCTAACGCTGCTAGCCGGCTGTTCCGGTGAAGTGTGCTGGGATTGAGGTCACCGTCTCGCGCCGAGTTTTAGCTCCCAAAACGTCACTTGGCGTTTCTTCTCACAGGAATTCATTCAAACCGAACCGAACCGATTCACTCCGGATCCCCACAACTCCACCCGCTACAGAAGAAAGATATGGAAATTAGTATTATTTTAAATAACCGTTGTCGTTTGTTTAGTGGTTATTAAACACGACACGGTGGAGAAATTAACCGATTCGGTGTCCTGGCTTTTTCCCCTCACTGTGAGGCAGCTAGCTACACAGCTATGCTAGCGCTATCACTCGGTCAGGGGAGCAGAGGCAGCATCACCCGAACCCCGACGCGCTCGGCCCGCTCAACAAAGCGATGTTTCTGAGGTAAAACTGATACCGCTGTACGCTCTCCGCGTCGCCGGATCACGTGCCTTTCCGCTCAGTCAGTACCGACAGACCTGGCTCGTGACAGAACGGGCAACGGGGCACGAGACGCTTTTTATTTTTTCTTTTCCCCCTCAGTGAAAGGATTCCATAAGTGCGTCCTCTCACTAAGCCCCTCCCGCTGATCTGATTGGCTGTGCGCGTTTCCGTCACAGCCGACAAATACGTTTATAAGGTAGTGTGTAAATCATTTAAACGTCATTAAGAGATCAGATTGGTTTAATCATTAAACGCAGCATCTGAAATTATGAATTTTTTTTAATCATATTGCACTTAGGGGGTTTTTGGGGGTCATTTATAGGTTTTATCTGTGAAATAACTGATTGCATAGTGATGCAATATGATATTTACATATTATACACAAAAATATTTATCTATTGATTGTTTACTCTTATTATCTGAGCAAGTTAACATTCACTAATTATTTCTATATAATGTAATAAAATCATTATGTAACAGGAAAAATAAGTTGTAACAGGCTGTGAATCAAAAAGTCCACTTTCTTTATCATTACGTTTTATAGCAATTTTATAACAGCGCATCCTATACATACAGTATGGAAAACCTATTTGCACCCCTGACCATAACACCCATAAATATGTGACTCAAATTGTTAGAAAAAAAAGTTAGAAGCACACAATTTCCACAGCTTTCATAAAATTGGAGCTTATTATTGTAACACCTCGCCCAGAGTCGGCTGAGATGGGCGCCAGCATCCCCGCGACCCTAATTAGGATAAAGCGCTTCAGAAAATGAAGGAATTATTGTAACAGCAAACACAGGCGAGTAAATCTGGCCTTTGACTTTCAGCAAACACATATGGGTGTGATGATTTGGGTGCACATATTTTTGGCATCTTTTTTTCAGACCCTCTGTAGGTGTTCCTCAGGACTCAGTACTAAGTCTCCTTGCTTTTTCTTCTTCATGGATCACTTCCAGTAATGACATTTTATTTATTCACAGAACTTTGCACAATGCTTAGGATTCGATACGAATCCAGACTCAGAGCTGATTTTCACACAAATTCTGTTCCTGATTTGTTTTTATTCTTTCAAAAACAGATAATTTTCAGGTTTTTTGTTTTCTTTATAACAGAAAAAACACCAGTGTGTAGGCTTCAAACTTTTCACATCATACACTGTTCTATTAACTCTACACCCTGACAACACATAGAAAGCATAAAGATCAGACAGGGTTCCAGCTACTCTAAAAGATGATTAGATAATTTTCTAATTCATTCATTCATTCATTTTCTGAACCGCTTAATCCTAATTAGGGTCGTGGGGAGGCTGGTTCCCGTCTCAGCCGACTCTGGGCGAGGGCAGAGTACACCCTGGACAGCTCGCCAGGCCATCGCAGGGCATTGTTGCAAAGCAACTTTACATAAACAAATTTAAAGAATTTAAATTTATAATTATAACATTTCCCTATAAACCCTACGCATCCCTAATGAAGAAGCCCACGGCGACAGTAGAAAGAAAAACTCCTTCAGACACAAGGAAGAAACCTTGCAAGGAACTAGACTCAAAAGTGAAACCCATCCTCATTTGGGTTAAACCAGATAATAATACAAACCATGTAGCAGAAACTTCACTAGAGTTTAACATGAAGTCCAGTTGGTTATCTTATAACTGTAATGGGAATTTTATAGTTAATATCACTAGCAATGAAAAGTTATCTTCACAGTTTCTGAGTGTATATTTAAGTCCATGTGGATCATCAGCAGGAGGGAGGGGCTTCTAGGATCAGAACTCCAACCAGTAGTGCACATCAGGACGGATCACAGGATTCAGAGAGCAGAAGGATCAAGACTCACTGGTATCTCAGAAGTAGCATGTGCACCTCAGCAAAAACAGACAGACAGAGAGAGAGAGAGAGGCTGTTAGTTATGTGCATAACAGTGTAATGGTAAAATAATTGTTTATTAGTGCTGAGTGCATGCAGGGACTCCTGCATGACTTATGATACCATAACTAAAATGAGAGAACCAGAAGGAAGACAGTCATGAGGGCACCCTGTAACATCAGGCAATCTGCCACTTGACTGTCGACGTACCTGGGTGAGCATGTGAGAGTGAGTTAGTAGCTAGTAAAAGGCTATTAACACAATTGTTGACTAAACAAGTACGTTTTCAACCTTGTCTTAAAACACAGACTGTCTGAGTCCTGAACGCTAACTGGAAGGCTGTTCCATAACTGTGGGGTTTGTAAGAGAAAGCTCAGCCCCTGCAGTCATCTTCATTAATTTTCTGTGGGAGGAAACCAGAGTACCCAGAGGAAAACCCATGCAAGCACGAGGAGAACATGCAAACTTATGGAGGTTAAACGTCCTCAACTCAGAAAACTGCAGCCACCTTACACCCACCAGATTTTTATATCATGTGACATAATGAGGTTTTTTTTCCTGAGAAAGTCAACCAAAATTTCAAAGCAGCATGCCTTGTTTCAAGCCCAGCATGGATCACAGCCTAACTCACATGCATCCGGTGATCTGTGAATGCGCTCGGTTTTAACCAATGAAGAGTCGACTTAAAAGAAAAGGGGCGGGATTTTACATGTGGCGTCACACTGCGACGGACCAATCACAGAGCACCAGTGCAGAGGCGGGAGGAAGAGGAGACGGGTTTATGTTGTGTAGCGGTGCTGCGCGAGGAAACAAAATCATTCATCAGCGAAATGGCGGAGACCGCGGACAGGATGGAGGTGAGCTACAGAGACACAAAGAGCGGCCTTGTGAAGCCGCTGCCTCAGGGAAATAAGGTTCGGTGTATAAAGGCTTACGTTTCGCTTCAGATTTCTGTTAGCAGAGTCTCTCTCACGCACTTCTTAAACAACGTGTATTAATTGCGTGATGAGCATCGTCCATTTTAAACAGCTTAGCAAATGCTAATTTACCTCAGAAAATCCGCTAAGTACTTACTACGGTACGATCCTTTAACGTGATGGCTTCATTATGCGTAAACGCGGTTTCTTTTCACAGAGTGTAAACACCTTGATTAGAATAATTCTTTAATTTAATTCATGGTTAAATTTCTCGCTGAATCACACTGGCTAGTTAGCTAGCTAACAGAATAATTGGCTCATGCGCGCACCGCATGGGATTAGTTCCTTTGTAGACCACCCGTGTTAAGACTGATCCCGCCTCTTTACAACAATTGGTTAGTCGAAAAAACCGTTGTGTTATAATTGGCCAGTCCAGAAACGATCCCGTCGGCGGGCTAATCTAGCAACCTATTATAACGCACGGAGGCGGGGTTTGTTTGAGAACGGGTGTGAAAAAACGCATGGTATTTTATTTGCTAGCTAGCGTTTATGATTGATTTTAATCCCAGTCATTGTAGTTTATTAAACAAACATGCGGGTCAGGGTGAATACTTTTCCAGTGCTTTAAAGCTGTAGAATGATTTTAATAGCTCCACGTTGTTAGCATGGTAACTTTGCTAATAGCTAGTCTGAGCCACAGGCTAAAGCTGCTCACATGGCACACAGGCGTAGGATGGAGAGATTCCTCGGAAGTAGATCACTTTTAATATACTTTTATTGTTCTTGTTAAAAGTATTTAAATTGGATTGTTATTTTGGTCTGCAAGCAAACATTGTTATTCTGTATAATAATAATTATAGTTTCACTAAACCGGTGAATGCGGCCGAACCTTTGAAAGATTCCCAACAAGTTCTATATTAAAACGTGCTGCTGGAGCGGGATTGGTGTGTGATGACTTTTGGTAGAAATTCAAGTTACTATAGTGACAAAAAATAAATAAATTCTTGTTGGTATGAATGGGAAAGAATGATGGGGGAAAAACCTGTAACATCACACATGGGCTGCCATGGCCTTAATGGTTACAGGAGAGGGACACACCTGTCTGAGTTGTGCTGCTGCTGCTCCTTCCCTTCCCCCACCTTCATGGCTGAAGTGCCCTTGAGCAAGGCATCTAACCCCCAACTGCTCTCTGGGCGCCCCAATGTGTGGCAGCCCATCGCTCCGAGTGTGTGTGCTCACTTTGGATGGGTTAAATGCAGAGGCAATAATTTCCTTTGTGGGATTAATACAGTATATCAATATCAAAAATATTTTAACCCCTCTCTGTGACGTCAGATCTCACACACACCCCACACAAAATGCAGTGCTAGCAAGCTGCAGGCAAACATAAAAAAATTTCTGCAGGGATTTTCTAGTTTATTACTGTTCTGTCCTGGAGGTGTCACAGGGAGAAAGCTCAGAGAAGCCTGCTGCTGAAGACATGACGTCAAAGGACTACTACTTCGACTCCTACGCTCACTTCGGCATCCATGAGGTTAGACCATGCGGTTCGGTCCTTATCAATGATGTATAATATCCCATCATGTCTCCTGTCTCACGCCTTCCTTTCTGTCTTCAGGAGATGCTGAAGGATGAAGTCCGCACTCTCACCTACAGAAACTCCATGTTCCACAACAAGCACCTGTTCAAGGACAAAGTGGTGCTGGACGTGGGCAGCGGAACCGGCATCCTGTCGATGTTTGCAGCCAAGGCGGGGGCCAAGAAAGTCATTGGCGTGAGTTACACACACACACACACACCTGCCTGGCTTGCTCTCTTAACCAATTAAAAATGTGTAGAAGCCTTTTAGAACTGCTGCCGTGGGTGTGGTCTAATATTGTTCTGAGCACGGTTGATTGACAACCTTTATCAGATGCTGCCTCACTCTGTGAGAATCAGCATTGTTCATGCACAGTAGCGTCATGAAGTTCCGCCCTCACTATGCCGCACCCACTTCAGAGAGATCACGTCAGGTGTTGTGGAGGAATAAAAACGCAGAAATTTAATAAGTCATGATCTGTGTTGTGGTGATGGTGAGACGGGCATGACCCGGTTAGAGAACTGGGACTTTAGTGTGACCTGTGCTGGTGATGGCTTTGTAGATCGAGTGCAGCAGTATATCCGACTACGCGGTGAAGATCGTCAAGGCCAACAAGCTGGATCACAGTAAGTACATACTTCTGATTGTTCTGGGTCTCACACAATCATGTGTTTCTCGATCTCAACATTTTGGATAAACGTACCGGCATTATTAGTAAACCTAAGTACCCGCTTCCTGTGGTGTCGCTTGTTGTTTCAGTTGTCACCATTATAAAGGGTAAGGTGGAGGAGGTGGAGCTCCCGGTGGAGCATGTAGACATCATCATCTCTGAGTGGATGGGTTATTGTTTGTTCTACGAATCCATGCTCAACACCGTCATCTACGCACGCGACAAGTGGCTGGTGAGGATGAGCACCGTCATGTATTTACATCATCCACACACAGCTGAATATTAACCCCTTCATACCCACAGAATCACTCATTGATAAAGATTTTTATTATGGAGTATTTTAGTGTGTGGGAGAGTGAAGGGGTGTGTAATGTTGTTGACGGTGGTGTGTAATGTTGTTTCAGAAAGCTGATGGACTGATTTTCCCTGACAGAGCCACACTGTACATCACTGCTATAGAGGACCGGCAGTACAAGGATTATAAAATCCACTGTGAGTTGGGGGTGGGGGTATGGGGTGTCCGGGGCACTCTTGCTCTTTCTGTGTGTCGTATCATATTTTGTGTTTAAGATTTTTTTTTTTCTTTTCGGTACTTTCAGGGTGGGAGAATGTATATGGCTTTGACATGTCCTGCATTAAGGAGGTGGCCATCAAGGAGCCGTTGGTGGACGTGGTGGACCCCAAACAGCTGGTCAGCAGCTCCTGCCTCATCAAGGTAACGTAACTGCTACTTCCTGTTTCCTCATGCAGGTGTTTATACCTTCATCACTTGGTTAGACCTCTGTTCACCAACCTGTCCTTAATGTGTGTGTGTGTGTGTGTGTGTGTGTGTGTCAGGAAGTGGACATCTACACAGTGAAGATCGAGGACCTGTCCTTCACCTCACCTTTCTGCCTGCAGGTGAAGAGGAACGACTACATCCATGCTCTGGTCACCTACTTCAACATTGAGTTCACACGCTGCCATAAGAGAACCGGCTTCTCCACCGGTCAGTCACTGCGGAACTTCGTTACAGTTCCAGAACCACTGTTGGATGTTAAATGTCATGTGTTGGTGTTTGAGTGGTTTATACAGGCCTCAAATCTTTCTCGTGTGCGTATGTGTACACACTGCTGTTCCAAAAAAAATTCACCCACTCGTAATACTCACTCATTTACCAGAACAATTAATCCTGCTAGGATTGTGGGGAAGGTGAAGCCTATTTCAGCCAACACTGGGAGAAGGCAAGGTACACCCTGAACAGCTCGCGAGGCCATCACAGGGCCAACACACATTCACTCCCAGGGGCGATTTGGAACAGCCAATTAGCCTTAAGTGCATGTCTTTGGACTGTAAGAGGAAACTGGAGTATTCAATCAAACACTGAATGATTTCATTCTAAAATCTATGTGGAAATGAATTTTATTTTGGGGAGGGGTGTAAATATAATCAGTGATGTAATTGAATATGAAGCGGATAGCGTTTTATCCCCAGCAGAAGTAAATTGCAGTGACCCTTCCTCGGGGTGGGGTTGTCCTGATGTTTGTGTAAACTGCTGCTTCTTGGTTGTGTTCAGGTCCCGAGTCGCCCTACACCCACTGGAAACAGACGGTCTTTTATCTGGATGATTATCTGACGGTAAAGACAGGAGAGGAGATCTTCGGGACCATCAGCATGAAACCCAACATCAAGAACAATGTAAGGTTTCAGAGTTCCTCCTCCATCCCAGCACTCGCACAGAACAGTTTAATAAAACACAGTTTAATTCCTCTTACACCACAACACACTTTACACTTCTTTTAATATCAGTGACGCGTCATCACTTATAGTCCACTTCTGACCAATTGCAATCCAGATCTCAGCGGTGCTGTTGCACCAGCTGAAGTGTTTCGTCTAAGTTTGTGTGTGTGTGTTTTTCAGAGAGACCTGGACTTCACTGTAGACATCGACTTCAAGGGTGAACTCTGTGAGGTGTCCAAGACCTCAGAGTACAGGATGCGCTAAATCTTGTGTGTGTGTGTGTGTGTGTGTGTGTGTGTGTGTCAGTCAGAGAGAGCTGCCGTTCTGGTCACTGAAGGACTTTTTCTACACGGACATTTTGAGTTTCTGTACAGCGGCGACGCAGCGGTGTTTTTATTGTGCAATATTCACACAGGATGCGTTTATTTTATTATTTCTCTTCCTGTATTGGAATTTTTCAGCTAATAAGAAGGCAATTAAAATATCTCTCTCTCTCTCTCTCTCTTTCACTCACACACACACACACGTACATACAGGAACATGCAGCGGTTCTCTGTCGCCTGTACATAGTGTTCATGTTCAGCCACTTTAACCCGTTGTGCAGTCATGGATCCTGTTGTCACGGCAACGCACCTGTCCTGTTTTGATTTGTAGTATTTAGTTGGGTAAGATGAGCCTCCTGTGACGGTTTGGTTGCTCCTCCGTGTGTGTGAGTGTGTGTGTGTGTGTGGGGGCAAATACAAGTCGATCATTTGGTGTAGTTTGAAATTGTTTACTAATCCACCATCTTCTGTGTTTATAAAGTTAGTAACTAAGACTGCAGTTCAGAGCCTGAGCCTGGCTCTGTGATTGGCTGAATGTGCAGGCGGTCCTGTTCTCACTCTGCAGTGCATCTGTGTGGGTACTAGAGGGCGCTCTAATAACAGTTCACTGGTTTTATTTTCTGTTCTAGTCCCACAGGCAGTTTTGAAACTCACTGTTTGTGAGGAGTACAAAAAACTCGCCTGCCGGCGAGCACTTAAACACACGGCTGCGGTCTGACGCAGATCTACTGTGAAATAAAGTCAGACTCTGACCCGTCTCCAGTGTGGGCACGTCGGGGTTGAACTCATGTACATGTGAGAAGTGGCTGTGTTCTGAACGTCGGCGTATTTCACCTCCTGGATCAGTGTTAAAGAAACGTAACGAACCCACCTGGGCTCCGTGTCTCCTTTAGTTTTAATCTGTAAGGTTATTACAGGTGTAAAATCCCCTGAGTGTGTTGAGGTTCATCGCTGCTTTGGGCTACGGCTGGCAAAAACTCTGTCCATTACGACTACCTTTTTTTTCTGCATTTTTTTTTAATAAAACAATAAAAGTGGGAGAAAAAAAAATCGTCTTATTGCTGTTTTTTCCCCTGTTGTCACCTGACAGTTTTTCTACATTTATTTGGTTTTTATAACTTTAGTAGAATTCAGTTATTTCACTGTTTGTTTCTGTAGCATGAAGACTGATGTGCTTTATTTAGTCACCTGCTTTTGACCTGGTTTGTTTTTGGGGGGTTTTATTCAGGGTTTGGATGTTTAAGCTGACTTTTAAACTCCAGAGGATCATTTGTGTGTAGGATTTAGAATTTCTTTTCCCTCTGTTCCTGTACTCAAGAAGGAAGGTCAGCTCTACCTGCACAGGTGTTTAATGTATCATTAAAGAGAGCAGTGCAGAGGCTCCCGAGTGGCGCATCGACAAGGTGCACGGCTATCAACCCGGAGATCGCAAGTTCGAATCCGGATTGATGCCACAGCCGTCCGTGACCTGGAGTCCATGGGAGCTGATTGGCCGAGTTCAGACACTTCAGATAAATAGAGCATGTTCTTGCCTCCCCTGAGGCCACAGACGCTTCTTGTTTACTCCATGTTGAATGGTCCTTGAATGCCTGTTAAAGATTTGAAATATAAAATATCACCTTGAACTAATTTCCAGTGTCATAGGAGTAAGTCACTAAGTAAAAAATTCAATGCGCTCTAATTAAAAGGGTTTGTTTTTATTTTAAGCTTAACCTAAATTTCAAAGGTTTCAACAAAACCCTCCATATCCACCTCAATTACCAGCAACACCAACCTATTCAAAGACCCACTCAAGGGTCACAGGATTCAGATTTACTAAAAATAGCTGTTCTATAGAACATCGTAACCCCTCAGCCAGGATGCCTCAAGTGCACGTAGGACAAAAGCCATCCCCCATACGGACAGTTTCAGACAATCAACATTTTATTAGTCACACCACGCACAGGTTTAGGTCATAGGGAGTGCTTATGCAAAAGTTCAGAAAGCTGGCATGTACATGAGCCGAGCAATGGGCCGGACAAACTTATTGTCACACCGCCCACTCGGCCCCCAAGCCAACGACAATACCCCTCCAGCCGTAACCGGCTCGGGGTAAAAACATGATGCGAAGTGTGTTGTTGACCACGCGGGGAATTCGACTAGTGTTCTGGGACCAGAATGCATTTCTAGTGTTTACTGATCTGCAGTGAATTCTACACCGTAAACACTTCAGATGGCTTCTGTTTCTCTCGCGGTGGATTAAAACTCTTCATTTGTGGAATTCTGTAAGACACAGTGTGGTTTTTTTACTAACCAAAATGAAAATTTGTTCTGGTTGGAACCCAGCATGAGATGAGTCACAACCCCTTTTAGGAATTAAATGGAATCTAAATAAAACACCTCCTCATGTTTATTATAAAACTCCATTTAATCACCCCACCTGCAGAGCACTTTCGATTAAACACCCTTCATCCCTTCACCTCTACAGGAAACAACTCAAACCTCCTCTTTCACAAAATAACGGCTCAAATATTTACACTTTTCTCCACTGAAACAGTTGCTTTACTTATATCTCCCTCATTCAACTCATTCTTTCTCTTTACATTCTCTCTCTCTCTCTCATTCTTCCCCTCAGGGTGTCTATGCTTGTTTGGAGCGATTGAAGGTGACAAGGCTGGGAAGAGGTGAGTGGAGAGAGAGATGGAGAGAGGACATGCCATTGTTTAGCCCCAGGGCACAAGATGAAAGAGAGAGAGAGAGAGAGAGAGAGAAGTTTTAAAAGCTGCAGTGTATTTTTATTTACCTTTTGATTTTGTGTGTGTGTGTGTGTGTGTGTGTGTGTGTGTGTGTGTGTGTGTGAATAAAATACAGTAATGCCCTGGCATACACACACTCCTCAATGTATGTTCATTTGTTTATATTTTAAGATTTGATGTTAAGTTGTCCAGGCGTGGTTTCCGTGGTAACCTGTCCTCCCCTCCAGCAGAGAAGGGAAGGAGGAGGGGGGGGGGGGGGGGGGGAGAGGAGGGGTGA
>JBCNYH010000003.1:2557200-2567847 GCA_039654325.1 Tandanus tandanus
TTTTGTTGGGTGGTATGTGTGTGTGGGTGGGTGTGTGTGTGTGGGTGTGTGTGTGTGTGGGTGTGTGTGTGTGTGTGTGTGTGAGTGTGTGTGTGTGTGTGTGTGTCTCAGGAGGACACAGTGATGTCCCATCCATCTTGTTCAGATGAATTTTTCCCCCAGCGTTTCCTCTGATGAGGTTTTAATGATGATGATTCAAGCTGCTGTTAATGAGCTACAAACACGCCGTCACGTCTCCCACAATCCCCCACAGACACACAGCGCTTTATCTACTACTCACCTCATCTCAGACATCTCGGTCACGCCCACTATCTGTTCATCTCGCTCTCTCCCTCACACACACACACACACACACACACACACACACACACACACACAGATTAGATTTTTAGGAATAAAGTCACTATTGATATTCTGTTAAATCAAATCCCCCCACGATCATGTTATTACACACACAGTACACATGAACAGGGCGTTAATGTCACTATCAGTATAATTCTAATCGTATTAATGACCAATAAACACTAACAAAGAACAAGAGAACAGAGAGAGAACAATATCAGTGATGAACCACAGATCACCTTTACTACAGCTGTTTACAACATCTCTGTCTCTCTTACTGTCTCTCTCTCATTCTCTCTCTCGCTATCTATCTCTCTCTCTCTCTCTCTCTCTCTCTCTCTCTCTCTCTCTCTCTCCTCTCTCTCTGTCCCAGTGAATAAGTGTAGGTTCTTGGTTCTGCATGTCAGTGAGAACGCTGTGTTAACCTGTTTATTGTGAAGGTTTTTACAACATTGTTTTAACGTTACTATAGGAACATCACACTCTGACTCCTCTCTCTCTCTCTCTCTGGGTTTCTCCTTGTCTTTCTCTTTTTCTTTCATTATTTTCTTTCTTTTTCATTCTGTTTCATTTTTGTCTCTGTTATCTTTTTTTGTCCCACTCTGGTCTTCTTACTTTATCTCTCTCTCTATCTCTCTCTCTCTCTCTCTCTCAGTTTTTCTTTTTTGTTTTTGTGTGTGTTTTGTGCTAGCTTCCTGTTGGAGAGGAAGTGCCCCACCCGGCTGTGTCGGTCCCTGTTGGTTGGTGTGTCGGGGGGTGGGGGGTGGGGGATACAGTGATTTGGGGAGCGATAGGGAGGCTGAGGGACAGATAGAAGGAGTGTGGGACAGGGTGAAGGAGAAGCGCTCTGGGACAGGGGGCGGGTTGGGTACAGAGGGCGGGGCTAACACACAGGAAGTGCAACAGCTAAATAAAGCAAGTGGGGATGAAGGGGACAAGGGGACGGAGGTGCAGAGTGGAGACGAATGCACTGAGGACGGAGGGACTGAGGACCAGCAGAGATGAAATGAAATCATGATGAAAAGTCTGTAAGTGTGTGTGTGTGTGTGTGTGTGTGTGTGTGTGAGTGTGTGAGTGTGTGAGTGTGTGTGTGTGTGTGAGAGAGAGAGAGAGAGAGAGAGAGAGAGAAATTCTCTTATCAGTTCAGTAAAAGTTTCAGGAGCGTGTCAGTGCTTGACCTGTGCATGTAGTTTTCTTTTCCGAGGGTTGCGAGGGTTCAGAGTGATTGTAGGTGCTGATGGAGGATGGCTCCGGATGTTTGCTTGATGCGTCTCACTTCTCTCTTCTCTGCCACTCAGTATTTTCTCAGAATGTGATCAGACGTTTTCTTCTCTTCTCTCTTCCTCCCTCTATCGTCCTGACGTTGCTCTCACTGAAGGTTTGATGTGAATGTTTCTGTACTTTAGGACTCAGTGTGGAGCTGCAGGAACACGAACAGCACACTCTATATTTTTATTTTACATGATGTGTTCTTTTTAATGAAACCCTGTTGGTTTATTATTTTATTGTTTTTACTGAGGCTGCACTTGTGTTATCATTCCTGTCATCCACAGATGTCCAGCAGTGCATCTCATCCTGCGTCCCACTTCTCTTCTCGTCTCCTCGTCCTCTCCCAATCCTTGTACCAGTGTCTGGTCTGTTTCTGACGCTGGACGGGGTTTGGGGGGGGGCGAGCGAGGACATGTGTGCCTCGTTTACAGAGAAAATCAAATTCTTTCATCTTCCTAGAAAATGTCCTACATGTACATGTGATGGCTGTGTAGAAAGTTTTGTAATGTACATAGTGTGTATGTGTGCATGATGTGTTCCGTTGTCAATAAACTATAAAACTACTATTATTTAAATTAAAAATAATTCATGTACTTTTACAAACACAAAGTCTTTTTTGGTGATCTTTTGTGGACTCGAGGACATTTGCACTGATTATAAACTTAACACTTACAACACCAATGCACTGCAACGTACATCAGTATAGAGCGCAGCAAAGGTCGCCATGGCAACACAGCATCATCCTTCAGTAAGGGCTATTCTGCATGTTGTGCTTTCTCTGCAACATCTCAAGCATGCTGTTGTTTTGTCTTATTAACTTCAAGAGAAGCTGATGAGGGATCATACATTTCATTAATAAAAACCAGCATTTAATGAGGAGATGATGATGATGTTCACCCTTCGCTGACCTCGACTTCCAGTCATCACTATGAGGTTGGGTGCATACTAAGAATGGCTCAAAACGCCACCTAGTGGATAAAATAATTCTGAAACTCTGCCCGGTTCGTGCTGATTTAGAGTCAACTGTATTGTACTTCTCTGCATCAGGATTTTTAATTTTATTCTAAACAAACAAATAAACAGCTCTCTCTCACCAGAGCTGGGCGAGTCCATGGCCTTGTACCGAAGTCTGTATTAGCAACTAGGAAGGGCGGAGTTACACTCCATTAGTTGGTGTTGTTCCAAATCTGGGATTTAAAAAAAATATTCTTCAATATTGCGGGATAGCGACAATTTTAACTAATTTTAGTTCAACTTCATAACTAAAGACCACAATACTTCCATAAAAATTATCATACGACATCTGATAAGATCTGTCACAAATGTGACCCATCACAGCAAAGTGGGTATTAAGTCAGCAATTATTTAATACTTTATTGAAGTTTAAACGCAATTTTCTCCAAAGTTGTTTAAAAGGCTGAAAATTCCTGGCAGGTTTTGGTTAGTTACTCCAAAACTAGCAACGTGCGTTAGAACATTCGGAGTCGTTTTAAAGCTTATGATATCGGCTACAGAATGGTACCAATTACTCAAAATTAAAACTTTCTGACTTAATTCCCACTTTGCTGTGATGGGCCACAAATGTGTGTATCAACAGAAAGCTGTACACATGTGAACACAGCACACATGACAGTAAGGAAGGAAATGAGCTGCCTTGGTGGGGGTTTGCACTTTCCAGGGGGCTCTTAGTTCAAAATCATGCAATGGGTGGAGTTGGGCTCAGATCTGGGCGTGAAGGTAGACTTTAAATGAGATTATCGCTCTTTAATAAATGTTGTAGAATAAGAGAAGTGAAAGACTCGGGGTGATTTATTACAGTAAAACGAGCAGCTTCCAGCGAGGACAGTGACGTCATTACACCAGCCTGTAGGTGATTGGTTTTCTCTTACGACACTTCCGGTGTTTTCTTCCTTACTTACACACTAAGTTAGGATTTCGGATGTGATGGCTGGTCGATATTTACTGTAGTTTCTGGGACAGGAAGAGAATAAACAGAAAATTCCAGCCGCGGTTCTTTGTTTGTGTTTATAGATATAAAGGAACGTTTATGTGCTTATAAACCTGTTATTACGGTAAATATTAAAGTTTGTGATTGCAGATTAACTTCCACACGGAATGTTTGAAGATGATTAGATGTTTTATACTAAACTTTCCGGAGGTGGATGGAGGGGGGCAGGTACTTTATTTTTGATGTTATAGGTTTAAAATAAAGATTCTTACCCAGATTTACCCCCTCAGTGGATGTTTAACAGAGGAAACCTGATCCTGTTTGTTTGTTTGTTTGTTTGTTTATCGCCTCTCTGCTTTTGTTTACAAAATAAAATAAAACTCTGATTCACTACAATCTTGATTTCGTGACGGGCGGCGTTGCATAGCAACCCGAGTATCGCGTGCGTTCATGTCTCTGAATTACTAGATAGCACGAGCCACTCCGCATCCAATAATAATCCCGCAGTGGGCGGAGCTTGAGCCAGGAATCCCCACACAGGGCAGAATGACGATGAGATCCGAGAGGTTTGTTTACCTGTAACATGATCTACATTACATCAGATCTCTGTGGAATTATTCATTACTCACCGGACTGAGAGAAAACAACAACAACAATCATTTTAATCTTTACTTTAAAGAACGGCGTTTTTACCTCAGAGTTCAGGTCTGTGTGGTGTTTTAAGCCGGTAAAGTTGTGGGTGGTTGTGCGTGATATCCGTAACCCGCCGTCCACTGTTCAGCAGCTACGCACCGAAACCGGCGTATCTTTCATCTGTGAATCCGGAGCTGGACTTCCACACAGCCGAATGACCGACCCGCCGTCGCACTGACGCTGGAATCATTACCACAGGTATGACTGAAAACCCACATTTCTTTAGATTTTACACATTTTACTTTTCTCGCATACACATATTCTAATCTGTGTAATCGGAAATGTTTACAGAAATGCAACAGGAGCCTCAATAAAAAGAGTAAAAGTTGGTGTGTGCTCAGGAGCGCCCTCTGGAGTGAAACTCGCGCAATAACAACACATTCTTCACAGTCCATAGGAGTATACACACTGCTATAAATAGATCTTTCTTCAGCGTGTGTGTGTGTGTGTGTGTGTGTGTGTGTGTGTGTGAGAGAGAGAGAGAGAGAGAGAGAGAGAGACCTGTTCTGTTCGCACCTTTCTGTAACTCTACAGTGCTGTATGTATGTAGGGGAAATGCCCCGCCCACACAGGCTGCGCTCAGAGACCCCAGTACCTGTGTGAGCTGCTGTTTTGTGCACAGCTTCTTTATTTGATGGGAGTGTGAAAAACACATTTATTGATGACGTAGTTAACATTTCCCCCTATAGCCTCGTTTTTGAGCTGTTTGAAATCCGATTTCTGGAAGTGAAGATAGTCCGTAGATTGAAATTTTGCGTGGACGAGTCACCCTCACAATACCCGACGGCACGAGTTTAATGTTTCCACATATTGATCTACATGTAGGAAGGTTTGAGGAATATTTGAACGCCCAGAAAAAATGCACACATGGACGTATACTGAGGAAGTTACACCGTGCGAAAGGTCTGACAGCCTGGATATCGCTCATGTTTTCCAGTTAAATCTATTGTTTTCCAAAACCAAATTACTACCGTTTTTGTGGTTTCCAAGATGCCATAACTTTCTTAATTTTTATCACAGGAAAACCATCCAAGTATCATAAACTATTTTAAGTCCTTTCCACTGGTATTAGTCTTAATACAGCAAACTTCAACTTTGATTTTTACGTTTCACACACATTTACATTTACAGCATTTGGCAGATGCTCTTATCCAGGTGATAGTGGGGATTGAACCGCTGACCTTTGGATCAGTAACCCATCGCTTCAACCACTAAAGCCACCACCGCCCTACATACCTACTATATGAGAAAAATCTGATTCAAATTTTATATTTATTTTTTATTTCACAAAAAAATTCATTTCACAATATTAAATATAAGAACTGATGATGACACGCGCACACACACACACACACACACACACACACACACACACACACACACACACATACATACATACATATATATATATAGGAAGAGAGACAGAGAGCTTTATTAACAGTTTTAGTACCAATTTTGTCCAAAAAGAGAGAAGGAAGACAGATTCAGTTGGAACCCTGGGAGTAATGAATAGTATCTGTATTATAATAATCTTATACACTATCAGAGCCATAAAGCAGTTGAACCTCCCACCGGTCTCTAATCTCATACTTATATAAGAGTGTTATTGAACACTAACACCAAGGCGTAAAAGAAATGCTGTGTTTCCCCTAACCCGACCGACCCGGCAAAATTGTGCCAACCCAAAAGTTTTTTTTGGTATGTGAAAAAAAATGTACTAAAGCAACCGACCTCTCAGTTTTGTGACCAGTTGGGTTTTTTTATGCGTCGAGGCGTCTGCCAGCTGGTTATTTTGTCTACCTGACATTGACCTACGGAGTCAGCGCGAGCGCTTTGTATTTATTAGTGACTTGCAGAATCAGCCGGTGAGAATGTGTTTTAGTGTGCCAGATGCTACACTGTATTCTATTGGCTAACTTCGTATGGATCAATAATGTGGACAATAATCCAGACTGTAAGATTAAAAGATACCACGATTGTACTCGTAGCATGTGGTGCTTATTTAAGAGGATTTAAGTTGAAAGATGTTTCCTTGAATATAAATCTTTCATCGAGCCTAAGAGCAGCTTATTGTTCACATTTACAAATACAGAATAATTATGTTTTTGGACACTTGAGTTCTGACATAAATTCATTCATGGTATTTGGGGTATAACATATACTCGCGAGAAAAAAAAAATAAAGCCAACCTACCGACCCTATTTTTTTAGCCTGTTAGGGGAAACAGCGTATTTTTTTAGGCCTAACCCAGTTTCATGTTACAGCGATAACACACCCTCACGTCACCCTCACACCTTTAGAACGTTTTGTGCCCCAGCCTTTTAGATTTTCTTGATTAGTGAAGAGGTTTTCATGTTTAGAGTAGAGTTTTCGTTTTGAGATGCAGATCATGACAACAATCACGACGACAGCGGAAGTTTTAAAGAGAGAGACACAGAACTGTGATTCAAGTTTCCCATTCAGTTCCAGGTGGATTAAATAAGGATGAAGTGCAGGGGAGTCTCTGGGAAATAAAATGGAATCGGATCAACGACGTCTTTCTGAAACCATTAGTTTCCTCCTGTACGCGAGTGTTAATGACCCCCTGCACCGCCGCCATGATATTAATAACATCCCCATCTTTTTTATTTCTCCTGAAATCGTTTCCCTTCTTCTGTTTCTTAGGTTATTGTTATTGTAAACAGATACAGAACCAAAACAAGATGTAGAACAGGTGAATAAGAGATACTATGCTCTTAATTCATGTTGTTCATATTGTGTGATATTAAACACACACACACACACACACACACACACACACACACACACACACACACACACACACGTGAAAAAAGAGGTGGAGCTTGGAACCACAGTGTGATATTATGGGATGTTTACACTCAGGTAGAAAAGCTGAAATGTGAACACATTGGAATGTCCGATTCCGCATGAGTGACGTGAGCCGAGTGTGAAAATGATCACTTTCACTTCCACATCTCTCTCTCACACACACATACACACAGAATTCTGAACCTGCGGAACAGTTGTGTTGTGTTTAAAACTACACCTATTAAGAAAAATAAAAAGGATAGGAAATAAATAAATAAAATATGAATAGAATTTGTAATTCTATCTGTTTATTGCCTGTGAAAATGATCTCAGTGACGATGTAAACAAAAAAATTAAGCTTAAAAATTCCAGAAAAATCAGAACATTTACATTTTAAACAGATTGATTCATTTTTAAACTACAGACGGAACAATAACGCTGTCTTTGGACTGAGGGAGGAAACCGGAGTACCCGGAGGAAACTCACACAAGCACAGGGAGAACATGCAAACTCCACACCCTCACCGAGCCTGGGACTCGAACCCAGGACCTCCTTGCTGTGAGGTGGGCGTGATACCACTACACCACTGCGTCGCCATAATCTATTAAAAAAGGAACGTTTTATTAATCTCTGAAATCTTACCCACTGTTTTATCGGTATCGACCCGGTTCTGGTTCTGGGTCAGGGATCGGTGCTGGAGAAAACTTTATCAGACCTCCTGTTTACGTTAAAAGAAATAATAAATCATATGAAATGATCCTGATATCGATATCATATCGTTGTATTACAATAACAGTTTCACACTGATGGATGTGTCCTGTGATCCTTCAGTTCCGCTTCAAAGAACAAAAACTTTATTCTGAGACGATTTCTAGAAAAGAAGGAGGTGAGAAGGGAAAACCCCGGACTACCATCTCATTGTTACGCAATCTAATTAGGAGATTCATCACGATTTATTCCAGCGTTGTGTAATGAGCTGTGTGTGTGTGTGTGTGTGTAGAATACGTTTCCACATTAAACAGGAACCACTGAAGGTTTCTACTCCTCTGGTGTTTCTTCCAGAACCGAAGTGACAGAACGTCTCACATGGTGTTGCGCTGAGAGAGAGAGTGTTTGTATATGTGTGTGTGAGAGAGAGAGAGAGAGAGAGAGAGAGAGAGAGAGAGAGAGAGAGAGAGAGAGAGAGAGTGTATGTGTATGTGAGAGAGTGAGATTGGGCAAAAGACACAAGAATGCCACCGACCAACAGCTTACGTAAGTTTTACTGTTTAGTCGTCTGTAATATTTAGTACTGGGATATTATGTGGTGTTATGGGGGTGAGAGAGAGATAGAGAGAGATAGAGAGAGAATTGTGTGTGTGTTTGTGTGTGTGAGACAGAGAATGGTGTGCATGAATGAGTGTGTGTGAGAGTGAGATAGCATCTGAGAGAGTGTGAGAGACGTGTGCATGAGAGAGAAAGAGGTGTGTGTGTGAGAGGTGTGTGTTAGAGAGATGTGTGTGTGTGAGAGAGAGGTGTGAGAGAGAGAGAGGTATGTGTGTGAGAGAGTGTGTGTGAGAGAGAGAGGTGTGTGTGAGAGCGGTGTGTGTAAGAGAGAGGTGCATGTGAGAGGTGTGAGAGAGAGGGGTGTGTGAGAGAGAAAAAGGTGTGTGTGAGAGAGAGGTGTGTGAGAGAGAGAGGTGTGTGTGTGAGAGAGGTATGTTTGAAGGAGAGAGGTGTATGACAGTGTTTGTGAGAGAGAGAGAGGTGTGTGAGGGTGTGTGTGAGGGAGGTGTGTGTGTGAAAGAGAGGTGTGAGAGAGAGAGAGGTGTGAGAGATAGGTGTGTATGAGAGAGTTGTGTGTGTGTGAGAGAGAGGTGTCTGTGAGAGAGAGAGGTGTGTGTGAGAGAGAGAGTTGTGTGCGTGTGAGAGAGAGGTGTGTGTGAGAGAAAGTTGTGTGTGTATGAGAGAGAGGTGTGTGTGAGAGAGAGTTGTGTGTGTGAGAGAGTTTTGTGTGTGTGTGTGAGAGAGGTGTGTGTATGAGAGTGAGAGAGAAGTGTGTGAGAGAGGTGTGTGTATGAGAGAGAGAGAGAGGTGTGTGTGTGAGAGAGTTGTGTGTGAGAGAGAGGTGTGTGAGAGAGAGAGTTGTGTGTGTGTGTGTGAGAGAGAGAGTTGTGTGTGTGAGAGACAGAGTTGTGTGTGAGAGAGAGGTGTGTGAGAGAGAGAGTTGTGTGTGTGAGAGAGGTGTGTGTGAGAGAGAGGTGTGTGTGAGAGAGAGAGTTGTGTGTGTGTGTGTGTGTGTGAGAGAGAGGTGTGTGTGTGAGAGAGAGAGTGTGTGTGAGAGAGAGGAGTGTGTGTGTGTGTGTGTGTGAGAGAGAGGTGTGTGAGAGACAGAGTTGTGTGTGAGAGAGAGGTGTGTGAGAGACAGAGTTGTGTGTGAGAGAGAGGTGTGTGAGAGAGAGTTGTGTGTGTGAGAGAGAGGTGTGTGTGTGAGAGAGGTGTGTGAGAGAGAGAGTTGTGTGTGTGTGAGAGAGAGTTGCATGTGTGTGAGAGAGGTGTGTATGACAGAGTTGTGTGTGAGAGAGGTGTGTGTGAGAGAGAGAGTTGTGTGTGTAAGAGAGAGGTGTGTGAGAGAGAGGTGTGTGTGAGAGAGAGAGGTGTGTGAGAGAGAAGTGTGTGAGAGAGAGTTGTGTGTGTGTGAGAGAGAGGTGTGTGTGAGAGAGAGGTGTGTGAGAGAGAAGTGTGTGTGAGAGAGGTGTGTGTGTGAGAAGTGTGTGTGTGAGAGAGTTGTGTGTGTGAGAGAGAGGTGTGTGTGAGAGAGGTGTGTGTGTGAGAAGTGTTTGTGTGAGAGAAAGGTGTGTGTGAGAGAGGTGTGTGAGGGAGAGTTGTGTGTGAGAGAGAGAGAGGTGTGTGTGAGAGAGAGGTGTGTGTGTGTGTGTGTGAGAGAGAGGTGTGTGTGTGTGAGAGAGAGGTATGAATATGAATTTGTGTGAATAAAGATGGAATGCAGGTGAAGAATGAGAGGGATGAAAAGAATGAAGAAAAACCTGCTGTAGTGTAGGTGAAGTTTGTGAAGTTGAAAATGTGGAACAGGTTTTTACACGGAAACGTGGTGATGCGGGACGCCGAGTGGAGCGCTCTTCAATCACACTGTGAGTGTGTGAAGAAGTCACACACTCACAAACTCACTCTCTCACACACACACACACACACACAACACATACACACAAACAAACACTCTCTCTCACACAAACACACACACTCTTTCTCTCTGTCTCTCTCACACACACAAACACACACACACACAAATAAACACACACACAAACTCACACAAACACACCCACACACACACACACCCACAAACACACACTCACACACACACAAACACACACAAACACACACAAACACACACTCACACACACACACACACACACACACACACACACACACACAAACACATCCACAATCACACACAAACACACACTCACACACACACAAACACACACACACACACACACTCACACACAAACACACACACACACAAATAAACACACCCACAAACACACACTCACACACACACAAACACACACAAACACACACTCACACAC
>JBCNYH010000003.1:2624213-2634535 GCA_039654325.1 Tandanus tandanus
CCCCCCCCCCCCCCCCCCCCCCCCCCCCCCCCCCCCTCCCCCCCCCCCCCCCCCCCCCCCCCCCCACGAAACATATTAAAACATTCATTTATTCATTTGCCTAATCACTGAATCCTACTGAGGTTTCATCTCAGCTGACTCTTGGTGAAGGCAGGGCACACCCTGAACAGCTCGCCAGTCCATCTCAGGGTCAACACACACAGCCATTCTCACGCACACTCACATCCTGGGCCAATTTGGAACTGCCAGTAAGCCTTACGTACATGTCTTTGGACTGTGGGAGGAAACTAGACTCCCTGGAGCAAATCCACGCTAGAATTGGGAGAACATGCATACTCCAAACAGAACTGCCCTGGTTGAGCCCGGGATTCAAACCCAGGACCTTCTTATTGTGAGGCAGACGTGGTATCCACTACAATACCATGCTGCTCTTATTAAAAATTTCTTTCGATGTGAAAATCCTAAGCATTTAGTCATTATTAAGTTTGTAGCACAGTTTAATGTGGTAAATTCCACCGTAAGCAAACACACAGATATTAGAGGGTTGGGTCGGTATCTTTGGGATGGTGCATTTCACAGTAGCATCATCGTCATCATCTGGGCTCCCTCTGTGTGTTGAGGTTGCAGGCGATGGTTCGCCATCGTTTCAATATACAGTTTATTAAAGTTACTATTTCACATATTGTGGTAAATTCTGATATATTGTGTGATTAAACATAACAGAAAGGAACTAAGGGTAAGATGAGTTGATCGACACGTGGAAAGTCGTTATTGAGTAGCTGCAGTTATGATTTATATAATTATTCATATATAATATTGTATATTGATCAGACAGTGTGGTGTTGGTTCTTGTGCAGTGAATGTTACAGTAATTACTAGGAGCCCAGAGCTGCCTGTGGTTCTGTGGCTAAAGTTCTCTTTCAATAAATCATCTCATTTCGCTTTATTGTTCAGAAGCACTTCAGAATGAGATGTGAAGGCACCGATATTTTACGTCATCAGCAGGAATCGCTAGTCGCGTGGATATGACGTTTTCTGTGATGTCACAGGCGCATTCTTTAGCTAACGTTACGTTCAGTTTTAGTTCTCTTCAGAATTGTTCGCTTTCTTCGTCTGTGCTGGTTGTTTTAAATTCCTCTGCAGATATTTGCTAGCGGTTGCTTTTTCCCTTTAGGATCGTGTTCTTGTTATTTCTCTTCACACCGAAACAAAGAGGTACGTATTTACCACGAAAGCTAACAATTAGCGAGTTAGCTAAACTGCTTAACGCCTGGCTCTTTATTCAGTAGTTGTTATTAGTGTTTATAAACGTTTAATATTAAGGAAATATGATTAGTTTTGTTGTTGCGAATAGGTTGTGCGGTGGGTGAGTTAGCTGGTTAACGTTGTTAGCATTGTTAGCTTCTCAGTCAGAAGGCCGTGGAGCTGAGTTCATGCTAGTGAGTTAGCAAGCAGCTGCGCGTGCCACGGTGGTGTAATCTAATTAAACTACTGTGTTTTTATTATTATTATTATTATTATTATTATTAATGTAGCTGGTTGTGTGTCTGTATGATAATTTATGTGGAGATTTGAATAGAATCCATTATTTTTGTGTGTTTTATAATCTCCAGTGTAAATGATCAGCGCCATGTTAGATTCGATAAGTTAACTGTTTATTATAGTTAAAAGGATTAAAGATTTTGTCATAAAAACACAATCCAGATATTTGTGAAAGTCACTGTGTGAACACGGTAGGTTATAATGATGAATTATTGTTCTATTCACTATACTGAGTTAAAATGTTGTAGTTTTTCTGGAGCAGGTCGTTGTGTTCCTGATGGATGGTGGTGTGCTGCTGTGAGCTGTGAGGTAATAATCACTTGGCCTGGGTTTGTGCTCCACCTGTTGAACCCTCACCGTGTTCCCCTGAGTGTGGTGTCAGGCACACGGCTTTATTTTGCAGCTTACAGTTCAGTATTTATGCCACAGACACTTAATGAAGAGATAAGATCAAATGCTGCTGCAATTCTCTGACAGACACCTTTATATCTTCCTGGACTAATGAATTTTTCTTTACTGATCTGACCCTGTAATCTGTTCGCTGTGAGGTTCGCACACCTCAGACTTGGGGGTTTCATTTAATTGTGTGCTGCTTATAACCAGAGTAATCGCTACGGCTCTGATTTGGACTCTGGAAGAGCTTATTAGCATTCACAAGTTGTAACATATGTTCAGCGTGTTGTTATCAATCTTTATTACACGTTGTGTTCTTTGCACTCACGTCATGACGCTGTAAGCACTCAGTGTTATTTTATACATCTTAAAATTTTAAACAGGGTTTTGGGGACGTGTAGAAGTGCAAACTTGCCCACAATGAACACTCTCCCAAAACGTAGAAGATAAATGTTTTCTCCAGAGGTAACAAAGCTGAATATATTGAAACACCTCTTGAATATGATAATGACGTTAGAGTTTTCTGATGCAGATCAGGAGGCTGTGGGGTCGAACCTCATCTCCAGACCCTTAACTCTCTGACTTGAGCTGCACACATCTACAATACTGTACACATCTATGTTAATGCACATGTCTGACATCAGAGTCTCTGTCTGTCTTCTGTGTTCCTCCAGAGCAGAGATGTATAACGGGATCGGATTGACCACGCCGCGTGGCAGCGGCACCAATGGCTATGTTCAGAGGAACCTGTCGTGTGTTCGGTCCAAGCGTAGCCGAGACGATCACGGAGGACCGAAGGATGAGAAGGACAGAGAGAGGCTGGAGAGTCAGCTGAACCGCCAGCCCAACGCTGGAATCCTGGAGCACCAGAGGAAGAGACAGTTGGAGGTGAAATGTGCTGAGCTGCAGGACATGATGGAAGAGCAAGGGTGAGCGTCACCTCCGAATTTCTCACTTCACTCCAGAACACAGTCCACATGTAAAATAATGAAATAAGCGATTTAAAACACACTTTTTATATTGATGTAGTGGAGTTTAATACCACAATATAACATCAGCGTCACCATACAGTTTCTCAAATGTGAACATTTTGAATCTTTTTTTTTCTCTTTAAGAACAAAATGGTTTGATCAATTTTTGTGTTAAAATTCTAAAAACCTAAATTAAAATCACTTTATGAAGATGTTAAATAAATCTGTGAGTAAAATAAGTACATCCTGATGAATGTTGTGTTAAATTGTTGCATTACTGTAATAAGATCTCAGTCGTATTAAATCAGTGATAAAATGAGTTTATTCCTGCAGCTGTTGATCCTCTTCTACTCCTCACTGCTGTATATATGAAATATTTAGTGATTAGCAGGTGTGAGGATACTAAAATCAGTCAATAAAAATTGCTTAGTAAAAATGATGCCGGTGATTTCTTTATATATATATATATATATATATATATATATATATATATATAAATATAAAAACACATACACAGAGAGATGTGTTTTATAAAAACTGTTATTGAGCGTTTTATGAATGTTGCAGTGGATATAAAGCCGAGGGCGTGGCACTGATCCGAGGTTTCTCTTCGGTAGGTACTCGGCTGAGGAGATCGAGGAGAAGGTGAGCAGCTTCCGTATGATGCTACAGGAGAAACAGGAACCTCCTCCACCCGCTGCTGAGAAACCAACGTGAGTGTTAACGGTTCTGTTTCTCCTAGTGGGTCAAACCTGTTTCCATTGGTTGGCCAGGATTCGAATAACAATTCTGCTGTGGGTTGGGGCCTGTGCGGAGGGGTGGGGCCTGTGCGGAGGGGTACAAAGTCCTTTCGTGTCTCCATCAAATCTGATAAAAAGGAGTTTACATTGTTCTGTTAATCAGCGGTGAGATGGTTATATTTATTTTGATTTGTTGGTGGTGTTTTTGTCGTCCTCACCCTCATTGGTTACTTTCCATTTGGAGCAGGTGAAAGTGGGATTAATAATAAAACTCCTGGAAGATCAATGATGTTTAAATCCCCTCTATCACAAACTTTCACTCTCTCTGTCTCTCACACACAAACTCTCTCTCACACACTCTCTGTCTCTCTCTCACACACACACACCTTCTCTCTGTCTCACACACACAAACTTTCTCTCTCTTTCTGTCTCTCACACACACACACACAAACTTTCTCTCTCTGTCTCACACACACAAACTCTGTCTCTCACACCTTCTCTCTGTTTCACACACACACAAACTTTCTCTGTCTCACACACACACACAAACTCTCTCTCTGTCTCTCACTCTCTCTGTCTCTCTCACACACAAACTCTCTCACACACACACACACACACCCCTTCTCTCTGTCTCACACACACACACAAACTTTCTCTCTCTCTCTGTCTCTCACACACACACCTTCTCTTTCTCACTCACACACAAACTTTCTCACTCACACACACACACACCTCTGTCACACACAAACTTTCTCTCTCACTCTCTCTCACACACACCACTCTCTCTCTCTCACACACTGACTCTTTCTCTCACTCTGCTACAGTGTGACAGAGACGCACGCTCTCGCTGCCGCCAACCAGCAGAAGAACGACCGGCTCAGGGAGGCATTCGGCATCGGCTCAGACTACGTGGACGGCTCATCCTTCCACCCCGAGCGTAAAGAGCGAGAGAGGGAAAAGAGAGAGCAGGAAAGACTGGAGAGAGAGAGACAGCAGCAGCAGAAATATCAGTGAGTTGAGGATAAATCACTCTGTCAGTGTAGCACACGCTCCGAATCCTCATGACAGTCTGATCTCTAAACCCCCCCCCCCCCTCTCTCTCTCTCTCTCTCTCTCTCTCTCTCCCCCCCTCTCCCTCTCTCTCTATTAACCCCCACAGGATCATCGAAGACTCGGATGACTCGGATTCTTCATCCACACGGAAGCAGAGCCGGAAAAAGAAAAGGAAGAAAGAGAGGAGTAGAGAGAGGTAAGGAAGTAAAAAGAGAAGTGGAGTAAAGTGACGTGGGAGGGGTTTATTAGTGATGGATTAATCACGGGTTCTCTCGCTCCGTATCTCTCTTTCCTCAGTTCTGACAGTTTGTCTCCATCACCCCGAAGAGAGAAGAAAAAAAACAGGACCAAGAAAAAGAAAAGGTGTGTTTATTACAGATCACTGTACACTCAAGGCCTCGGTGATGAGTCCTAATTCCCTAAATAAAAAACCGTCTACAATATTCACAGGTGTGATTTAATGTGTGTGTGTGTGTGTGTGTGTGTGTGTGTGTGTGTAGAGGGCGATCAGTGCAGAGTGATTCTGGGAGGTGAGTCGCACCTTCTCAAATGTAAAAATTGGATTTCTGGTGTTTTTATTTTTGATAAATCTTTTTGCTTCCTTGATTTGACGTGTGTGTGTGTGTGTGTGTGTGTGTGTGTGTGTGTGTCTTATTGCTTTGCGTTTAACAGTGTGTCTGATGACAAGCCAGATAAAAAAAGGAATAAAAAAAAGAAGAGTAGTGAAAATGAGACTCCGCCCCCTACAAAGAGGCGTCGACAGCGCAGAGGCTCATCCACCTCGTCTCGCAGGTATCAGATCACAACATAAATGCATTTCTATAGCAACAGTACACACACGCTGAAGAGATAGAAAGCCAATCGTGTGTGTTCTTGTTGTTCAGCAGGTCACCAGTTGCGGTAAAAGAGAAGCCGCACAATCCGCCTGTCTCACGGACAGATGAGACGAGGAAGAACAGATCTCCGGAGCGCAGGGGGCGCCACAGAGACAGTCCAGAAAAGATGGAGGTGAGAGAGGTGCGCGGTAAAAGCCGCTTGATTTTGTAAGCGTTTCAGTGAACAGTGGGAGTGACGACGTTGGTTCCATGATGTTTCTCTGTTCAGAAATCCTCGAGGCGTTCCAGATCCACGGATCGGAACCGGAAGGAGCGGGAGAGAGAACAGGAGCGAGAAAAGGAGCGAGTGAAGGACAGGCCTCAAAGAGGACGCCACGCTTCTTCATCCCGGTCTCGGTCTCCGCCCCCTAAACAGCAGAGAGACCGCCGTGCACACAATGAGGAGCGAGACAGAGAGAAACAACCCCCACGGAAAAGACACGAATCGTCCTCTCCATCTCCGTCTCCCAAACGACAGAGAGACCGGAGAGAGAGGAGCACCGAGAAAGAACGGCAAGACGACCGGAGGAAGCGGGGCAACAATCCTCAGAGAAGACAAGACTCGTCCTTATCACCGTCGCCGCAGAGAGACCGAGTGCGGAGAGGACGCAGTGGAGACCAGGAACGGGGCGGAATCCCACAGAGTCAAATCAGAGACGGTAATAAACATAGCGAGAGAGCCTGCTCCAGCGACACATCTCTCTCGCCTGCACGCCACTCACCGCGCTCCAATGGTAAGCAGAAAGAGGCGGAGCGAGCGAGGGAGAGGGAGCGAGAGGAGCAGAGAGAGAAAGAACAAGAGGAGGCAAGAAAAAAACAGCGAGAGAGGGATGCAGAAAAGGAACGAGAGGAGGTAAAGAGAAAAGAACGAGAGAGAGATGCCGAAAAGGGACGAGAGCAGACAAGGAGGAGTGAGCGAGAGAGCGACAGAGAGCAGACAAGGAGGAACGAGCGCGAGAGCGATGGAGAAAAGGGACGAGAGCAGACGAGGAGGAACGAGAGCGACGGAGAAAAAGGACGAGAGCAGACGAGGAGGAACGAGAGCGACGGAGAAAAGGGACGAGAGCAGACGAGGAGGAGCGAGCGCGAGAGCGACGGAGAAAAGGGACGAGAGCAGACGAGGAGGAGCGAGCGCGAGAGCGACGGAGAAAGGGGACGAGAGCAGACGAGGAGGAGCGAGCGTGAGAGCAACGGAGAAAAGGGACGAGAGCAGACGAGGAGGAGCGAGCGAGAGAGCGACAGAGAGAAGGGACGAGAGCAGACGGGGAGGAGCGAGCGTGAGAGCGACGGAGAGAAGGGACGAGAGCAGACGAGGAGGAGCGAGCGTGAGAGCGACGGAGAGAAGGGACGAGAGCAGACGAGGAGGAGCGAGCAAGAGAGCGACAGAGAGAAGGGACGAGAGCCGTCGAGGAGGAACGAGAGCGATGGAGAAAAGGGACGTAGCGGAGACAAGGTCCGAGACGGCGTCCTGCAGACTCGAATCAGAGACAGCGATAAACAGAGAGAGAGAGCCTGCTCCAGCGACTCGTCTCTCTCGCCTGCACACCGCTCACCGCCCTCCAACAGCCAGCAGAGAGAGGCGGAGCGAGCGAGGGAGAGGGACCGAGAGGAGCAGAGAGATAAAGAGCAAGAGGAGGCAAGAAGAAAAGAACGAGCGAGCGACAGAGACAAAGGAAAAGAGGAGACGAGGAGGAACGAGCGAGCGAGCGACAGAGAGAAGGGACGAGAGGAGACGAGGAGGGAGGAGCGAGAAAAGGACAGGAAACGCTCTGAAGAGAGAGACTCTGGGAAAGACGAAGTGGGAGACAGGAGGGCGGAACGATTCAGAGTTGCGGCGGAGCCAGACAGAGGGGACGAGAAGGTGAGACAGGACGAGAGAGCTGGGAGAACTCGGGAGAAAGGGAGAGAAAGAGTGCAGAGCAAAGAGAAGGAGAGGAAGAAATCGAAAGGTTCGAGCAGCAGCAGCGACAGCAGCAGCAGCAGCAGCAGCAGCAGCAGCGACGACAGCAGCAGCGACAGCGACTCGGACAGCTCCTCCTCCTCGTCTTCATCCTCCTCTTCCTCCTCCTCATCCTCGTCCTCTGAAGATGAAAAGAAGGCGAAAGGTAAAGAGGTCCCCAATGCAGTCGTGCCGCAGCACGTGGCTCGGAGAGTGCAGGAGAAACATGGGGGTAGGGACACACCCACAGAGTGGGAGAGCTCCGCCTCTGTGTCCACACAGGCTCCACCCACCAGAAAGGACGATGCAGACAGGGGCAGGAACAGGAGATCTCCGACTCCTCAGAAAGAACAACATAAAGAGACAGATCGAGGAAAAGAGAGGTACACTCCCACCGAAACCTCCAGCCCTCCTCCATCTCCTCCTCCTCCCTCTTCTCCAGCACGCAGGAGGTACACTCCGGAGAAGGTGAGAACCCACAACAAGGATTTGGAGCGGTCCAGGGAGCGAGGGCGTGACCGGTACACGCCCTCGGAACTTGAGTGGAGAGAGAGAAGCCGGACGAGCGAGAGAAAGCGCGCGTCTCCACCCAGAGCCAGGGAAGAGGGCGGCCAGAACAAGCGCGTCCCCTCACCGTCACGTTCCCCATCACGTTCTCCCCCACGACACCGCACGGGCCCCCCACGCTCCGTGAGCCCGAAGAGAGGAGTCAGGAGAGCGACCCCGCCCTCACGTCGAGAGAGAGACAGGCGGAGGCCAGGGGAGAGAGACCGAGACCGCTCACGAGAGCGGAGGACGAGAAGCAGCAGGTCACGAAGCCCTCGCAGACGCTCGCCTTCGTACAGGTAAGTGATGACACCCCAAACACCTCGACACACACACACCTGGAGACATTCGCGCTGTAGCTCCAGGAGGAAAACCGCTAATCACTTCTCTTTTTCCATCCAGATCCCGTCGTTCTCCTTCTCCAGTGTACCGGCGCAGAAGCAGTCGCTCACTTTCCCGGGAGAGAGAGCGGGAGAGAGAACGAGAGCGGGAGAGAGAGCGTGAAAGACAGAGAGAGCGAGAGAGAGAACGAGAGCGGGAGAGAGAGAGAGAACGAAAGCGTGAAGAAGAGAGAGAAAAGAAAGCACGATCCCCTCCTCGTCGCTCTCCATCTTCTTCTTCTACGTCCTCGTCCTCCTCGAGTTCGTCCTCTTCATCCTCGCCCTCTCCTCAGAGGAAACCTGAACCCCAGCAGGACAGGAAGTCCACCAAGAGACCCTCCTCCCCTCCTCCCACTCAGAATTCTCCCACACACCCCGAGCAAGTGGCCCCACACTCAAGATCTCCTCCCGTCAGCCAATCAGATAACACAAAGTATTCGAGGGGTAGATCGAGGAGCCAATCCCCTGCAGAGAGACGCACGACTCGGAGCCAGGATCAGCCAATCAGAGGGGAGAACACGGTGAATGGGAAAGCGGAGAAGGAAGTTGCGAAGCAACAGAAGAGTGACAGCAGGAGCAGCTCCAGCTCTTCATCATCCTCATCGTCATCTTCATCTTCGTCCTCATCCTCAGATAGCTCCGACTCTGAGACAGAGAAAGGGTGAGTGATGGGGAGAGATGGGGGTAGACAGAGAGAGATGGAGAGATTGTGTGTATTTCAGGAAGTAATGAAAATGTTTTGTTTGATTTCCAGACAGGGGAGAGCAGCGGCGCGGCGGCGCTCGTCCTCAAAAGAGAGGGAGGAAGTAAAGAAGAAAAGGTAGCGATGTTCTGAGTGAATCTTAACCAGGACTTGTTTTATTGTGTCGCCTGAAAGTTAAGCCGGAGCAGCACGTAGGGATCACCGAGTCGTCTCACTTTTCCTCCGTAACTCGTCCTAAACCGTTCGAGGGAATTCAACTAAATTTAATCCTAGCGTGCTATACAGCGAGCGCCCATTCTGATTCTGATTCATCCTAAACAGCAAAAGCACCAAAATATATAATTAAAGTATTTCATGGTACGAACCGATTTTTATTTAAGAATAAAACCTTTTTTCACTAAACACGACTTTATCAACTTTTTGCGGTGTTCAGAAAGACTTCAGAGTGGGCAGCCATTTTATTCTTCTTGAGGATAAAATGCGGGGTTTTTTTTCTTTTCTTTCTTATTCTTTTTAAGCCCGTGTTAGTGAAACTAGGCTGCGCAGGCGGTACAGATCGTCCCTGGAACACTCATTACTGCTTAATCCTATAAGCGACGTGTGCAGAGTTATTAATAAACATGAGACCCTGGGAGAGCGTCTGATTAATGATGGCACGCAGTGAGGATCTGATGTGGGGCTCAGACAGGAGATGTAGGAATGAGACGTAGTGAATGATTGGACGAGACGCAGGACTGGTAATCAGTAGAGTAAGACACTCAGAGTTCTGTTTCTCCTCACAGTTCTCCTCCTCGCCGCCCAAGAGAACCTGCAGACTCTCTCAGAGATTCCCGATCACTCAGTTACTCTCCTCCTGCACGCCTGCGCAGAACCGCACGCTCACCTCCCACTCGCAGGTCAGACTCTTCCCCCTTCACTCTCTCTCGAACACTCTCATTTCCTCACTGTCTCCTCCCACTTGCAAGTTAGATTCTCTCTCCAACACTGTCTCTCTCTCTCTTCATCTGTCTATCTATATATATGTATGATTGATGTCCAGCAGGGGGGCAGTCATGAACCATTTTTCCCAAAGTATGATTATGTTCATTCCTCAGTACACCAACATCTCTCTCTCTCTCTCTCTCTCTCTCTCTCTCTCTGTGTGTGTGTGTGTGTGTGTGTGTGTGTGTGTGTGTGTGTG
>JBCNYH010000003.1:2686330-2698087 GCA_039654325.1 Tandanus tandanus
GTGTGTGTGTGAGAGAGAGTGTGAGGGTGTGTGTGAGAGAGAGAGAGTGTGTGTGTGAGAGAGAGTGTGAGGGTGTGTGTGAGAGAGAGAGAGTGTGTGTGTGAGAGAGAGTGTGAGGGTGTGTGTGAGAGAGAGAGAGTGTGTGTGTGAGAGAGAGTGTGAGGGTGTGCGCGTGAGGGTGTGTGTGTGTGTGAGGGTGAGAAACTTGGAGCACTTTCCCTTCGTCTTATATGTTTGGTATAAAAGTTTAGAAATTGTATATTATGTTATATATCTATAATGTTTGTGTGTATTTGTGTTTTGGTTTAATAAATTATGTGTTTAATGCAGGACTCGGTGTTTCCTCCTGTGGGGGAGTTACGTGACCCTCGACCTCGTCGGATCTGGTCCAGACACACAGAGATGTCACTTCCTTTACCCAAATTTAAAGTACGTCTTCTCAAAATAAACACGTTCAGCATTTTACAGAAGTGAACGTTTTAAGATGTTGAGTGTTTAGACGGAACCCCGGCGTGTTCTGCGTTCTCCTCTTCCGAGCGGTTCTTCACGCAGGTCAGAACACACTCGGGTCCGAGCGAAGCGGATCTGAGTGAGAAAGTGATTCGACTCTGATTCGCCGTGTTTTGTGTTAATAAAACGATGATGTTTATTATTGCTCTGTTTATTTAAATGCGTATCGATGACGTACTTTCCAAATGACTCCCTCCCCCCTCTTAACCTCTGACCCGACAGTTAGATGAGTTCTACGTGGGTCCCATCCCTCTGAAGGAGGTGACGTTTGCTCGGCTGAACGACAACATCAAAGAGCCCTTCTTGTTAGAGATGTGCACAAAGTTCGGTGAGGTGGAGGAGATGGAGATCCTGTTCCACCCCAAAACCCGCAAGCACTTGGGTTTGGCACGTGTCCTCTTCACCAGCACCAGAGGGGCCAAAGACACGGTCAAACACCTGCACAACACATCCGTCATGGGCAACATCGTCCACGCACAGCTCGACATCAAAGGTGAGAGAGAGAGGTGGTATTAAGAAGGAAACTGTGTGAAACTAAACCATATAAAAGTTTTAACTGAAACAAAATGCAAATAAACAGATTTTATTTAAAGTTGTGAAACTGACTGCGTTCTCTCCCGCTGCTGTGTTCTCAACTCTGATTGGTCGGAAGATGTTGGTTCACTTTCTCTGACGGTCCTGCAGCTGCACATCACAGGCTTCTGAACATGTTCTCACGCATGACCGTTTCTATAGTAACCATCTGTCAACGTTGAAACAGTAAACTATTTATGGAAGGAGTCTCCAGTGTCAGCGCTTTTAAGCGGTCACATGATGTCACCAGCTGTGTTTTTTATTTTATTAACACGAAGAGAGAAATAGAGAGTAGAGTGATGATGGAGTGAGTGAGTAAAGCTGCTCTAAAGTAAGAGGAAACAGGAAGTGATCAAAGATCTCTAAAGGAGTAAGACACGCAGGACGTGCTGTTGGAGGGAAATGATCACTTTCAGTGTGATCACAGTGACTTCACTCTATCGCTCAGTGTTTTACTGTATCTCACACACTCTCGCACACACTCTCACACACACTCACAGAATTAACTATTTCACTTCATTAGTTAATTGTAACTTTTCTCACACTGTGGGGTTTTGTTTTGGTAGCATAGCAATCACATTGTTTAACTGTACGTGTGTGTGTGTGTGTGTGTGTGCAGGCCAGCAGAGGATGAAGTATTATGACCTGATTGTTAGCGGGTCGTACACACCCCAAACCGTACCCACAGGAGGAAAAGCCCTAAGCGAGAAGTTTCAACCCCCTGCTCCAGCCCAGCCTGATACCGTAAGTACACGCCCACCTCACAGCCACCATCTTATTTCTGTTTACGCAGAGTGGCACGATACTCAAACCGAGACACAATCTACTTATTTTTAATGCGCTCATTAAGTCCTCCTCCCTCCCTCTGTCGGCCCCCCGGCCTTTCTCAGTCCTCTGATATCAGGCGGAAGCTCTCTACCGATCAGATACCGGTACCTCCGCTCGGCAACACCACTCCATGTTCTGTGGACACCGGATTTGGAGATCAGCGTCTGGACACACCCTTGTCCTCCCACGGAGGTCCGTACACCCCTGGTTCCTCGTGTTCCTCGCAGGGAGGTGGAACTCCGTACACGTCACGCTCCGGAACGCCCTTTTCCCAGGATTCGGGATACTCCGGGGGCAGGTGGGTGCCATTACTTATGTTTAGACTCTGTTTTGGTTTTAAGATGGTTTTAAGATCTATAAATGAACCACTTCGTTCGTTTCAGACATGGAGGTTACAGCGGCGGTCCTGTGGGCGGTGGTTTCCCCACACAGGACATGGTCCCTTCGTCCTCCTGCTCGTCATCCGCCGTGTCGTCCTCGTCCGGGTTCAAGCCACGCTATTACGATGAGTCTCACGGAGTTCCTCCACAAGACCCCGCAGCGTACCACCGAGGACGTCCCGGGTTCGCTCCTCCCCCGCCGGTTCCCTGTTATCCCCCGTATCACAACACTACTGCCGCCGGGATGCACATGCCCCCCCACCCTCACATGCCCCCCTCAGGCCCCCTGTACGAGTCTCCGCCAGTGGCTGATCGAGAGCGGGACAGGGAACGGGGGCAGAGGGACAGAGACAGGGAGCGGGACAGAGACTCTGCAGGGCGCTATGGGACATCCCGCCGCTCATCTTACCATCAGGACGTAAACTCTTCGTCCAAATCCTCCTACCATTCGCACCACTCGCACCGGGATGAGCGGGACAGCAGGACGTACCGCAGGGACAGCTCATCGTCCAGGGAGCATGGAAGGCACCGGAACCACCACCACTCGCACAACCACCACGGACGGAGGAGGGACAGCAGGGACAGAGACGGGGATTTCGCGAACAATTCCGACCCACGGTACAGAGGTCACACCAACTCCACCCATCGTTCCTCCAGCAGCACGTCTCCGCCCCCTGCGTCGTACTCAGGATACAATCCATCTAAAGAGCTGCACGACACTCCGTCCTCGTCCCGGCTGGAGCCGTCGCCCTCCTTCAGGACCGGAGAGAGAGCAAGCGGAAGCGGAGATAACGATTATCGACCCCATCACGTGCCATTACACCCTCCTCCTCCTCCTCCACCTCCTCCTCTCCCTCCGGCCTCCGTCATCGCGGCGGCCGTGGCTGAAACTCTGAGCTCGCTAGATTTTGGGCAGGAGAGCCCTGTCCGAGAAGACCAGTGGAGCAAACCCAAACGGCGCCCCAGCACCCCGCCGCAACCCCCACGTACCCCGCCGCCCTCCTCCCCGCCCCATGCCTCCATTCCTTCATCATCCACATCACCGTCCTCCACCTCTCTGCCTCACCACCACCCTTCCTCCGTGGCGTCGCCCTCCCCGCCCCACGTACAGCGAGACTCCTCCTCCCCGGAGCCGGACTCCACCAATGAGAGCCTCCCGTTTGTTCACCACTGCAGCAGTTTGGACTCGCGCATCGAGATGCTGTTAAAGGAGCAAAAGTCCAAGTTCTCCTTTCTCGCCTCTGACGACGAGGATGAGGAGAAGAAGGAAGAGGGCGTCCAGGGAGGCTCGAGGAAGACGAGAGGGGAGGGCGGAGACAGAGAGATGGATGGAGGACAGAGACAGAGAGCGGACAGGAGGAGCAGGGTGAGAAAACCGACAGCACCACCACCGGGAGGAGGGGGAGGAGATGGAAGGAAGAGCCCTACGGACATGGCCGCCACCAGGTCACTGTCGGAGACGTCACAGGGACAGCAGGTCCTTGTACAGGATGAAAACGCAGCATCCGACGCGCAGAAGGTCACCGGTGCACACACACCGCCCACCTTCAACGGAGAACGACAGGTGAGAGCGGTTTTACTCTCCAGACCTAACTCATAATGGTGACGAGTCCTGCGTTCTGATTGGTCATTAGGTTTCGTGTAGTAGATATGACGGTGTGTGAGTGTACAGCGTAATACGAATGTCATGTGATTCATATAATGTGGCGTTTTTTAATCTCCTCCCCCTCCCCCTCTTCCAGCCATCCCCTCATTCCTCTGGAGAGGACATGGAAATCTCTGACGAAGACGACGGGGGTGGTGATGGTGGCGGCATTGCTACGGTGACGCAACATCATCCCTCATCATCCTCCCCCGCCCCTTCATCCCAGCCGGCGCTGCCCTCTCAGAGTGCTGACCCATCATCCGGCTCACCCCCAGACAGCACGCAGCACTTCGGCACCTCCGTGCCACTCCCTCACATGCCCTCCTACCCTCCCCACCTGCCCCCACCCCCACCTCCCGGTTTCTCTCTCCAGCCTCCACCTCCTCCCCCGGGCGTGCCCCCTCCCCTGCCCCACATGGACCTCCACCCGGAGTACCCCATGCACCCCCACTTATACGACTATGCGAACTCCGTGGAGCTGATGAGCCAGTACGCCGGCACGTCCTTCCAGATGCAGGCGCACATGCTCAGCCGTCTACACCAGCTTCGAGAAAAGCACACGCTCGGCTCCGAGTATCCGCCCTCTTATCACCTCCACTCTCTCCCCCCTCCCCCACATGCACCACATCCCCACCACCCCTACATGGACCAAGATGGAGCTGCAGGCAACCACTACGACCAGGACCACCGCTATATGCCCCCTCACATGCCCACGTACCCGTACTCGGACCCTCATGCAGCCCAGCTGCCCCCTCACCACCCCCACACCATGCCTCCGCCCCCTCACTCACCATGGCCTCCTCATGTCCTGCCTCAGCACTACCCCTCCCACTACCCACCTCCGACGTATGGCACCGTGGCAGGCGTGGACGCCGAGCAGTACCCCGTGCCCATTATGGGTCAGGGTCAGAACCCTCATGAGGCCACAGTCCAGCTGGTTCTCTCTGCACTCATCGATGAGATGAAGAACATCATGCAGAGGGACCTGAATCGCAAAATGGTGGAGAACGTTGCCTTCGGAACCTTCGATGAGTGGTGGGAGCGTAAAGAACGCAAGGCGAAGGTGAGACCCCGACCGGGGACCGACCGACTTATTCGATAAAGGCGTTTGCACAACAAACCTGCTTGTTTAGTCCGGAAGATCGTTCCTACAGTTCCATATAAGGAAATGTTTGTAATTTAAACCTCGACCTTCGTTTCAGTTGTTGAAGTGTTTATAATTTTGAGTCGTTTAATCATTCTTTTTTAATTACTGTCATCACAGGAAGTAAATAAGTAAACTAAGACAAATAAGAGTAGACGCTCAATCATGTCAACAGTAATGTTCCCCTACAGCAGTTGGAGGAGGTGGCTGAGGTGCAGTGCTAAAATATTTAGAGGTTTGTAGACCGCGCTCAGTTTTGCAGCTCTGTATGAGTTTTTGTGGGTGTGGCTAAACGTTTATGACCTGCATCTTGAACCCGATTGGTACTTTATATCTGTCTCGTATTTGTCACCGTACGAAGCTCTTCGCAGTCCTCTGCAGCTTCATTGAAGATTTACATGCACTATACAAAGTCACCTTCAGACTGCTCATGCAGTGCATTATGGGTATATTATTATACCTATCTCCACTGTGTGATTTTTATAAACGTTATTTATAACCAGGATGATTTGAAATTTCACTCGTTTGCGCTTCTGAACTCGTCACCTAAGCGGCCACTCCTTCCCCCTCAGCCGTTCCAGTTGGCGATGAGGGGCGTGTCAGTGATTCGGGACGAGGAGAAGAAGGAAGAGAAGACAAGCAGCCGGCCACGCGAACCATTAACATCTCTGGTGGACTGGGCCAAGAGCGGAGGAATGGAAGGGTTCTCTCTGCGCGGAGCTTTGCGTCTACCTTCCTTCAAGGTACCTGATTTAACACCTGACGTACAGACATGTTTACTTCATTTGTTCTCTCTCCGTGTGAGTGAGCCGTGCCAGAGCCACGTCCCCGTTAACCGACGTTTACTTCACAGGTGAAGAGGAAAGAGCCTCAGGAGCTGGCGGAGGACGCGACACTGAAACGAGTCAGGCCTTCGACGCCACCAGACGAGGAGGATGAAGGTGAAATGTTCAGGATTTATTTATACGCACCACAGTCGCAGTCATCACGAGGTCTGTCACGTAACATAGTTATTTATTCCTCATACGCGTTTCACACCCTTCAACCGAGTGTCTTTCTGCTTCCTTCACGGTCGAGCTGGGCTCATCACATGGCAGGCGGATGGAAAGTAACCTCCTGCTTAGCCACCTCACTGTTGCGCTTTGATTAATCATCCTCAGTATTTCGGATGAAGTCAAGAGCAGCGTCTTGTGTCATGTGACCGTTGAAGCGCAGTGTCTTATGACATACCGGTGCACGTCTTTAAAAGTAGACGTGGAGTTTGTAGCAGCGGTGAAATATTTTCTATAAATCTCATCTTCACTCTAAGTTTTTGTGTCTCACTTTCCTGAAAGTCTTGTTGTTTGTGTGTGTGTGTGTGTGTAGGGGGCGGGGGGGCATTCACTTTCATCCTTTTTGTTTTAACAATTATTTTTAAAGGATTTCTATTTCTAATTTTATTAAAACTGTAACGGACACCTGACTTGTGTAATATTGAGCTCTGTTTAATCAGTCTTCATGTGTGTGTCTGTGTGTGTGTGTGTGTGTGTGTGTGTGTGTGTGTTCCCTCTCAGACTCATACCAGGGTAAAGTGTCGGACAGTGTGAGTCGGCCGGAGGAAACCCGAGCGGTCGAGAGAGGTGCAGTACAGAGGAGGAAAAGACCCAAACCACGCAAACCTTACGACCTGGACAGTGAGGGAGAGGAGACATCTGACGAGTCATCATCTGAAAAGGTGTGTGTGTGTGTGTGTGTGTGTGTGTGTGTGTGTGTGTGTGTGAGAGATTATACTACTGAAATAGTTGGTGCAGATTGATTGAACATCTGTGTTGATGGAGCAGGGGTGCACATCCTTTTGGATCTATAGAGAATTAATCATCTCCAAACTCCAGCGATTTTAAAGTGGCGCTCAGTAATGTTGGGTGTCATTGCATGGAGTGGACAGTAAGTGGCAGCGATGCGCCTTGGGTTTGTCTGTTGGATGACGGGTTCCTGTGCTGTTACTAATGTGTAGAAGTGTTACGAATGCTTTGTTAACATGTTATGAACGTGCGTTGCTGTGTTCAGGAGGACGATGAAGACGACAGCGAGAAAGATGAGTCCGATGGTGAGCAGTGTTTCAGTGTCACTTAGTCACAATTTATAAAGTGTTTTAATTTCAGCATAAATGTGTTATTGTTGTTATTGTTGTTGTTGATGTTTCCCCAGACGAAGCACTCAGTGCAGACAGCGATGACGAGAGCCTCTCCTCTTCATCCGAAAGCTTATCTTCGTCCTCTTCATCCTCCTCTTCTTCCTCGTCATCTTCATCCTCAGACGAGGAAGACGATGAGGAGCTGGGGCGGGTAGACGGGAGCGAGGCCCTGGATACGATGGACGAGTCGACGATGGACAGCGTCGCCGTGGAGAAGTGTGTAGTGGTTTATTTCTCCGTTCCTGATTAGAACAAACGAAGGAAGCGGGTTCAGTTCATCAGCGTTTGTTTTTGTTTTCTTTCCTGTTTTTGCGTCTCAGGGAGAAGACGAGTGTTGAAGAGTCACCCGGCGTGGCTGCAGAGGTCAAACCAGGTCAGTGACATCAATGTTTATTATACAAATCTAACCATGGTGATGATAATACCGTAATAATCCTGTTTTCACTGTTTTGTGACTGCTTTATTTTATTTTTATTAAATATTGTGGTTTTGTTTGATAGAAGACGAGTCGTCTCCTGCAGCGTCTGCAGATCACAGGCCGCCGTCTCCTCCCTGTCCCCGCCCGTCCTCTCCCATCCTGCCTCCTCTTAAGAAGCGCCGCAAAACCGTGTCCTTCTCCATGGAAGAGAACGAAGCCAAACCCTCCGTCCACGTCACCGCTGCCCCTCTCTCTCCCTCCTCCACCTCCTCCACCACCGCCGCCTCTCCATCCCTCCTCCTCTCACCGGTCAAATCACAACCACCGGATCAGCTCATTTCAACGTCGCCCACCACCGTCACGCCAACCGTGCCCGCCAAACTTGCACCGATGCTCCGCCCTTTCGCTTCACGCCCGACCAAGACCACGCCCCCTTCAGCCTCTCCCACCTCAGTTCTCACAGTCCCTCCTCCGGTACGCTCCCTGCGTCCGGAGGAGCCCAGGAAGAATCCTCTGTCACCACAGACCACTCCCGCCAAGTCTCCTGTCAGACGCGGCAAGGAATCCCCCAGAACCCCTCCCACTCCTGTCTGCCTCACGGTCCAGAACCTTCCGCTGGACCATGCTTCTCTGGTCCGTGTGGCCTACGAAGAGCCCGCCCCCATCCCACCCATGCCCAATCAGAAAGGGCGTCCGCGCGGCAGACCTCGGACCGTCAACTTGTCGGCTCCACCCACGCCCTCACTTTTGGAGGAGGATGAGTATGATGATGATGAAGAGGAGCGTCTGGAGCAGAGATTGAAGCTCAGGGAGCAGCTCGGAGCATCCAGTTTACTGCAGCTTGCCTCCACGCCCGACCTCTCCGTGCTCGCCCACGTGGCTGCAGAGATGGACGGAGACGTCGACTCCGAGGAGACGGAGACGTCCGACGAAGCCGAAGAACACAAACTGGAGGAGGGAGCAGAATCGCAGCCTTTCCAGTTAGATGCGTGCGGAATGCTCGTCCTCCAGGAGCACAACTACTCCAAATCCACCGCCTTCCTCCTGCCTCCTCTTTCTCCTGCGCTCTCAGCTGGACAGAAGAGGACGAAACAGGAGGCTGCGGTCTTGCTCCCTACAGAATTCCATCAGCACTGCGTCCAGGAGGCTCCGGAGGAGGTCATCGGGGACGCTCAGGCGGACACCCCCGAGATCTACGGTATGGGCCTTGTCGGGGATGAGGGCAGGGATTCGGCCGAGCAGCACGTGCTTAGCCCCGTGTCCAAACGCAGAGGCTCGTTAAAGAGGGAGGAATCGGTGGAGAAAGGGAAGAGTAAAAGGAGGACTCGGAAAGACAAAGAGAACGTGGAGCTGCTGCCCGTGAAAAAACAGAAGCAGGAACACGGCAGGAAGCAGCGGAAAGGGAAGTTGGAGGTGCGTACCGTGCGTTTCGACACCGGGTTTTTGAGATCACGTTGAATAATTTGTGAATGTCCGGCGCAGACGTGATTTCTCTTTTCCTGCAGCTCAGCATTCACTTCCTGTTTGCACTCTGCTGTGTCGTAAATTACATCAGCATAAACACGCGCCAGGTGTCCGTCTGATTGTTTGATAATTCTATGATAACATTTCATCAGGAAAAGGACGTTCCTGTCCATCAGTGATGTCACACCTGTGTTTCTGACGTGCTTTATGACACACCGGACTTCCTGTCTGCTACAGACATTTTTAAAATTCCTTACAGTTCACTTTGATATGGCTCCGCCCTCTTAGGCCCCGCCTGTCAAACATGAAACATGTCTTAAGACACTTATTGGAATTTTTTGTACATATATAATTAAAGAATATGATTGTGGTTCCATTACAGATCTCGAGCGTCCGCTGACACATTCACGATAAAACTGTTAAATAATTAGTAACGTCGAAGCCCTGGTAGAAAAAAGCTCACACTGAAACATAAAGTCTGATATAAAAGCTGCGCTGTCAGAATGAGCACTGATTGTACTTCCTGTCTCTGTCTGTGATGTCAGGACTTCACCCCGGAGGAGGATGTGGACGTGGAGCTGCTGGAGACGGCGGATCTGTCTAGCTCCAGCTCCGATTCCGGCGACTCCGACTTCGGCCTGGACGAACACCTCAGGTTTGACCGCGAAGATGTGAGGAAAAGCGAGCGGCTCTTCCTGCAGGAAGCCGGAGTCACGCCTTCCACCAAGAGGAAGCCCAGCCTGGCTCCGCCCCCTCTTCCAGCCCCGCAGGTTTCATGCAAGCAGCGCAGCGAGTTCGAACAGATGACCATCCTGTACGACATCTGGAACACCGGGCTTGACCAGGAGGACATGCGGCTCCTGATGGTCACGTACGAGAAGCTGCTCCAGGACGACCACAACACGGACTGGCTGAACGACACGCACTGGGTCCCTCACACTAATATCCTTTCTGCGTTTAAATTGGGTGAATAAAAATCTCGGTATCGTGATGACGATATGTCGTACCACTGTATCGTCTGGTTGTTCTTTTTCCGTTCATGTCGGTCTCTGTCTAAGTTGTGATCTTTAACCCCCGTTTGCACTCACCAACATCCCGAACCCGCGGCGTAAGAAAAAGGCTGGGGACAGGCAGCTGAGGGAGCACGTAACGGGATGCGCCCGCAGCGAGGGTTACTACGCCATCAGTCGCAAAGAGAAGGACGTGTACCTGGATCTGGACCCCCCCGAGTCCGTGCAGGAAGCTGTCGACTATGACATTGCGGTACGTGTCCTCACATGGAGGGGTAGTGACACAACTCCAGAGCATTGCTCATCATTATAAACTCCGCCTTTCTCTCAGGTGTTTATTATATACCGTCAATCACACACACGAGCCATGGTTGTGTGGATAGCACTTTCCTCTGAGTGTCACTTCGCTTACCATTGCACGAGCAGCTGTTTGGGAACAACTCTGTGGGCCGGTGTCACATGTCCTGGAGGAGAACATAGTGTAGGGGTAGCTTTCTAGTGGGCGGGATTAAGCCATGACTAAATTAGACAGAAAAGGTTATTGGAAATAAGAGGAAGAATTTAATGCTGCATCAGTTTTGATTAATACACATACAGGTGTGATGTTTAGATAAAATCGTACGTTTATGTTACGTGAAATAAAGTAAAGTGAATGTTTGATGACTGAAGTGTTTGGAGACTGTTGGATGTTTAGATTAGGTTTATTATTAATTTGGACCCTGACATGGTTATGTTTATTCTCTCTCTCTCTCTCTCTCTCTCTCTCTCTCTCTCTCTCTCTCTCAGGGTTCGAACCGCTTGCTATCGGAGAGGCGCTCCGAGCAGAGGCGTCTCCTCAGCGCCATCGGCACGCCTGCCGTCATGGACTCGGACCTGCTCAAACTCAACCAGCTCAAGGTGAAGAGTCACACCACGACCTTCACTCCTCCCTATCACTCTCTCGTTTCTGATTACAGTGTGTGCTGACCTTGTAGTTCGGGTTTATTGTGTCATGAGGCGTGGACACACCCAAGCACGCCGCCTCTCACTCTTTCCACTCCTGTACCATGCACTCGGTTCCAAACATAAAGCCGTGAGTCACAGCGTGGTCCAGAAACAGAATGTACACTCTGGATTCTTCATTTCATGTTTCTGAAGATTAGATCCGCCAGTTTTATTCCTAAGAAGGGAATTCGAATGAGACGTGTGAGGTAAACACCGTGTGTGGTAGTTTGGGGGGGTCTTGGGTACAAGCACAAGATCTGTCAGTGTTTTATTATAATTGAACTTCACTTCATGGGGCCGTAAACATCACCCGCTGCCACTTAAATCAGATACAGACAGGCTCCATTCAAAGTTCAAGGTGATTGACCTTTGACCCTGTTATTCTGCTGACTGTTTAATGTTCTTCAGACTCAGTGAGATAAAGTGTGGTCTGTGATGTGGAAAGATGTAGCTCACTTTGTGTGGAGTGTTTATTCAGCACAGCTATAAACAGAGTGAGACTAAAAGTAGAGGTGCAGAAGTACTGGCCCTTTAAACAGAGGTGCAGGGGCACTGGCCCTTTAAACAGAGGTGCAGGGGCACTGGCCCTTTAAACAGAGGTGCAGGGGCACTGGCCCTTTAAACAGAG
>JBCNYH010000003.1:2699392-2711977 GCA_039654325.1 Tandanus tandanus
GTGTGTGTGTGTGTGTGTGTGTGTGTGTGTGTGTGTGTGTGTGTGTGTGTGTGTGTGTGTGTGTGTGTGTGGTGGAATGGTTTCAGATGGTGGCTGATAATCGGGAGAAGCGTTACGCTCAGGAGGGCATCGGGAGCAGCTACCTGTTCCGAGTCGATCACGACACCATCATCGACGCCACCAAGTGTGGAAACCTGGCACGCTTCATCAACCACTGCTGCACTGTGAGAACACGCGCGCGCACACACACACACACACTGTCTCTGTTTGACCTGATGAACTTGAACACATCCATCAGTAGTTTATTTTTTCCTGAATATGTGAACCACAGGTCACGTTATATGTCATAAACCCTTCCTGCCTGAATTTACCAGAGGCACAGAGCATGCGAGCACACACACACACACACACATTTTTAATTAGGCGTGTCCTGTCTCGATTCTCTTGATTCTCTACGTATCTTACAGGTTTTTTTAAATTGAGGACTTCTCCTTTATCTCCTTTAGTAGGGGGTGTTTATTTGTACTTGTACGGGTTTATTTAGAGATTATTTAGAGATTATTTAGAGATTATCTGATGCTCTGGAATGTCAGGGGGTGTTGGATATGGTTCCCTCTAAGTCGTGCCACACCCCCTGACATTCCAGAGCATCAGATAATCTCTAAATAATCTCTGTCCTTAACCTTCACGTTGATCCTGCATGTATATCTTGCAGTCCTTGAAGTTGTCACGCTTCACGTGCGTGGCCTTGGAGTAATCTGGAATGAACATGATGTCACTGATTCTCCAGCTCAGCTTGTCTTTGTTCTTCACTGCTCGCAGCAACCAGTTTGTGTCTGGTGATCTCAGAAACTTTCCCAGTCTGATGTTGGTCTGTCTCCCGACATGGGCTGCTAACTTCGAGCAGGTTCGGTCTCGAGGGTTCCAGCTATAGCAAGCAGTTCTGAAATCCGTTCATCCGAAACACACGTCCTTTTGTAGAAATTTCATTAAAATAAACATTGTGCAATCCTTCGTGTCCTCATGTCCCCCAGAGTGGATCATCTGTGCTGCCGCTCTGAGAGACCTTACTCACATCACCGGAGACCTGCGTTAGTACTCCAGAGAGGATAGTAAAGTCCTGTACTGTATCACCAGATTGCTTCCTGCCAATGACTCCACATGCAGCGCCTCCGTCTTACTCTTGCATGTCTTCAGATCTGTGTGAAATAAGATGATGGTTTATGTCTCTGCAGAGCCATAAGTACCTGTTACAGATGGAAAATACATGAGTTTGTTTTAGAGGGAAGTTAGAATTGATGTATGATTTTTTTTATATACATATATATATATATATATATATATAAAATGAGCACCACGCAACTGTACTGAACTAAGAGTCTCAATTCTGTACGACGTAGTTACAAAAAAGTAAAGCAGAAAGTGGTTCATGTCCTACTTGGCAGAGTGAACTTTCTGAGTCAGCTTCGGTGACTCTGTATCCTGCTTTGCTCCTCTTTCGTGTGGGGTCCCTCAGGGCTCATTTCTAGGCCCCCATACTGAAGAAGCATGGTGTTGCATTCCACTGGTATTCGGATGGGACCCAGATGTTTGTCCCTCTTAAAAAGAGTGATGCTTACTCTGTTAGACCGCTGCTCAAGTGTACTGATGTCATAAAGGACTGGATGGCTCTCAGCTCTTTAAATTTAATTGAAAAATGATAGATGGTTTTGGGTGGTACTGGTGAGACCCGCCTATAGACAACGTATCGAGCCAACCAATAAAAACCTTAATTTTTAAAAGTGTTGAAGTGGATTCAGATCTTAAGATACACGGTTAGATCAGGGCAGTTGTGCTTTTTTTATTTTCAGAATAAAGCCAGTTTCCTCCAGGCAGCTCTTTGAGACAGTAATAGTTTGAGTCTCCACTCGGCGGCTGGATTACGGTAATGCACTTTATATGGGGAAGAGTGAGTCCTCCATCGCTCGTCCCCACACGGCTCAAAAACCTGCAGCACGTCTTTTTTAACTGGGTTTATTCCCCCTATTATGGCCTCACTCCACTGGCTGCCTGTTCATTTCAGGATTCATTTCAAAATCCCTTTATTTACTTTTAAATCCCTCAGTGGCCGTGTTCCATCCACTCGGGGCAGCCGATCATCTGCTCCCAACAGTCCCTGACCGTACACCGGTGTTGTTCTTAAAGTATTTTATGACTAAAGAGGGATATGATCCGACAAATCCAGTGAGTTTACTTCAGGGAATTTATTTAACTCCTCTGATGACCGTTACTGTGGGCGTGGCTTATCTATCTATCTTATTTTTATTTTTGATGAGAAACTGTAGCAGCTACATTACATGTAGTGGTTAGCATGTCCGCCTTACAGCAAGAGGGTCCTGGGTTCGGGTCCCGGGCTCGGCGAGGGCGTTTCTGTGTGGAGTTTTCACATCCCTCCCCTTGCGCTTGCATGGGTTTTCTCTGGGTACTCTGGTTTCCTCCCACAGTCCAAAGACATGCACATTAGACGAATTGGATATTCTCGATCGCCCCAGGTGTGAGTGTGGACGGTCGTGTGCGTGTTGCTGCTGCGATGGACTGGTGAGCTGTTCAGGGTGTACCCCGCCTTCTCCCAGAGTCGGCTGAGAAAGGCGCCACCCTCCCCGCGTCCCTAATAACGGATAAAGCAGTTTATAAAAGGAAATGGATCGATGAACACGCTAATCAGTGTAAAAATTCTACTCTTATTTTTATTTTGTGTTACACTCAGTGTTGTTCTCAGATCTGATTATCAAAGCAAGTTAAATATACCTGCTGCGTCCACGCGCCTAAGACACCAGCGATGTCTACTACTTCCTTCTGAGGTTTATTTTTTACCCATGATGATTTTCTTCACATGTGGAGAGCGAGGTTAAGAGTACGGCTCATTAAATCTGTAAACAGAATCCTGGTCCCTGTGAATTGTTTATTATCAGCGTGTTAATTACTGTAGGTGTTCGATGACTCTCAGGTTTATTTGATTAAGTTGATAGTTTATATTGATCAACAATGTCTGTTAGTAATTCAATTGCAATTATTACTGAAAATAAAATGGATGCCAAATTAGCCCTGCGTGCGAGCTGCGTTGTTAGCTTGTTCATGCTATTTTCCTGGACGTTGGTGGCTAAGCAGGTTTTATTAACACCAGTGAAGTTTCACGTTAATTCACGTTTTTATAGAACTTTAGCGCCAGTGCTGAATAATCTCTGTAGAAATGCATGTAGAATTGTGCGCTAACCTTTCGTCGTCCTGCTGTTTTGCAGCCGAACTGCTACGCGAAGGTGATCACCATCGAGTCCCAGAAGAAGATCGTCATTTACTCCAAGCAGCCCATCGCCGTCAACGAGGAAATCACGTACGACTACAAGTTTCCCATCGAGGAGAACAAAATCCCCTGTCTGTGTGGAACAGAGAACTGTCGAGGAACGCTCAACTAAAGCCCCGCCCTTTCCCCCCGCCCCCACGGCCACTGCAGGACAGGCGCACAGCATTATGGGTAACACGTTTTGGGAGTAAGTATCACAGCTTGGATACGTTTCCTCTTTATTTAGCTCATGGAAGTGACATGCCTTCAGTGTGTCTCCATAGCAACAGCATTTCCAACGATTTTTTTTCCCCCTCCTGGAACGAGACCCAGAGCTCTGATTGGTGGATTCCGATCATATTTAAACTACTTTTTTTTTTAACAAGGATCTGTTTTTGAAGGATTTTTATGCCTTTTTTTTGCTCACAATCCTCCTCCTTCCTCGTGACTTGTGCAAAAGTAATGGCACCTCCAGTAGGCTCAGAACAACACGACGCTTCTTTCTACTTCCTGTCTCAGGCGATTCCTTCAGTCTCAAGGTGAACAAATTCAGAAAGACCCTTCATTATTATTATTATTATTGTGCTTTTTTTAAATAATTTTTATTATTATTAGCCAAGACCGAGAGTAAATGAATTGGATGCATTAAGCGAGGCTGTAACAGGAACGCTATTAAATTGAAAAACATACACAATCGTAGCGCAGTAAACTATGCTAGAAAACGGAGTATCACCTTCTCTTATGTTTGTATTTATTTATTATTTCTCCAAGTTCCGCATATCTCTCGGCTTATGTGAGTTTAACACCGTTTTTTCTGAGAACGTTCGTACTGAGCTGTTCACGCCCAGAGTTTTTATGCTATCGTAGCTAAAGTAAGCTAGCAAATCTAATCAAGTGTATTTGGCTAGCTGTTTATTTTTTAGCTAATAAACTCCCATTGTAGTTACTAGCTAACAAATAATTAGTTATTATCAGACTAAAAGGGAAACATCCTGATTTTATACAGGATCCATACTCAAATATTTTACTAATAAAATGAAAAGTTTCAGGCAGCTGCATGATCGCTGTAATAATTTACACAGTGGATAAACTGCTAGACTGCAAAGCGCTGCTGTAGCCTGGCTTCATCCTAGAAACTAATAATAATAATAATTATTATAATACTGGAGGTTTTCTGGGTTTTCACCTTCACATGATTTTATTTTATTAGCAGTTCAGGTGTTGTTGGGTTTTTTTGTTTTTTTTTTGTTTTGTTTCGTTTTTTTGGTCCTGCAGGTTTAAGCTCCTCCCACTTTTGTGTTGTTCACAATACGGCGCTCAGCGACTTCTCTGAATGAACACCATGAAGTAAGTGTGTGTGTGTGTGTGTGTGTGTACATAAATATAAATAATATCAAAACAGACTTGCACATAAAAATAACAAGGAAAAAAAAAAAACAGGTCAAAAATGAGTGTAAATATTGTAGAGGTGTTTGTTTCTCGTAGAAACGCACTGGTTCCGCTCTGTAAATATCTTCTTCCTTTTCCTACTTTTCCCATCGCCAGAAAAATGTACATACTGATCATCACTTATGTTTTTTTTTTTTTTTTTTAATTTGATGTATTTTAATATTATTTGCAATATTTCTCTTGTATTAATGCGTTGGATTCTTTATTAATGGTGCATTAAAATATTTTTTAGAAAAACTAAAAACCAGAAGGTCGTGTTTGTTTTATTTTCCCCTATTTTGTAGTTTTGATAATTACAGAGCTGAAGTTCTGAACACATTTCCATGTTTTTAGAGTTGGTAAACTGGGATTTATGGGAAATTCCTTCAGACCACTTTAAAAAGAACAAGCACTGTCTGGAAAAGTCTGAAAATCTCTTCCTGTCGTTCCATTTCCCCTCACGAACAGGATTAAACACATCTGGAGGAAGAAATGTGAGTAATCTGGGGCCCAGAAGGAGTCGAACTCTTAGTCGCTTCACGCTACAGAAACATGAGACTAGGGTGTAAAAGCCCGGCAGACTTGCCTGTGGATCACTGGAGCATTTTCACATCGCAGCGCTGGCAAATCCTGCGTTCTGATTGGTCGGGAGGTGTTTATTACTTCTGTAGAACAGGAGTTCTGACAGCAGTACAGTTCATTATCGTGATACGACCATTTGTATCGTCGGCCAGTTGAATATCGTCAGTATCGCGATTTAGCAGAAATTTAAACTTTCCATCAGAAACGAAGAGGTTTTGACCTCCATGATCACTTCAGCGGAGAGTCTGTGTAATGTGGCGTGACGTGTAGAACCAGCTGTGAAAATGAATACGAGTGATGTTACGAGTTTAGCTCGTATCGCACAGCCATGTGCGTCGCTTGAATGCACAGTCACTACATCGTTACCATCCCTCCCGTGTGTGTGTGTGTGTGTGTGTGTGAGAGAGGAACAGAGGAGCCAAAACCCATAGAGTGGGAAAGGGGAGGGGCTAACAAGGTGCTGTCTCATCCAAATGCTGGTGTGGTCTTGTGGAGCAGAGCACAAAGAATGTGTTGGCTGTTCTTATTTGTGACCTCCCCCCACCCCCCAACCTGGTGGATTCCAGAAAGCTGAGACAGAAACAGCTGATGCGTGAGGATGTGAGGATGCGGCTGAGAGAACAAAGACGCAGCTGAAGCCTTTTCTTGGAGACGGATTTAGAATAAGATCCTTACGGGGCGCAAAGGCGATTAGAGACGAGGTTCACGTCAGTGCCAGGGTGGAGATACGCGCCGGTTGTTCAGCTCCATCCTAATACACCTTCTCACGAAAAGAGTGATAGGCGTTAGCGTGTGTGCTTAATGACCAGTTAGTATCTCTCTCAACTGTACAGAGTCGAGCGGCTCTGTTTCTAAAAATTAATAATGTGGTGCGCAGCAATTTGCGCTTAATGACATCACCGCCATCCTGTTGCGTGCAGGTGCGGATGTGATTCGATTGATTTAACAACACGGAGGCGACTGTTTACACGCACACGGTATAACAAACCTGTCACATGGACAGCTGACACGCCCCTGACTCCACCCCCTTTAAAAGAGATTCTGGATTCTGAAATCTGCAGCGGGGATTTTTTTCCAACATCCTGTGGCCTCTGTGACATCATCATGGGCGTGGCTACTTTATGACAGCACTCCATTGTATTTTCGTTTACAGCAGTAAACAGCAGTTTAATACTTTTCCAGCTTTAGGATTAAAACTCTAAAAAAGGGAAACGAACACAACAACAGATTTCAGTGCAATAAGCCACGCCCCCAAGTCCATGGTAATGTCTTAACGTGTGACTCAAATCTGTCATCAGTTCATTTTCATTAAAATCTGAAATGAGAGAAATGTCTGAAACACACACACACACACACACACACACACACACACAGCGGAGTATTACACAATGCTACAGCGGATTGAGAAACTGGGTGTGTGGTGTGTACATGAACGTTTCCCCGAGTTTAGAAACCAGGCCAGAGTTTTTCTGATCTAACAGACCGATGATCAGAATCTTCACTGTAATGTTACAGAAATAACGTTCCTGAAACGTCGTGGAGACTAAGCAGCATTTAAACAGGATACGATCAACAACAGACTTCCTAAATGAATCTTGAAGTTCGTGTGATGTTTGTAAACAGATCATGGTGAGAAAGTAATGGCGCCCTACAGCGGGAGGGTGTAAAGGCTCTGGCTCACACCTTCCCCTGTGCTGGTATTCATCATTTTACCTGCTCCAGCGTTCATAAAGCGATCTGCGGCCGTGCACCGTGTGTTCAGAGCCTCCAGGTGAGTTCCAGGTGAGAGGAACGTGGGCGGGTGAGTCGCTCCTTTAACGTTCGTTCGTTCGTTTCTGTTAAAAAATCGTTGATGTGATTGAAACAGAAGGAACAGTTTGTGTTTTTGTGACTTTTTCACTTCATTACAAACAAAACTACTAATAAAGAACCGAACGAGTTTCAAACAGACCACGAGAAACAGGTGCGACACCCACACACAGACTCTTGTTTCCATGACTTCAGGGGACTGTACATTCACCAGGTTGAAGCAGGTTTAATTCCAGCCAATCAGGATTCACCCCTCCACCTGTTTAGAGTAACTGATCTTGACTCTCAGGTGTGAATCCTGATTGGTTGAAATGAAAACCCGACGTGACTCCAGTCCTTTGAGGGTAACGGTGAATATTCCTGGCATTCACATCCAGCAGCGTAACTGTAGTAACTTTACCGGATCCCTCCCCGACCCCAGCACCCGCCCAACTTCACTCCGGACCCTGAATCAGGTCTTCGCTTTAAAATGGAACGAATCACGTTACAGGAACGTGTGTTTTGTCTGGCGGCACGGTGGTGTAGAGGTTAGCACCGCCTCACAGCAAGAAGGTTCTGGGTTCCAGTCCCGGGCTTGGCGATGGTGTTTCTGTGTAGAGTTTGAATGGCTGTGTGTGTGTGTGTGTGTGTGTGTGTGTGTGTTGGCCCTGTGATGGACTGGCGAGCTGTTCAGGGTGTACCCCACCTGAGATGAGCTCTGGTCTCCCTTCAACCCTGATAGGAGTAAATGATTCGGCAAATGAGTGAAACATTCGGTTATCTGAACACTAATAGAAATAATGAATTATTTATTAAATAAATGAATGTTAAATGAAATGTAAATATTTTTGACAGAACAGGAAAAGCAGTGGTGAGTTTGTGATCTGTTTTTAACCCTGTATCAGTTACACAGTGCTCAGTGTACAACTTCCTGTGTGTGTGTGAGAGAGAGAGAGAGAGAGAGAGAGAGTGCGTGCGGTTGATGTGCTGTGTATAAACAGAAGTGTGAGAGAGGAAGCAGAACGCTGCAGCAGAACTTGAGTCTAGTTTGGTTCCTGAGGTGAGAATTTTATGCGAGTTTTATTTTGTGTGAATGAGAGACGCAGGATTATTTGTTATATCTCTCCTTCTGAATGTGTTTAATAGAGAGAGAGCGAGAGAGAGAGAGAGAGAGACAGCTGGGGACAGACTGTGTGTATATATAGATCACCGCATTGGGATTAGATCCAGACTCTGAGTGTGAAGCCCTCACTGTAGGGGGAAAAGTTGGGTTACGATGAGTTTACTGTACAGGAACAAATCGGTACTGAGTCAAATCTTTCACCTGAACACTGGGAGGTGACTCACACCAGGTACGAGAGGGGGGGTGTGTGTCAGAGTGGTGTGTGCGAGAGCAGTGAGAGATTGGCGTGTAAAAGTGCTGTGTGCGAGAGCATGAAATCAATAATAAAGGATTTTAGACATCGGAATCTCAGCCCTCTGAGAAGTTTAATCATGCGCATGAGCGGTTTGGGCCCCTGACGGAACGATGCAGAAGAGCTGAAGGTTGAAGCATCCTGGTGTTCCGTAACACCTCAGCAGTGCCACAGGCTGATCGCATCCACGCCACGCCGCTCTGAGGCAGTAATTCATGCAAAAGGGGCCCAAACCAGGTACTGAGTACATACAGCATGATTCTACTTCTTTATAATATTTCGAGGGTGGAGTGTTGCAGTGGTGAGCACATCCGCCTCACAGCAGGAAGGTCCTGGGTTCAAATCTCGGCCTCGGCGAGGGCGTGTCTGTGTGGAGTTTGCATGTTCTCCCTATGTTTGCAGGGGTTTCCTTGGGTACTCCAGTTTCCTCCCATAGTCCAAAACCATGCACAGTTGGCTAACTGGCTGTTTCAAATCGCCCCTAGGTGTGAGTGTGAGTGTGAATGGTTGTGTTGCCCTGCGATGGTCTGGCGAAGTGTACAGGGTGTACCACGCCCTCGCCCAGAGTTGGCTGAGATGGGCTCCGGCCTCCACACGACCCTAGTAGTAGTATCAAGCGGTTTGATGAATGAATATAGAATATTTTGGCAGAAAATAAAGAGAGGTTTTATTTTTAGAAACCAGCTGTGAACAGTAATAACGCCGTCCTGTGACATCAGAGTGACGCAGAATAACGAGAATAATAAACAATCCCGACTGAGTCATTAACACAAACCTGTGAGAGATAAACACGGTTACTGTTTCAGGGGGAGGTTTAACCCAGAACACACACCGGAATCGAGCGAGAGGGACCTTTATCAGGGTAAGTGTAGTTTCCGCAGCAGGGAAAGCGCTCACCTTGTTCAGGATCAACGCCGTGAACACTGTACGCCTTTATTTATTTATTTATTTATTTATTTATTTATTCATTCATTCACCTTTTTTGCTTGTACTTCTGATTCATGTTCCACCTTCTCCGTCTCAACGAAATGCTGGTGTGATTTGCATGTTGAAGGTCACATGTTGCTGTTCTGGTCATGTCGTTCTGTTTGCGTGCTCTGCTACGTCCCAGAATGCAAAGCATCCCCTACAGGAGCCGTTCATCTCAAACCTGTGGTGCACAGCTCACCTGACATTTCAGTCAGATGGAGATCAGATCACGTTCCCGCCGCACACAGCCAGACTGAGACCGGATCCTCTCAAGGGTCTCGCTCCAGTCTGAGAACGGTGGGAAACCAACCGGGTCTGATTTAAACTGGACTGAAGAACAGTTCGCACGTCCATCTCACAGCAAGAACGTCCTGGGTTCGAGTCCCGGGCTCGGCGAGGGTGTTTCTGTGTAGAGTTTGCACGTGCTTGTGTGGGTTTCCTCTGGGTACTCCAGTTTCCTCCCAAAGTCCAAAAACGTGCACATTAGACTAATTGGTGGTTCCAAATTACCCCTGGTTATTATATATTATACACCCCTGAACGCTTGTATGTGTTGGCCCTGCACGTTTTGCACTTCGACCGTGTGTGCATGCGCGCGTGCGTGCGCTCTATTTCCAGATAATGTAAAGGCTCCTGCGTGTGCACACAGTTAAATATTTAAATAAAACACCCCGGGGAGTCTATTGAAACCGGTCGGTGAGAGACGGAGCCTGAGTCCAACGCCGATGATCCTGTGAAAGTAAATCCGTCTCACGTCTCCTGAATAAATATTTACATTAATCCGTGAGGAGCACACATGGGCTTCTGTCAGAGAGAGAGAGAAAGTGAGAGAGAGATATAGTGTGAGAAAGCGTGAGAGAGATATTGTGAGAGAGAGGAGTGAAGAGATCCAGGTCTTTCTTTAGAAAGGTGAGTGTCACCAGTTCTGCTAAAAATTAATCTCAGTAGGTTACATAACTGTACTCATTATTCTCTATCTCTCTCTCACACACTATCTCTCTCTCACACTATCTCTCTCTCACGCTGTCTCTCTCTCACACTATCTCTCTCTCACGCTGTCTCTCTCACACGCTGTCTCTCTCACACGCTGTCTCTCTCACACGCTGTCTCTCTCACGCACTATCTCTCACGCTGTCTCTCTCACACTATCTCTCACGCTGTCTCTCTCTCACGCTGTCTCTCTCTCACGCTGTCTCTCTCTCACGCTGTCTCTCTCACACGCTGTCTCTCTCACACGCTGTCTCACACACTATCGCTGTCTCTCACACTATCTCTCTTTGTCTCTCTTACACTATCTCTGTCTCTCTCACGCTGTCTCTCTCACACACTATCTCTCTCTCACGCTGTCTCTCTCACACACTATCTCTCTCTCACGCTGTCTCTCACACTATCTCTCTCACACACTATCTCTCTGTCTCTCACACACTCTATCTCTCTCTCACACTATCTCTCTCTCACACTATCCCTCTCTGTCTCTCTCACACACTCTCTCTCATGCTCTCTCTCACACACTATCTCTCTCACACACTCTGTCTCTCTCACACACTATCTCTCTCTCACGCTGTCTCTCTCACACACTATCTCTCTCTCTGTCTCTCACACACTATCTCTCTCTCTGTCTCTCACACACTATGTCTCTCTCTCTCTCACACACTATCTCTCTCTCTCTCTCACACACTATCTCTCTCTCTGTCTCTCTCACACTATCTCTCTCTGTCTCTCTCACACACTATCTCTCTCTCACGCTCTCTCTCACACACTATCTCTCACACACTGTCTCTCTGTCTCTCACACTGTCACTATCTCTCTCACACACTATCTCTCACACACTCTCTATCTCTCTCTCACACTATCTGTCACTATCTCTCTCACACACTATCTCTCTCTCTCTGTCTCTCTCACACACTATCTCTCTCTCTCACACTATCTCTGTCTCTCACACTATCTCTCTCATGCTGTCTCTCTCTCACGCTGTCTCTCTCTCACGCTGTCTCTCTCACACACTATCTCTCTCCATCTCACTCTCACACTTTCTCTCTCTCTCACGCTCTCTCACACACTATCTCTCTCACACTATCTCTCTCTGTCTCTCTCACACAGTCTCTCTCTCACACAGTCTCTCTCACACAGTCTCTCTCTCACACAGTCTCTCTCTCACACAGTCTCTCTCTCACACAGTCTCTCTCTCACACTATCTCTCTCACACTATCTCTCTCTGTCTCTCTCACACTATCTCTCTCTGTCTCTCTTACACTATCTCTCTCTCTCTCACGCTGTCTCTCACACACTATCTCTCTCTGTCTCTCTCACACGATCTCTCTCTGTCTCTCTTACACTATCTCTCTCTCTGAGTACAGATGAGTTAGTAAATTAATTATTAGATGATATAAATAATGAATTTCTGGAGGTGCACACAGTTGCTGCATACCAAGTAAAGAATAAGATAAAGTCCTAATATAAGAAAAATACAAATATCTATATATACAATATACATACGGATACCTACATATACATACCTACATATATATACATACATATCTACATATATACATACCTACATATATACATATCTACATATATATCTACATATGTAGATATATATACATATCTACATAGCTACATATATATCTACATATATATATATCTACATAGCTACATATATATCTACATATATATATATATATATACATATCTACATATATACCTACATATATATACATATCTACATATATACCTACATATATATACATACCTACATATATACCTACATATATACATATCTACATATATACCTATATATATGTAGGTATATATGTAGGTATATATGTAGGTATATACCTACATATATACCTACATATATGCCTACATATATCTACATACATATCTACATATATATACACATATCTACATATATACCTACATATACCTACATATATATACATATCTACATATATATACACATATCTACATATATATACACATATCTACATATATACACATATCTACATATATACCTACATATATATACATATCTACATATATACCTACATATATATACATATCTACATATATACCTACATATAT
>JBCNYH010000003.1:2745240-2756867 GCA_039654325.1 Tandanus tandanus
TGTGAGAAAGAGAGAAAGAATATTGAAGCAGTGAAAGGAAAGAAAGCAGATCTCCATCACTGAGATCACACATCAGTGGAGAGGAAGTGTGTGTGTGTGTGTGTGTGTGTGTGTGTGTGTGTGTGAGAGAGAGAGAGAGAGAGAGAGAGAGAGAGAAAGGAAGACTCTCTAAATGAAATGATTGATTATCCTTCACATTAAATCAGCAGTGTGTGATGAACCCAAGCATGAGATCCTCACCATCAGCATTCAACCAATCAGAACGAAGGGGCGGACTTTCCCATGAATCCTGAATGCTTTTTCTTTTTGAAGAATTTTAACAAGGTGCACAACTGACAACCTGGAGATTGCAGGTTCGAATCCATGTAGATGCTGCGGACATCCGCAGCCGGTAGTCCTTGGGAGTGTGTTAGGTCTCCCCTGAATACGCATACAGGTGGCAGCATCACATGTCACTTATGGCCACCCAAAACACCCCACCCCCCGTTCGTGTGATAGGGAACATTTGGGAATTGGCTTTGAGTGAACTAGGAGAGAAAAGTTATTGTGGAAAATACTGGCGGTGCTCTTTACTTCGTATTTTATACACACATGGTTTCTTGGTGGCGGCTGGAAAAAGGTTTGATAAAAGAGTTGTTCCTTCTGCGATTACACCGTACCTGCTCCGAGGCTGAAAGATCCACTAATAGGTTTCAGTTCATTGGAACCATGTGATTGCCCCTCCCTCCTTCCCTCTCTTATCCATCCCTCATTCTGGATTAGAACGTACAGTGGGCTTTAGGTTCCTTTGTGGTTCTTCACAATCACGCTCCCTCGTTTATTCACACGTTAAATAATAAATACGTAATAAATCTTCCCCTCTCCAAAATTTGGGATCTCAAACACGTTAGCGAGCAACAGCACTGATTCCTTTTCCTTCGACTTCCTGTCCCTTCTGTGGAGGAGACTCTCCAGAGGTTTGTGCATTCTGGCCTCCTGTAGCAGCAGTAAAACATGGCGGCTCTGTGGAGCCCCGCCCCCTACATGAATATAAATAACTCAGATTAAATTTGCGAAGATTTGTAGTTCCAGGTGATTATACACTAATGAAAACATTCTGATAAACACCAGCATTCGGGTCTTCTCCATCTGACTGCCACTCGGAGATGGATGAATACGACTCCAGCGTTTGTGAGCGTATTCATACAAAGGGGCGGAAAGCGCTCTCCCTATGATGCTGCCCCCGGATGCGCAGCAGTTTGTAAAGATGTGGGGTGTCGGGTGGCATCATCAAGTCATAAAGAGGGCACGCGTTTGCTTACACCTCTCCCTGGTTGGTGGTGGCGGCTACCAAGAAGGGGGGTATTAAAAAGTACTTTGTTTGTTTGTTTGTTTGTTTATCTGTTGCCTGTGAGTATGTAGAGTGTTTTAGCAGAAAGTGTGAAGTGTGTTATGAGGATATTGTGGGTGTGGTTTGTGTTTGTTCTGCTAAACTCCTCTGGTTTTCTTCCCTCCTGCTCTCGGCCGCGCCTCTTCCTCCTCCCACCTGTAAAAAAGGACAGCTGGAACCCGTCAATGAGGTACGACTCAATAAACCCTGTTTGTTTCTCTTGTGTAAACATATCCACGTAAATCCAACTTTTCTTCTCTCACACGTTCATTAAAAGCTCACTCTGAGTTTCTTCACCTCCTATAAAATCCTTTCTTCTCACACACATTTTCTTTTGACTTTTTTTTGCGATCACGACACTCTGCTGGTCTCTCTCTGCCTCGGATGTGATGAGAGTCGCTCAGATGAAATCGAGCAGAAAATAGCTTTCCTTTCTGGCATGAGGTTTAAACCCTGCAGCTCAGATCCGCGTGTCGGTCCTCCTCACCGCCGCCTGTCTCCGGGGGTGTGTTTGGATCTGCCTTAGTTCCTACCTGCGTTTGTAGCCGGTGTGCAGTGAAATTAAATGGTGTCTGTGTTTAGGGGACCAGATATCCATCTCACAGCAGGAGCGATGACTCACGCACTTTAGCACGGCTACGCTAAGCTCCTTAAAACAAAGTGTTCGTCAGAAGCTCTCCGAGACTCCCTGAGGGTTTTCTCCTTCCTGAGAGACGGAACACGATTCACAGTGTGTGGTGAAAAGTCAATGGTTTATAAAATAACACTTAAAAATAATAAAGAGCATAAAAATATCCATCTTCTGCTCATGAACTCATGAATTCTGATCTGTTTAATTCAACACTGGACTTAAATTCACCCTCCAGTACATCCTAAATATTAGGAATTCGCTCAGCTCAGGTTCAGATCCTTCCACACCGGAGACTGACGCTTTTCTCACTGAGAGGTGGAGATCTCCATCAGCTGAGAAACCCAGGAGTTCAGAACGCGAATCTCTGAGTGCTGTGTGTGATGGTTCTGATCAGGGTGTGCTGTCTACACTGACGGATCTCCTGCTGTGCCGCTGGTCGTGTCGCTCGTGTTTGCAGTGGTGCTGGGAATGTAGCTGCTGTCAGACCAGTGAGGAGGAAGTGGAGATTCTGGGGCCATTTCCTGCACAGACGCCGTCCTGGCTGTAAGTACATCACAGATCCTCGGATCGTCACCATACAGTATCTTTATAATCTCATATAACAGCTTTATTCTCCCTTTATTACTGTATAACAATGATCAGTATGAATCTGTTCATCCGTATATTCCTGATTTCAAAACTATTGGATCTCATTCTTCCTTTATTAACCATTTATAAACTCACAGAACACTTATACCACCTCTCTCTCCATATGAACACATTATAACCTCACACAACACCCATATTAACCCTTTAATGCACATATGAACCTTTCTTACCCCTGTACCATCTCTCTACAGAACCCAGTGTCACGTGATATTAATATAATACCCATAATAAGGTGTTATAACACCATTTTGTGCCTATGTACCATTTATAACCTTCATACGAATCCTTTATTACCTGATATAACGCCACAGAAGCAGCGGTCCAATCTCGCCGGAGAGTGTAAACAAACAGAGGTCCGACAGATGAAAACTCTATGAAAGGAAATGGTCCGGTGGTGAAAGTCGTCTCCGTTGCTGCTCTAGTCTCTCATGATACCCTGGAGGATATACGGTGCTGTCGGATTCGGACCCGGCGAAGACCCGGTACATGTACGGTAGTTATACTGTACTTATCCTGAAGTCCTCAGTTTTGTCCTATGGACCCCCGTTACACCTTCATCAGTTCCCATGACCTCCTTATCAGTAATCATCCGCTGAACATGCGCTCTGTGTCCGTCACACCTCCGGTTCACGCGCTGCATGTCAGGTAGCAGTCCGACCCAAACACACATGAACCCTGAATAACTGAACACGATCCTATATGAACATTTCTGTCCCCTTATAAACCACATATAACCTCATACAGTCAACTGATATAACTCATTTAACCACCAGACCCATATAATCATCTCATAACCTTATATATATCTATATGCCCTGCGTATAACCGCACACATGCTAATAAGCGCTTCCTAAGAGCTCTTACTGTCACAATACCCACAATTCCTCCTCTTTTCTTTATATAAAGGTGTATAACCCTAATACACTGTCTCTATAACCTCATTAACCAATAAGAAAGCTGTATAACCTCACTAATCTCCAGTATGAACTCTTTTCACAACACTTGAATGATCGCATATGGAAGGTGATGTTTTTATATATAAACGTTTATATTAATCCAAGATTCTTCCGTCCTGATGCTGGACACTGAGGCTGACATTTTTACGGAGGTTTTAATTAGAATTCATGTTTAACGTTATCGATGACGTGGATGTGTCTCTGCTCAACGAAGCGTCTCAGACTCGTCTGGTAAAATCAGACGCTTGAGTAATTATTACAGAAACGCAGCAGGATCACTAATCAGCAGTAACAGGAATAGTACTGAGCTCATGCATGTGTTTTTTGGCCGTGTGGTTGTTTATAGCACCGAGCGCCAGACGTGGGCACGGGAGTCTGGACGAGTGAAAGTCTGGTCCACAATTCATCCCGAGTGTCCAGTTTGGATCATCATCACTGATCAACAGTGTGTGTTGTGAGACGTCAGTCACGCTCTGTTTCTGGGTGGATGGGATGTCTCCCGGGGCTGCTGGGTAATTGCAGGATGACAGATGCCCTCATTCGGAGGTGGAATGAGATGTTTGCACACAGGATTGTTTGTCAGGGTGTTTTTCTGGCAGTGTCAGAGCTAATCATTAAAAAACGACGGAATTTCTTGGAATAATCACGATCCACATCCTCCAATCCTCCAGCTCTCCCTCGACGCCTCCCCCTCCTCGCGCCGGCCTTCTCAGGCCATGTGTTTTAGATTGCTCTGTTGCCGTGACAACTATCTCTCTCGTTGCACTGTAGTCATGGACACACAGGGTCCTTGATGATCCCCAAGGGAAGTCCTCGCGTTCGGGCCTCGCCAAAGAAATGACCGAAACAGGATATTTATTCCAGCAGGGAAGCTCAATAAAATGAAGCATGGCGGTTACGCCAGCACCGCGTCGAGATATTCATGCAGAAAGAAGCATTTCAGTCATCGACTCTCTGATCTGATGGATATTTTTACATCAGTTTAACTGTTTTTAATAAACACTCCAACTTTCTTTCATTCGGTCATTCTTTATTATTAGTGATATTATCATTATTATTATTATCATTCATTTTATTATAAACTTCATCATTATTTCTGTTCTGAGATCATTCTACAACAAATTTCTTATAAACCCATTTAAAGCTGATATTTCTCTCTCTTACATCATAATTATTCACTGAAGGCCAAGTGGATATCAGTCTTAGGACGTGGAGGATAATAGTTTTACATATATAACAGTATTACAGGCCGTCACAGGGCAACACTCACACAACCATTCACGCTCACACCGAGGGGCGATTTGGAACAACCAGTCAGCCTACTGTACATGTTTTATTTTTATATTTTTAAAGGTTTTTATTTAAGCTTCATTCTGAGTTTGTGGATAATATAAGTGTTATCCAGATATAGTGAACCAATTAGATTATCACGTTGTATGTATTAAATTACTTTATACTGGTTTGTTAATGGTCACATGACTGGTTGGTCACATGATCCATGAATGCACCAGTTTATGACTACCTGAATGTCGATCATTAATCTTTCCACTTTGTTTTTTTTTGTATCTCCGTGTTTGACTTTATGGAACCTTAGACTTAACTTATCACATCTGTTGTGACATCACCACAGTCCTGGGGCGTGGCTTATTTTATTAACAAACTAGCAGAATAGATTTGAACCCTTTACGTATGAGAGCCCATACGTCTTCAGTTCTGTGTAGAACCCAACAGCCGACCGGTTCTCATCATTTCCAAGTGAAGCTATTTTTCATTCATTCATTGTCTGAAGCAGTTAATCCTAACTAAGGTCCCGGGGGGGGAGGCTGGCGCCCATCTCAGCCGACTCTGGACAGCTCACCAGGCCATCTCAGGGCAGAAACACGCTGACGGCAATCCAATGGCCTACTCTTTACGAAAGTCGCCATTTTTCAGAAGCTTAGTTGTAATTAAATGCTTATTTAGTGTCACGCCATCATTTGGCTGAAGAAATGGGCGGATGCAAAGGCTTGGCATAGTACTGGCAACGTGGAAGATCACTTGCACCATGCTATACTTTGGGCGCACCTGAGTACCATCTGTACATGCAGACCGTGCGCCGCGCCAACTGGGGCGTGTTGAAGTTCTTCACCATAGAAAGGAGTGACCAGAAGTGACTGCTGCACTTCTCAGCTGCGCTGGATTCAGATTTCTGAGGATATCGCCCTGGATACGGAGGGAGACAAGCAGGAACCGCGATTTTACATTTATACTACACAGGATTGCTTTTTTTTTTTTGGTCTTATTAACTTTAAGAGTAAAATAAAGAGAGGTGGGGTGAGAGAACGAGAGTTTATCACGGCTGTAACGTCGGTCAGATCAGAAACAAACTCATTAAACGTAACTAGAACTGTGTAAGAGATTTAAAACCTTTCTCTCTTTCCTCCTTTCTTCCTTTTTCAGAGTTAATGACTGTAATGACGAGAGAGAGTCGAATTCTCACCTGGTGTCACACGATCACGTCCCTTCAGCCCACAGCGCCACCACTGGGGGGGGCAGCAGCAGTCCGAGCTGTACCAGCCCCGGCAGCCGTGGTTCCGGCTCGGAGAACTCTCGCTCCAGCTTCAGCCTTGCACGCCAGCTCTCCAGTACGTCTCCGTAACTCACCGCGGCAATAAACATACAACCAGAACAAAATCCAAAGTTCTGAAGGTTCTGTGTACGTCAGATGCACTTCATGAAAATTTGTGTTTTTAAGAATTCTAATGGAGTTTAATAGGTTAGAAAGAGAAAGGAGATTAAAGGAAACTGCGTGATGATTTAAACGCACTCTGCACCCAATGCGAGAAGCCTCCTTGAGCTCCGATAGCCTCAGAGCTTGAAACAAACTTCACACAGGAAACGTCTCTTCTGATCCACTGCGTTCAGTGAGACGCAAAATCTTGAAAACATTTCTACGCTGATTTTGACATCAGCATGATTCAAAGTTTATTAAGATGATGATGATGATGATGATGGTAATGATGATTAACTGAGTTTTTTCCATTATTGCACCAAATGTCTAATTGTCTCTGTGTCTCAGGTCTGGACTCGCGGCGTCCCAGCTCCCCATTGGTGGACACCAAGCCCATTGAATTCTGGGCCATGTCCCCGAGAAAGGAGGCAGTTCAGCCCCTGCGCAAACCACAGCATCCTCCAGACGACTATTTCCGCAAGCTAGAACCGCGGCTGTACTCATCGGAGTCCGGTGGAGACGACGTGGACTCCCTGAGTGACGAAGAGCTCCTGCTGCGCTACCAGCTCGGCCTCCTGCACTTTAGCACGCAGTATGACCTTGTGCGCTGTCAGCTGATCGTCCGTGTGATTGAGGCGCGGGATCTGCCTCCTCCCGGTGCGGGCGTGGCACATTCCAACCCTTACGTCAAGATGAGCCTCCTGCCTGACCACAAGAACTCGCGGCAGACCGGCGTCAAGCGTAAGACACAGAACCCTGTATTCGAGGAGCGCTTCACCTTCGAGCTGCCCTTCCTCGAGGCCCAGCGCCGGACGCTGCTGCTCTCCGTGCTAGACTTTGACAAGTTCTCGCGCCACTGCGTCATCGGCAAAGTGACGCTCCCGCTCAGTGAGGTGGACCTGGTGAAGGGGGGACACTGGTGGAAGGCGCTTGTGCCCAGCTCGCAGGTCTAATCCTTTATATCTGTTCCTTGTTGATGGAATGGAATCAGGTTCTCTTTTAGGAATCGATGAAGAGTTTATTTAATGCTCAGACTCGCTAGCGTTCACTGATCTATCCACACTGACGAACAAACTGCTGGAGTTTTTTCTTTTTCACATAAACAGGAAAACGTTTTGCATATTAGCCTTAAGGAATATAGCATTTCAGTTGTTTTGTATCTGAATATGTAAAACAGTGGGCGGAGTTATTGCAGGTGTGTAAATTTATACCACCAAGGGGCAAATAATACACTAACATAAGCTAATTTCACAACGTGTTATTAAATACAGCAGTTACAACGTGTTTGTTCCTTTATTCATTCACCTGCTGAGCCCTTTAATCCTTTAGGGTCACAGGGAGTCTATCTCAGCCCACTCTGGGTGAGGAGCTCGCACACACAACCATTCACAACTAGGGCTGATCTGGAACAGCCAATTAGCCTAATGTCCATATCTTTGGACTGTGGGAGGCAACTGGAGTACATGGAGGAAACCCACAGAACGTGCAAACTCCACAGAGAAATTCCCTCGCCAAGCATGGGACTCGAAACCAGGACCTTCCTTCTGTGAGACAGATGTGCAAACTACCACACCACACCGACGCACCGCGCTGTACGAAGTGTGAATATTTCAAAACAATGTCATAATTCCACAAAACAAGCCGGAAGTTTCTCAAAACCCACGGCGTATTACATGGATATCTGAACAATACTGATTTAAAAAGAATTTTACTTCTTCTGATAAAGAAATAAGACTGCTATAATTAACCAATCAGAATTCAGTATTTAAAGCTGAACTCTGCGAATGACGACATTCGTGCAGTCATTTCTCATCGACACCATCCGGAATCCGAACATTTACATTTACAGCATTTGGCAGATGCTCTTATCCAGAGCGAATTACAATTATAAGTTTTATACAACTGAGCAATTGAGGGTTAAGGGCCTCGCTCAAGGGCCCAACAGTGGTGATAGTGGGGATTGAACTGCTGACTTTCGTATCAGGGACCCATCGCCTTAACCACTAAGCCATAGTTCTGATACGTTTTCATTCCATTTTCCACCCACACCTTCACAAAATAAATAAATAAATAAATAAATAACCACCCCTGTGTTTTTCAAATCTGGTTGGAATTATTAACAGTGGGATCTCAGGGACGGCACGGTGGTGCAGTGGTTAGCACGTTCGCCTCACAGCAAGAAAGTCCTGGGTTTGGGTCCCGGGCTCGGCTCGGCGAGTTCCTTTGTGGAGTCTACATGGTCTCCCCGTGCTTGCGTGGGTTTCCTCAGGGTACTCCAGTTTCCTCCCACAGTCCAAAGACATATCGCCCCTAGGTGTGAGTGTGTGTGTGTTGGCCCTGTGATGGTCTGGCGAGCTGTTCAGGGTGTACCCCGCCCTCGCCCAGAGTTGGCTGAGATGGGCGCCAGCCTCCCCCCGACCCTAATTGGGACTAAGTGGTTCAGAAAATGAATGAATGAAGGCGGGATCTCAACATTAGTGAATATTCCTGTCAAATTGGGGTAAAACTAAATTCACCAGGAAAAATTCACCATTTTTTAAAAACTTTTTTTGTGATATTTTACTGCGGTAATTATTTGGTTATAATTTGGTGACATTCAATACTCCAGCTACTCGCGGTGAGCTTCTCAGATCTGGTGAATAAACTGTTACCATGTTTTCACCAGCTGCATCTGATCTCTTTTATCAAGAAGTGGTTCAGTTCTAGAATTCCCGAAAGCTTCTCCAAACTGCCCTTGAACATTCCCAGACTATCCTCCAACATCGCTAACTCCGTGTGAAGTCTCCTCTATATATTATTAGCCTTTATTTGGCGTTTACTTTATTTGGAGTCCTTTGTGAAAGTCGGGTGCGGGGTTAGCAACCTTGGAGAACAGTTTGGAGATTTAAATTTCCGCATTTGTCGCCGGGTTTTTTTTGGGGGGTGGGGGGTTTGAACCTTAGGGAGTGTTTAGAGAATTTGGCAGATACTTGAGAATAGTTTAAAAAGTTTTATGGTATTCTTGGAAAAAGTCAATTTACCAACATACGCCATCAGTTTGGTGAGATTCCACCTGAAGCTTTTGGAAAAGCGGAGCAGCTGTAACCGTCAGGAAATTCCAACAAACTCACAATCATATTTTCCTTTAAAATGATGATGAGTGTCAGAGGGAATGCCGTGTTTTGGTTCTCGGTGAGTGTGTGCTGATTTGTGTGTGTGTGTGTGTGTGTGTGTACAGAATGAGGTGGAACTGGGAGAACTGCTGCTGTCTTTAAACTATTTGCCGAGCGCCGGACGACTCAACGTGGACGTCATCAGGGCCAAACAGCTGCTGCAGACTGACATGTGCCAGGGTTCAGGTACGTCCTGCTTCCTCTCGTCAGGGTTTCCACTCACTTGGTCCATGATCGCAACCTGCTGCTGAGGGTTCTGCTGCGTTTCACACAGAGCTGTAATACCTCAGATCTCAGAAATCAGGAAACTGAACTTGTGATGATGTAATGACTGGAATTCAGGAGCAGAACTGAACTCATTAGAGTTTGGGCAGATGGACTGATCTCCAGTTTGCAGGTTTTTAAAATTTTATTATTAATATGATAGGAGGAACATGCTGGAAAATGACACATGACGCAGGTGTGAATGCTTTTATTTATCCACAGCGAAGCTCAGTACACATGAAAGTGACACCGAATGAGAATCATCCATTATACAGTCATTCAAACACAAAGAAACCGAAATATCAGTCATAAAGACACAAACTAATGAAAGGCTGAACCATGAAGACTCCGAGGGGGTGGGGCATAATCACTCACCTGTCAATCGCAGTGATGCTAACCATTTATGGTCATCTGTGAGTTTGTGATAAGAGAGGGCTTTCCTCAGATCCTCTGGTGTTTTATACTTCAGCCTTTCGTATTGGTTTCGTGTGATGGGGCAGAGAAAGCTGGAGGAAACTGGGAAGAAAAATAATAAATTGTGGACCCTGAGTTGCAAAAATTGTAATGAAAGAAGCAGATGTGCACAGCTGGAGAAGTTTTGATTAAACAGAATGGCGTATTTATGATGCTAATTTTTATATTTATGTTAACTCTAGGCAAAGTCAGGCATAAAAATAATATAACACGAGGTCCAGGGTACACAGGTTTCACTTCCAAAAGTGAAGAATAAAAAAACAACAGCACAGAGAGTGCAAACCACCACCAAGACAAAAACAAACAAACAAAGAAACAAAGTACACAGCCCTCCATACAGGCTCTGCTGTAATACTACACTTCGAACAAAATCTCACAATGTTAAAAAATCTGTTAAAAATTCCAGGATCCAGAAATTGAACCGGATCATCTCCAAAATCTAATGGACTCTTCCTTGTCCAAAGCCCCGCCCCCTGAATACATTTTATGAAAATCCCCACAAATGTTTTGTGTTATCCTGCCAACACACACACACACACACACACACACACACACACACACCAAAAATATAATTTCCTTGATAGAGGTAAAACATCACACAGTGGGTGGTTTGGCTCTGTACTGCCCCGTGTGGTCATGAGTTTGTGGAACAGTCTGATTGATGTGAACTGGCATCCCTCCTCCCTGGAGAATATTTCAGCTCTGTTTTTACCAGATCAGTAGAAAGGTCTGATTAAACCTGGTTTTCGTGTCAGATCCGTTCGTGAAAGTTCAGCTGGTGGCAGGACTGAAGCTGGTGAAGACAAAGAAGACATCGTGTATGAGAGGAACCATCGACCCCTACTTCAACGAGTCCTTCAGCTTCCGGGTTCCTCATGAGGAACTGAGCGAGGTTAGCCTCGTGTTCACAGGTAAAAACAAAACACCCTCATACGCATGTTAAACCTCACAGCATTTCATTAACCACGGTCCGTTATCACCATCGCTGAGGCGAACGCAAACCAACCCTCCCACACCGGAGCTGATCCTCTCATTAATTACACCACTCAGCTTCTCCTCCTCGTCAGGACACAACATGACAGAAACGTCTCTCTACTTTCTTTAATTGGCCTCAAAAACACTCCTGAACACACACACACACACACACACACACACACACACACACACACACACACACACTTTTCCCTCACAGAAGATCTGTGTCAGATACGGACACACACAATGTGACACTGATCCAACTGCAGGAGAGCGCCCTGTACGCTTTCGCTAAAATACCAACCAGATTTTGAATTTAATTGGAATTAATTAATCCTTTCTAGTAAAAACATAAAAACATACACTGAGGAAAAACTACTCTCTCTCTCTCTCTCTCTCTCTCTCTCTCTCTCTCTCTCTCTCTCTCTCTCTCTCTCTCTCTCTCTCT
>JBCNYH010000003.1:2757677-2784095 GCA_039654325.1 Tandanus tandanus
GGGGGGGGGGGGGGGTTCTTGCGAGGAAAAACATAAAAACATACACGGAGGAAAAACTGCTCTCTCTCTCTCTCTCTCTCTCTCTCTCTCTCTCTCTCTCTCTCTCTCTCTCTCTCTCTCTCTCTCTGTTCATCATCATCATCCTCACTGTGAATGTGACCCTGTAATTTGTATCACATGGGTAGTTATTAGAAAGCAGTATTTGAGTGTTTTGTGTTGCATTGTGGGAGCGCAGTAACACCGTTAACAAGGAATTAAAGACAACATTGTAAGCACACACAACTCTCCGAGAGTCTCGCATCTTCTCTTCCTCTGTCTGTCTTTTCCTGCCTGACATCAAGACAGTCACACATACTAATGATGTCATCACCTCGACCTCACCCGAGTGACCAGACCGGGCACCGCGCCCTGACCCGCTCCCTCCGGACCTCAGCCAGGGATGTGACTTTATTCCACACTCCCACGCTTCGTCATGTCTGCCTCCAGAGTGATGGTTGAATAACTTCGAGACAGACGTGTGTATTCAGAAGGACCGTAAACTCTCACATGCTGAGAGAGACACTGTGTAATGAGAGAGCTTTTCAGACCGCCGTCTCGCGGAGTCTTTGATATTAAATGTGAAGATGAGCAGAAATGTCTAGCGGCCGTCCCTGGGGGCAGGGTGTTCTGGTGGCGATGGATTCTTCGAGTGCTGCTGTTGCTCGGTGATGAATACGTGAGAGTCATTATTCCCTCGCTGACTTTCTTCCACCAGCAAAACCTGAATAAACTGTGAACATAAATCACTCCATCATTGAGATGTAATATTTATAATATATACAGTATATTATGTATTATGAATTGTTAATTTTTTTTAATATTTAAATTTTTTTTAACATTAATTACACCAGAAAGTCCTATCATACACACGTACATGTTAAAAGCTTTAATAATATTTTTAATAGACTCAGATATTTACTAAGATCTTATAAAGTAATCATATACACGGTAGGTTTATACATTTGCCTTTACAGCATTCAGCAGACCCTCTTATCCAGAGCAACTTACAGAAGTACTTTAAAGTCACTATCTGTGAATATATTCCTTTACTGGTTCATCAGGACATAAACAAAGTATACCATCAGTCGAAACTCAGTGGGTAGGTGTTGTGTGGGGTATTTTTTTGTGTGTGTGTGTGTGTGTGTGTGTGTGTGTGTGTGTGTGTGTGTGTGTGTGTGTGTAAAACAGTGCTTATGTAAGTACTGCCGAAAAAGGTAGGTTTTCAGCCGTCGTTTGAAGATACCCAGTGACTCAGCTGTCCGGACATCAAGAGGAAGTTCATTCCACCACCTTGGAGCTGGAACAGAGAAGAGTTTAGATGCATTTTCCCTTGACCCTCAGTAGAAGGAGGGACCAGGCTAGCAGTGCTAGAGGAACTGAGAGAACGCGGTGCAGTGCGGGGTGTGATAAGTGCTTTGAGGTAGAAGGGTGCAGGTCCATTTTTGGCTTTGTAGGCAAGCATTAGTGTTTTAAATCTGATGCGAGCAGCTACAGGAAGCCAATGGAGGAATCGTAGCAGGGGAGTGGTGTGGGAGAACTTGGGAAGGTTGAAAACAAGCCGTGCAGCTGCATTCTGGATCAGTTGCAGAGGATGAATTGCGCTCAAAGGTAGACCTGCCAGGAGTGAGTTGCAGTAGTCTAGCCTTGAGATAATAAGGGACTGAACAGGTATCTTATTGGCTTTTATGGAAAGAAATGGACGAATCCTTCGGATGTTAAAGAGGAGAAATCAACACGATCAAGAAAGATTAGTGATATGAGAAGAGAAGGACAGGTGATTGTCCATGGTTACTCCAAGGCTTCGTGCAGTGACTGAAGGAGAGATCACAGAGTTGTCCAGGGAGATTGCAAGATCTTGATGTGGATTAAGCTTCAGCTGGTGAGCTGCCATCCATGAGGAGATACTTCCAGACATGCAGAGATCCGGGCAGAAACATCAGTGTCTGAGGGAGAACAAGTTGAGTGTCAACTGCATTACAGTGGTATCAGAACCCATATGAGGATATGACATCGCCGAGGGACCTAGTATAAAGGGAGAACAGAAGTGGACCAAGAAGTGGGGAACACCAGTGGAGTGGTTTTTGTCATAAACAGGGTGGAGAGAGAAAGAAGACAAATCCAACAGAAGAAATAAGGTCGTAGTATAAACAGGCAGAGTTCAGGCGTTCAGGCTCGAATAGACTCGGTGGAATATTTACCTCAGTGATCCATCAGTAATATCAACCTCACCTGTGGGGAATATTCATTCATTCATTCATTCATTTCTTCATTTATTTCACATGAATTCACTGTTGTGGTTGATTGAATTAACAAAATAATGCCGGTGGTTTTCTGTCCTTATGAAACCTGTGTTTAGTTTCGGTAAAGAAATGAACTGGTTATGTTTTTATTTTAGGAGAATTTATGAGTCTGTAAAGTTCATGTGATGATTTAAAATATATAAATAAATTAACACTCGTCTAAAAACATCCTGTCAGTTTAAACGACTCTGGATGATGATGATATTTTCTGCTCTCCTCTTGTCTTTAGTTTACGGCCACAACGTGAAGAGCAGCAACGACTTCGTGGGCCGCGTCGTGATCGGTCAGTTCTCCACGGGGCTGGCCGAGACCACGCATTGGCGGCGTCTGCTGCGTTCCCAGCGTACGCCTGTGGAACAGTGGCACAGCCTGCGTTCCCGCGCCGAGTGTGACCGAGTCTCTCTCGCCTCACTCGAGGTCACGTGATCCTCAGGCAGCAGGCCGGTTGGTGGAAGCAGGAAGTGAGGAATATTTAACAGGCTTCAAACCTGAAGGACAGAAATAAAGAGGAACTGTGGTGATCTGAATAAACGCTGGGTTCTGAAGCCGCCTCGTGTTCTGCTCTGGTGCTTGTGGACTTTATTCCGGAAGATGGACTGATGAGGAAATGTTTTTCTGGCAATGCATCAGAGCGTTTGTTCTTTACATCAGAGGTACGATTATCATGGAGAGCTTAATAACCTCATCACCACCTCAGCTCGCGCTGATCAGCGGGATCGTTCCTCCTCTTCCTCCAGATGTTATGGAGGCCGAGGTTCTTCTGTTAATCCGCTGATGGTTTTTAGGGATTTTGGAAATTAATCAGTAATAATCTTGCGGCTGCTTTTAGTTTCACATAATTCTTAATATAAAATTTCCTCAAAAATTACTCATAAAATTCAAATCTTATGATGTTAAAAGTGGCCTGATGGTAAAAACAACTGTCCAATCAAACTGCTCCCCTCCTCCCCTTTTAAAACGAGTGTCCACAGGTACCACATTTATACCTGCCAAAAATCAGGGACCGAAATGTTAGAGTTGAACCGTGAGCCTGAAAATAGTAAATAATGAAGAATGAATTTCAGGTGAAACTGAATTAGTTCTAACAGTAAACCTCACGTGAACTGAGCTGAAGACGTGTTATTGGTCCTCGTACTCAGTCCCGCGGTGTGTCAGTCTACAGAGTAAATGTTTACGTGTTTCCATTAATTTTGTAAAAATATTTCCACCTGAGATGAGATTGTTTTTAATGTTAGAGCAGATGATAAAAGATGCAGACGTCTGGGTCTGCTTTTAATTTACGTGTTCTAGTAGTGTCTCTAATCCTGCCTCGTCTCTCGTCCCGTCTCGTCTCCAATGCACACGTGTGTCTGGTTCATAAACATTCCGTATCGCAGAAATCAACGTAGCGTTCTACGGTGCGTGTCTCGTTACACTGTGTGTGCCTCGTAGTGAAACTGTTCACTCTGTATGTACGGATCTCACTCTTCATATGAAATTAATATAGTAAAAAAAAAACTTAGAATAATGAAAACTGTGCCAGTGAAGATATTTATTTAGATAAATTTATTGCTAAACATATAGATGTATATTTATCTCCAAAAAAATCTACATACAGTGTGTATCATATATACAGTATATATATTCCTTTCCCTGTACGATAAGAACTGAACAAATATATAATGTGTGAGATTTAAGAGAATGAAATACACAATAATAAATAAATAAATAAATAAATAAATAAACAAATAAATAAATGAATAAATAAAGAGGTGCTGAAATGAAAATGCGTTCTGCAATTCTGCTTTTTGATAATCAGTACTGTTGCTAGGCAACCGGCAAACCTGAGATGCTAAGCTAAGCTACACAGGTAAAGTTCGCTACGAGTTGAGTGACGTTGTTGTTCTTCCCGTGTTTGTGTGGGTTTCCTCCAGGTACCCCGGTTTCCTCCCACAGTCCAAAAACATGCACAGTAGGCTAATTGGCTGTTCCAAATTCTGTTCAGGGTGTCTACGCCCTCGCCCAGAGTCGGCTGAGATGGGCGCCAGCCTTCCTGCGACCCTAATTAAGATTAAGCGGCTTAGAAAACGAATGACTGAATGAATGAATACACACAGCTCGATGCAGCGACGGCGGGAACATGATAGAAGCTTCCAGATGCTCTACACCTCCCTCAGATGGTTATTATTTACTAAACAGGTATTTTTCTGTCCATCAGCAATATAATATGGTGTAATATGGTGCAGCCCGGGAACGCAGGAACCCAGCGAGTGGTGTGATGTTGTGACTCAGTGCTCGTTTGTGAGCGAATGTTCTCTCAGACCTGTTCATTACTCACATAATGACTTCACACAGGAGCGGATCAGCAGCTTCACTCCCCTGGGAGCGTCTCAGGGTCGAGGTCCAGGTCACCATGTGACAGCAGTGTGTGTGTGTGTGGGTGCGTGTGGGTGGGTGTGTGTGAGTGTGTGGGTGTGTGTGTGTGTGTGCGTGCATGCGTTGGCAAGCACTATTTCAATATGAGTGTTTGATTTGTTCACCGTGCTGGTTTGGAATTCGGTACTTGAGAGATGATTGAGTGTTCCCAGGTGAGGATCTGGCAACCCTTCTGAATCTGTCTGAACTTATTTACTTTAACCTCATGCACACAAATACAGAGAGAGAGAGAGAGAGAGAGAGAGAGAGAGAGAGAGAGAGAGAGTGCATGAGAGAGAGAGAGAGAGTGAGAGAGAGAGTGAGAGAGAGAGAGAGAGAGAGTGCATGAGAGAGAGAGAGAGAGAGTGAGAGAGAGAGAGAGAGAGAGAGTGCGCGAGAGGGAGAGAGACCTGAGTTGAACTTCTACTTATGTAGAAACTGTCCATCCATCCATTTTCTAATTTCTTAAGGGGAAACATATTAAGACCTCCCCCAGAGGAACGAATATAGAACCCTTGAAGGTCCAAAGTTTTCTTTAATGGGTCTCAGCTTCCTGAAAGTGTTCTACAGGGAAATCTTTGTAAGGTAAGTGTGCTGTTTTAGGGTTCTGCATAGAGCATGTAAGGGTTCCCCAAGAAGGACAACAAAATAACCCTTCAGTGCGGTACATAGTGTCTGGGTGTACAGTAGGAAAAGGATGAAAGGGTAAAAATGCTTCTATTTGGAACCCTCCCTTTCTAATAGAAAAGAACCCAGATAACCTTCACGGTTCTAAACTGTAGATGATGAGAATATGAATCGTAGCAGTCTGTGTTTTTTCTCTGAAGCTGTAATAAATTCTTGGCTGTTGTGGTTTTCTTTTTGTCGCTGAATCCCACCGCCGCGGAGCTGCTCAAGTCTGAATACAGAACGTTCCAGACACTAATTGGCGAGGCTCGTGTGCCGGAGAGAACAAACCCTTCAGAGGTCAGCATGTGGACGGAGGTTAAGCTTCCTCTCGTGTTTTGAAGCACGGAATAAATTGGGAAAATGAATTTCCTGCATTGCGTGAGAGGTCAGTGGGAATGTGAGAGACTCGTGAGTGATGAATCTTCACTGAAGAACAAACCTGGAGAACCTTGTGGAAAACTGAAGTCTCCAGGTTTATAGTCTTCTGACATCATGATTCTGCCAACCATTCCTACAGTGTGTGAGCGTCGGTGTTTATAACCGTGGTTTTATCTTCGATCGTCTCTGATCCTCTATTAAACAGGTACAGAGACGTTACAGTAACAGAGATCAGTGTCGTCTCTGATGATGTTTATCGCTAGCACAGTTAGCGCACTTTGCTAATCTGGTCTGAGAGTAAAGCTGATTATGTAACAAATCACACAACTGATTTTCACAGTGATTAGTGTGTTATTTATTTTCTGAATAATACAATATAGATACCATTATTTGTGTTCGAACTACACTGAAAATCAAAGCCAAGCCCACAAAATAAGCAATGTGACCTGTTTGTCACTCATTAGTGCGAATGTAAGCCAAGAATACGATGGTTTATTAGTTGTGAGAATGTTGATAGTGTTGATGGTGCATGTTCTGTGCAACACTCAGAAAAATGATTAGCGAGCCTATCTAGCTGCTTTTATTCACAGATATTAGCTACAAAAATCTTAGCGAGCCCCATCAGTGACTGACGTCAGATCGGTGGGAAAAGACCGGCATTTTATCTGAGTGATAACTTTTAATTAAAAGGATTTGTTTTATGTACACCACAGCTAGAAAATAACTTCACACTCTGAAATTATTTAAATCTTTCTGAAGGTTCCGACAACAAAGCAAATATATTATTGTAATAATTAACACACACACACACACACACACACACACACACACACATATATAGGAAATATCAGTTCATAAACTGTGACCTCAGAGTCACCACAAAAAAAAAAAAAATGGAAAAGGTCATGACTCATTTTAAGCTAAAGCTAATGCTAAGTGGCCTGTTTATTTAAGATTCAATTAAAACGTACAACATTTGGTATAAAACTATTTCATAATGAAAACATTTTTTATTTTCAAGATCGACTTTTTTGGAAATTGGACGCGCCACTAATGCTAGCTTCTGCTAGTTCCGCTAGCAAACCAGAAGTGCCACTAACTCCCTCACAGTCTACCAGTTCCACAAAAAACAAAATATAGAATTAAAGTATTCTATTCTAATTAAAGAACATATTTCTTTTTTATTTTTAAGCTTTAGATGGGTTTTTCTCATGAAACAAGACTTTAATGGACTTCTGCCCTTCAGCTAACCAGCTAGCTCCGTGCTAACCAGCTCTCCATGAAAAGCAACAAAAAGTATTTTATAGTAGGAATGCTTTTTGTTTGTTTGTTTTTTTTGTAAGAACTTTAAGAAATGGAATGCAATAATAAAAATGCTGAATTTCTTACAATGCAGGAGGTGAGAATATAACAGTTATTCTTCTCCCTCTGATCGGATCTGAACGAATCGTCCACTCGGTTTCACCCCGCGAGGTTATGAGCTCATATGCAATCAGAGATCTTGGAATAACCATTAGTTATATATCGATCTATACCAGTGAATTGTTATCATTACTAAAAACGTTTTTATGGAAATGATTTTTTATATTGAACTTCATCTATTTAAATTAAATATTCACACATTTACATATTTAATAAAACCATCACAACATCTTGATGATGGAAAAACTTTCATAAAGGATTTTGGTGTAAAATAATTTCTTTATTTTTTTTAAAGTGAAGAAAACCCCATGCACCGTTTACAGTAAATGTTTTACTACAGAAATTGGAAAATAATAAAGATTTGGGGATAAACATCTCTGTAACAAACTTCTATTCTAACGAGGAACAGGAATGAAGGAATGAAGATTTCTGGTTCTGAATATAAAAGAAATATTTTGAGGTAAACTGTTTAATAAAATACCATGAGTGAGGTTTATGAAGGAAACTGATGCCGATATAATGCCTCCAAAAAAGTGGGAGGAGCCTAAAGTCTACAATGGATTTTCTGTTTTCTGTTCATTCCTAATATTTTATTATTACGATATAAAAACATTCGAGACACAATTTCTCCAAATAATGTGAAAATAACTGATGTGACCAAATTTGCAGTGTCTTGCCTTGAATAAGTGTAAATAAACGCCCCGACCCTTCGTAGTGTGCACTCTGTCCCCTATGCTCGGCCCGAAACTATAGAAGTATACGCCTAAATACTGTATTACAAAAACGCTGGATGAAGTGACGTGCGGAATAAATGATGTGTTCTGGTCATTCCATAACTCGTGTGTGTGTGTGTGTGTGTGTGTGTGTGTGTGTGTGTGTGTGTGTGTGTGTGTGTGTGTGTTTGTTTGGCAGGAATTTATTTTATGATGTCATCGTGTCATGCCTTCATTACGGTTATTGTAACAGCGGACACTCTGGACACCGAATTCATTTACAGATTGCTACATAAACATGGTGAGAGATGGAGATTAATGTATGTGTGTGTGTGTGTGTGTGTGTGTGTGTGTGTGTGTGTGTGTGTGTGTGTGTGTGTGTGTGCAATTTCACAAACAAATCAGACTTTTGGTGACGGAGCAGACGGCTGGATGAGGGTGGAGACCACTGACGAACATCTGTGAGGAAAAACAAGCACAGGCTCTCTCTCTCTCTCTCTCTCTCTCTCTCTCTCTCTCTCTCTCTCTCTGTGTGTGTGTGTGTGTGTGTGTGTGTCACGTTCCAACTGGAACCCCGGCTACAATCACACACGACATCAAACCACAGGGAAACCCAGAGCGATAATAAATCCCTTATTAGAAAACAAAAGGATACGACAGCCTTGACTCCGCGCAGAGACGAACGTCCACCAATCAGATTATTTAAAAAGGAAGTTTGTTCCAGAAGCAAGAAAAAGGCCAAGGGTGAAGCTACCAGCCCCATACTTCACAGTGAGGAGGGAACTCTCAGGATGTAGTGCAGAGTAGAGTCACTCAGTAGGAGGAGCTGGAGAGATGTTCACCAGACAACCCCAGCGCTGGAGTCCCCCCCTGATTCTACCACAGTCCAAAGACGTGCAGTAGGCTAACTGGCTGTAGCCCTGTGACGGACTGGAGAGCGGTTCAGGATGTACCCCGCCTTTGCCCACAGTCGGCTGGCTGAGCTAGGCTCCAGCCTCCCCGCGACCCTAATAGGATTTAGCAGTTCAGCATATGAATGTATGAATATTATGGGGTGTTATGTGTAGATTGATGACATAACGTCATTTAAGTTCATTTTGGTTCTAAAATATAAGACCAGCAGGGAGAAGGTTCAAGGGGTAAATACTTATACAAACCACCGAGTGTGTGTGAGACGAAATGAGTCACTAGATTAAATGAAGCCCAGATGGACATTGCTTTCACAGCAGTGGTGTGTGTGTGTGTGTGTGTGTGTGTGTGTGTGTGTGTGTGTGTGTGTGTGTGTGTGTGTGTGAAGGCCGTGTCTCAGTAAATGAGCTCAGTGCAGGACGTTAGTGCTCCAGCATGGGGATTTTACACACAAAAGGAAAAGTCTTGTCACAGCTGTTGTCATTCCAAGACCTAAGTGCTGAAAAAAGAGAAAAACAAACACACACACACACACACACACGCACACACACACACACACACACACACACACATAACATCATCATTCCCTATACAGCATCAGCACACATATACACACACACACACACATGCTGGTCTGATGATGATGGAGATTGAGGTGTGAGACTCACCGCTGTTCTGTCTGTACCAGATCTCCACACAGTCCTCCTCCTCAGAGATCCGGTGAATCCCGTCATCCGGTTGGTTCCCGTCCCAGTAGCTGTACTCGTACTGAGACCCGTCCGTCCACTCCATGGTCCCCTCCTGCAAATTACGTCCACACGAGGATATAGCAACCAGCAAAAAGTCTGCAGCACAAAATCCCCTTCCTTTGTTTTCCACCAGCAGCCCTCTGTAATTAAACGTCTCTGTGCCGAGAGCGTTTATTTATCTTTACAGAACATCCCACCGCCGTGTCTCAGCTTAGATTAGCTTTGTGCTTTGTGTTAACCGAGAGCTCGCAGTACAGCTGCCATCATGTTTTAATTACAGAAGCTGATTTATGAAACTTCAGGGATTTATGGCTAACTTTTTCTACGAGTTGCTAACAGAAGTACTTATATACCTGTACTTAACATGTTTAAACATTACATGCTGGTTAGCTAGGATGCTAGTCAACATGGCTAACTATTTCAATGTTTAATTTCTTTTTATTTATAATTACACAGTATAATAGTTAGCTCAACATTATCTCACTTGCTATTGATTACTGGTTTATACAATGAACAGCAGAGTAATAATAGTTAGCATAGTAGCTAGCCCAATGCTCTGTAGAATGGTTTAATTCGATTTATTTCCAGTTATTTGCTTTTATGATGCATCACATGCGGACTTGCTTTTTCCTCCTGCAACCTTACTCCAAAATGACCCAATTTGGCATAAAAACCACATCCCTGGCAACCCTGTTGCACTCAAACTAAGCTCCACGCCTCCTCTGAGGTCTTACCTGCCTCCGGTCGTGCAGGCCGATCCAGATATCCGTCGGTATTCCTGGCACGCGGCTGTTCACCAGATCGTACACGAACACGTTCTCCTCCCAGCTGAGCGTAAACACAGGTGTGTCAGTTCTATATCCTGTGTGCTGAACTGTTACCTGTGCTCCAGATGATACAGCCACGTGTCTCTGCTGTACCTGTGTACGGAGGTGAGTTTCCCTGACCGGTAACCATTAGAGAACTCGGCGCAGTACAGGTCGGCCTCGGCCCACGTGCGGTTCAGGGGAAAGAACCGGTAGCAGTAGCCTTCGAACTCGGTCCAGAAGAGCGGACAGACCGCAGGCTGACTCGAGTCAGGAAGCTGCAGGGGCAGAGCTGGAGAACAGAGAAGAGGTACAGGGTAAAACTGGGATACCTGCAGACTTCATCTATTTACATTTATATATCCAGAGGAAATGGGTTCTAACAAGGTTCTCCCACTCCGGTTCTGTCCCACATCCATCCATCCATCCGTCCATCCATCCATTCTTCCACTAGGGTCACTGTGAGGCTGGAGCGACTCTGGGTGACTCTCGGGGTACATCCTGAGCAGCTTGCCAATCCATCACCGGGCCAACACACACACACACACACATACACACAACCATTTACACTCACATTCACACCTAGGGGCAATTTGGAACAGCCAATTAGCCTAATGTTCATATCTTTGGACTGTGGAAGGAAACCGGAATACCCGGATGAAACCCAGGCAAGCACGGGGAGCACATGGAAACTCCACACAGAAACACTCTCGCTGAGCCCGGGACTCGAACACAGGACCCTCTTGCTGTGAGGCAGACACGCTAACCACTATACCACCGTTCCACCCTTGTTATAATAATTTATTTATATTTATGAATGTGATGCTATTTGGAGTTTTATGGAATTTAGAGTATCTGGAGAGAGAGAGAGAGAGAGAGAGAGAGAGAGAGAGAGAGCACTGCCACCACCAACATGGGGGGCTCTAATTACGCTCCGCAAAATTACGCTCCTGTTTTGCAGTATTTGGGTTTTCATGCTTGTTAACGACCAGTGACTCGGATTCCTCTCCGTTCTTCTTCTTCATCTTTCTCCTGATATTAAAAACACCAAACATAAAAGTCGCCCTCTAAAGGTTTGTCCATTCTGGGATACTGTAGCGGCGCAACATGGCGGCTCTGTGGAATAGGACCCGCCCCTTAGGATATAAACGGCTCATTCTGATTTAATTAAAACAAACCAGCTGGTATTTACAGATAATTACAATTAATTATTAATAATATGTTTATTTGAGTTTCAGAGACTGACAGACATCGAATGAACCAATCAAATTGCAGAATAAATAATCAGTAAAATTAAAGTTGGATTTTTTATTTTTTTTTGGGGGGGGGGGTATTAATTTTATTTTCAATGCATTATTTTATTTTTATTTATATGGAATTCTAACAGATTTTAATTTATAGCAACTCTGATGGATTCTGTATGAACACAAATTAAAATACAGACATATTCATTATACTTTTATTTTTAATAAATCAATATGGTGATAAATGATGTCATGAAGCCGTTCTTTAGAAGATCAAAGATTTATTTATTTTTATTTAAACTCAGACTGATCTGCTCTCAGAGTAAGTATTTTCATACTTCACAGAGAGTTTGTAGATTACCTTTTTTAAATGATTGTATTTATTTATTTTTTATAGTAAGTGACTCGATAACTTTTTTATTTTTGTGTGAATAAAAGCTTAAAAAATAAAAACATTTATTTTAGCAGTATAAAAAATTTGAAGTTAAGGTTAAAATAATTAATAATGGCACAAAATGAAGAAGTATTTTAATTTTATAAATGATCAGGACTCTCTAATAGGAAGTTATTTGACCCCGGAGATGGAACTCGCTGCTGATTTAACTGATAAATTGAAGATAAATGTTTAAAACTCAGAATGTGTTTTTTTTCCTGGAGTCGGTCAGAGTGAAGCCTCTCGTAAAGCAGAGGGAGGTTCGTGTCCTGTACTGTTCACAAATGCTACACTGCAGGGACGTACGTGCACTCTTAAAAAGAAAGAGTAGAAGAGAGTGAAAGAGTGAAGGAAGAAAGAGCGATGGAGTCGGACTCACCCTGAGTGATCTTCATGCTGGTGGAAGGAAGAGCCCAGAGCGGCACGCTGCTGAGCCCCAGGGCCAAGAACAATCCACACCAGAGCATTTTCACACACTGCAATGGGGCTGAGCGTGTGTGTGTGTGTGTGTGTGTGTGTGTGTGTGTGTGTGTGTGTGTGTGTGTGTGTGTGAAAACTGGGATCGATCAGAGGGTGGGCGAGACTCCTAAACCTTCTGCTAGACTCTTCCTACTCGGATGGGGAGAGGGAGAGAGAGAGAGAGAGAAAGAGAGCAAAAGAGAGAGAGAGAGAGAGACAGATCAAAAGAAAGAAAAAAAGAGAGAGAGAGAGATAGACTGCTGATTAAAGGTCTTCATTCATTCCTTCATTTATTTATTTATTCCTCATCAGTCAGCGCTTCGTCCCGCTCAGGGTGGTGTTGGATCAGGAGTTTAACCGCGGGAAACACTGGGCGTGATACGGGAACGCAGCCGGGATGGAAACACTCAGGTTAATGTTAATGAGGAATTAGAGATACCCTAAGGAGCGGTGATGGGGTAAAACAGGCAGTAGGAGGCTGGGTGTGGTTTAGTGGGAGGGTGTAACCTTTGGGGTGGTTGAGGTGTTTCTGATGATCTGTGTGTTTTCTCTTCCTCTCCATCATCCAGTCGTTGATCCACCAACAGGATCAGGAACAAAAACATCCATTCTGATGTTTTTTCTTCTTACCTGCTCACACTGACCTTATGGAGCGCACACAGTCGCTCCTGGCGCGGTCATGTGCCATGAGAAGATGAGAGAAAAGTGGTTGAGGAAGAGCTGGGAAACATTCTGGATCTGGGAATGAAACAGATGACCTTCGGTGCCAGATTTCCTTGAACCAAATTCCAAACTTGTTACAACATGCATTCAGGATTCTCAAGGACCAGATTCTGTACGGATGACCTCATCGTTTATAGTAAAAACAGTCTCTGTGTAGCTTGTGAAAGCCATCTTGATGCCCTTGAGGTGCGTGTGTTGCTCTGAGATGAACCTTCACCCCCTCTAGACCAGGTTCCCATCCCACAGGTTCCTGGAATAGACTCCAGATGCTTTGTGACCCTGATGAAGAAGAAGGGGTTTTGAAATAATGTGCATTACAACAGACCAGCTCAGAACTCCTCTCTCTGTAACAGAGTCTTCATCGTTCCTCCTCCAGTCCGCCGTCCCACACGCCATTGTGCTGCTGTCAGCTTTATCAGGAGCCCTGCAGAGCCACGGCGCTATTAAAGGCTATGGATCTGTCCTTATCTCTCCGAGGAGCCTCGACTGACACAGTGAGAGACAGGACACACAGATATGAGTCATTCTTCAGCCACTTACAGCTGGATTCTATTCTCAGACAGGGCTGCTGCTGCTGCTGTTCTCTAAAATAAACCACAGGATAATTACCGTCCAGGCGGCCACGTTACCTGGTCAAGAGGATGCCGAGAGGATGGAAGTGAGCATCGGATTCATCTGGATAAACTTATTTATTATCAAAGCATTTTAAATGAAAATCCTTTACTGATGCACTTAATCCTGCTAGGGTCACGGGGAGGGCAGAGCCTATCTCAGCCAACTCTGGGCAGGGGCGTGGTACACCCTGAACAGCTCATCAGACCATATCAAGGCAACACACACACAACCATTCACACTCACACCTAGGGGCAATTTGGAACAGACAATTAGCCTACTGTGCATGTTTTTGGACTGTGGGAAGAAACCAGAGTACCTGGAGGAAACCCACGCAAGCACAGGGAGAACATGCAAACTCCACACAGAAACGCCCCGAACCCGGGAATCGAACCCACGACCCTCTTGCTGTGAGGTGATCGTGCTAACCACCGTGCCACCATGCCGCCCTGTTCCTTGTGTATTTTTGCATGTTCTCCCCATGATTACGTGGGTTTCCTCTGGGTACTTCGGTTTCCTTCTACAATCCAAAGACATGCACCTGGCTGTTTCAGATTGCCCCTAGGTGTGAGTGTGGATGGTTGTATGTGTGTTGGCTCTATGATGGATTGGTGAGCTGTTCAGGGTGTACCAGAGTCGGCTGAGATAGCCTCCACCCTCCCCGTGACCCCAGTAGGGGTAAGTAGTTCGGCGAATGAATGAATGAAGGAGTCTCCAGTGTCAGTGATTTTATTTTATATATATATATATTTTTTTTCTGCTGTGAGAATCAAATTTCCCTCAGGGGATTAATAAAGTCATTTATCTCTCTCTCTCTCTCTCTCTCTCTCTCTCTCTCTCTCACACTCTATTTATCAATGTACTGTATCTGTATCTCTATCTATCTATCTATCTATCTATCTATCTATCTATCTATCTATCTATCTATCTCTATTTCTTTATCTCTCTCTCTATCCCTCTCTCTATATCTATGTACTGTCTCTCTCTCTATCTGTCTATTTCTCTATTTCTTTATCTCCCTCTCTCTCTCTCTCTCTCTCTCTCTCTCTCTATCCATCGGTGTTGTTGAATTAATGAGACAGGGTAATCACTGGAAGGTTGCTGTGGTATAAGAGGAGTAATACGCTCTGCTAGGTGCCGCTGGTGGAGGTAACAGTAACCCGCTTCGTCTCACCTCCCTGTCATGATGAATTTACTGTAACAGAACCACACTGTGGTTATTATTATTATTATATTAGAATCAGATCTATAAGTTTCGACATCAGAATCGGATGGTTTTGGTGATTAAAGTCGAGGTTTCTGGTGACGTTTGGTTGTTTCAGGTATGATTAATTCAAACGTCACATCTCTTGATCATCTTCACTGCTCTTCATCATTTAGCACTGTTGCCTAGCAACATGATGTGGCAGTCAGATTCCGAGCAGGTCTGTGTGCTGGGATGTATTCTGTTTATCCGCGAGGAGATGGATGTGACTCGGACCCGTACAGTTCACGGACGGAGCGGAGGAGAAGAAAATAACAGAAAGGGAGGATCTTCTCGTGAACTGTGTGGTGTGCATGATGGGGTTTGGTGCTTGCTACCATCTTGTGGCCAGTGATGCCAAGTCTGCTTATTTTAAGCAACTTTGGGCTTGTTTTTCTCTAAAGTCACTTGCAAATCTCGTCAGTCACGGGTTGTGGATTTTTGGGCTTGTTTTTAGCGTGTAGTTGCTTATTTGGGCCTCCTTTGCTGTCTGTGAGACATTCTCTCCCACACTGAGACAAATACGGTGGATGATCTACTTAAAAAAATTAAGGCAACTTTTTGCATCATTTTATCCCGTAGATCAAACAAGAGTCGTCTTTGTATCTACAACATTAATTTTACAAGTAAAGTCAACTTAGTTGTGTTAAGTTTACTTCACTTGTAAATGTAAGTTGACTTTACTAACAAAACTAAGCTAACATGACCTGCACGATGAATGTTGTACAAAGACGACTCTTGTTTGATCCACGTACTTACTTTTCCTCGGTAGATAAAACACGATATGTTTTTATCACGGTGAGCTGCTTAAATCAAGTATCTGTGTGTTGGTCAATCTGTCCGAAATAAAAACATTTGAATGACATTTTTGCCTGATGGTTCTAGAATAAAATGACATAACAAAATGAAGGGGGTGAATTTCCCTGGAAATCATCAGTACACTCAGCAAATTGTGTGAGAGTTGCACTAGAGTAAAGGTCAAATGTCACCGCAATCAAGAGGTCATAAGTCACCAAAATTTACCTTAAAATAAGTTAAAATCTTATCCTTCGCTTTCATCGGGTGTTAACATGTATTTCATCATTGTTTTTACATTCCTTCAGCCAGAGTGCTTGACACGATAATCACCTGGTAGGGATACAATGACATAGTTAGTAACCGACCACTAAAGAAAACAAAATCATAGTAAATAATTCATTTTTTAAATTATGTTAAGAATAAAACAAAACATTGTAAATAATTTTCATATTTTGAAAAATCATATTTAAGAGCATAAATATTAGCATAACTGAAGCAGAGCATAAATAATATTAGCATGTCTGAAGCAAGTTTGGCGTCAGGCTCTCCAGCTCCGCAGGCTTTGCATCATGAAGTAGGAGACTTTTCTCAACCCATAAATAAACACTTCAGCTTTGGAGATATGTGGCTTTCACCGGACAGGAAGGTCATGAAAAACTGTAATCTCAAAAGTAAATAAAGCTGTCAGACAATCGTACTGTATTGTACTCAAGTGAAGAAGAATGAAGACGCGTGTTACTGTGTCAGAGTAAATTCATCAGGAACACAGTGAAAGTGTACATTTTTCATCTCAGCCTAGAAATAAAACATCATTTAGAGTCAAATCTCCCTTTGAATAATGGGATAATAGCCCAGTGAATCTAAGAATTAGTAAAGTAATATCTCATGAGTAACTGTGCAAAAGTAGATGCTAAAAGAGAACCTGAGCAATTTTACAGGTTTTAACACAGATATGTCCAGGTGGAATTTGACGTTTCTCAGGGACCAGACTGGAACCTTCTGGTTGTGAGGTGACAGTGAAACCCAGTGAGCTACGGTGGCATGCCCCTATTTTTTCATGTAACACATGAAGTAAAATAAAAGTTGATTCCTTGCGAAAATCAGCCAAGTTCACCCAATTCCAGCAGGAGATTTTTTCAAAAACAGCACAGACAGTAAATCAGAAATTCAGAACAGAAGTTCTAAAGAAAGTAAATATGTAACTTTGATTGAGACTTTTATGATCGCTGATTATTGTCATTGCAGACAGTTCCAAGAGACGTAGATTCAAAATCAGGAACAATTTTATTCAGTCAGAGTGAAAAATCAGCAACGCTTTTAGCAGTTCAGTGCAGATCCTTAAATGAGCATTCGAAGACCCCAAACCCCTCGACAGCAGGAGCTTCTTTACTCTGGTTAGTTCTGTATTACATTTTGCCACTATTAATTCCTGGCCTAATAGATAAGACACTGGCTGAGATTGTTTACTCCAGGCTTTCTCACTATGTTGAGGCTACGTTGGTGACCTTGGGCCATTTTCCCATTCCGCTCGGATGCTCAGCGAAAGGCCTCCGTTCCCAGGTCGCACTTAAGCAACCCTTTAATTATTCTTAATGCATCATTTCATCTTGTTTCACCGTAATCATCACTGAATCATTTACCAAGTTCAACCACAAGTTTAACAATCATGATCACCTTGTAAGCTAACATGGTTAACACTCTATATTCCTTCCTTCTACATTATGTCGAAAGAAAATGTAAAGATAAAATATTTCAGTTCTGTAACAATCCTAAAATGTAGTCAGAGGTGCATTGACACGTTCTGACCGTTAGGTGTCACTGTTGCAGCGCGGTGAAGCGCTCACACATGACCGCAGAAATAGAGGGGAGGGTCAGGCCGCATTGCTCGCACTTTTCAAACACGGTGCTGTTTGTTGGCCGTTTGATTCGTGGTTTACCAGTTTATGACTCGATGTAGATTAGACACTCGAGGTTCGGTCAAATTCTGTGGACGTTTCCCCGTGGTGAAGCGGGTCATGCAGTCCTGGCGAAGGTAATGAGCCGCAAAGCCCTCGGGTCTCGGCTTAGCAGCGCCCATAAACTGCACCGGAACTGGAATGACTGGCAGCCCAGGTTGGTATTGCTCTTTCAGCGGGGAATTTTCTAGGAAAATGCGGGGATTAGGCAAGGCCTACTTTCGTTAATATCATAATTGACAGCATTCTCTCTGGGTGGTGTCGATATACTCTTTTACTTTTATTATGAATTATGTTAAAATTATACAGCTGCACGCATGTTTAACTAAAATAAATTATTTTAGTAACTAGCTAACCGTAAATATCGTCTGTTAGCGAGCTACATGTAGCAATTCACCAGTCCCACAAGGTTGGCTTGTTTGTTAGCATTGAGCAAACGATTTAGCAGATGGTTAACATGTATCAATAATATTGAAAAAAATTGTACGGGATTATTTTAATAACCATGCGATCCGTATGTAGAGGGCATATCGTTTTTCTTATTTTTATTATTAGTATTAGAGGAACTGTTTCGCGGTTGTGGGTAAACCATATCAGTGGGCGGAGTCCTAAACGAATCCACACTCCCCTACACAAGTGCACTACATTGGAAGTGACATAAACCGCTCGTGCACTCGATCTAGTTCACTGCGTGTTTAAAAGTCTTCGTTTTTGAAATGCAGCCGCTGTCTTGTCAGTTTTTACGAAAAAGGCTATATTTAATAAAAGTTCGGAGACATTTATATAATTCTGAAGTTTAGTTTAATCCGAGTTGTAATGTTAAATATCGTAGCGAGTTGTTGGTTTTTCTGGTGATTGGATAAAATTTGTAGTTCTTTATTTTTTAGCAAATGAATTAAACCTCAGCGAGCTCACGTATTTTTATAAATGTTTTGTAAGTTTACTAAATATTTACAGCATTGATTACGCAGTCTTTAAAAAATAAAAGCTTGAATACACGAGGAACTTGGGTTGCATTAGCTAGCTGGCTGAGGTAATGCTAATGCTCGCGCTTCACAAGGTGCCGCGTATTGAAGGAAAATTAGCTCGATAGCCAGTTAGCTAAGCTAGCACTGGTTCTCACCTGCTCAGACATTTAATTATTAGCGTTTCATTAATATTTGAGTTTGTACGAATGAAGGTTTTGAAGCTGAGTGACTTTAAATAGATTCTTTTTACATTTGTTGTTTGAGAATGATTAGATACCTGAAAAAGAATTGAAATAATAGTTCGGTAGCGCGTGCTAGCTTGGTTAGCTTTAGCTAGCTGTCACGCTGACGTTAAACTATCCGGACAACCATTTATTTAATTATAACTTCATAACTTTTATCAATTATATACATTCATGCGTTAAATCAAGTTATTATTTTCAAGTGGGCTTGTTAACTAGCATACTACCACTATAAATTACTCAAACAGAGCTAGCATACAAGTTCGCTATTGTTTACAGGCGCAATGTTAGCTAACTTTTTAATTAATTTATATTTTTAAGACTCCAGCCGGTTTATTCGGGGTAATTAACTGAAGGATGAGTGTAATAGCAGGAGAGGAGTTTATTATTCTGCTCTTCCGGGGTTGCTTCAGTTTCACTTCAGCAGAGAGAGAAAGTTTAGTTAAAGTCCCGGGTGCCAAAGTTTTCACCCCCTGACAGGACCTGGCTTTCTTCTCTTTCCTGTCGTCTTTTTTCTTCCCTCATTCTTTCTCTCATAGGACTGTCTTTCAGTTGCTTGTATTTTCTTTCTATTTCTTGTCTTTTGTTTCTTTCTCTCTCCAGTCTGTTTTACTTTCTGCCCATCTTTCTCTTTCGTCCAGTTACTCCATCTTTGTGTTTCTTTCAGCCCCTTTGACCTGTCTGACGTTTATAAATGTTCCATAAACGTCTCCTTACAGGAAACGTCTATATGTCCCTGTCATATGAGCAGTTGCTATGGAAACGGTGTGATTTACTGTGATGCGCTGCTGACATTATCCACTTGAAGTCCCAACCGGTTTCGAGTCCAACTGCCGCTTCAGTGTTGTCGACTTTGTTGCAAGATATAGTGATTTATTTTTTTTTCTTTAGTGAATATAATTTTAAAAAGAGCCTACTGATATCTTTCAAATTGTTCAGCCCGGGTTAGTGACTGTCATGTACTTGATAACAGCTCTCAGCTCACATCACAGCCACCGTTAATGAGAAAGTGGGCACGTCCAATCACTGATAGTGTTCCCCATTATAGGTGAGTGATATTGTTTTTCAGGGCTGATACCGATTATTACTAGTTAATGAGTTCGATAAGTTGTATGATGTTTGGAACCGATATGCGAAATTAAAAATGAAAGTCAGGGTTTTCATTTTACTGTTCACACACATGACTGGCGTGTGTGTGGTGAGGCACGATCTGACCTTGTGTGTTCTCGGATGTGTCTCAGAAGCGACAGCGTGTCAGCCAACCAGGAAGGTGTGAAGTACAGCATTTCCAGAGACCACGGTTCCGCAGCTGTCTACGAGCCCGCACCCTCCGAGCAGCCGGGAACACCGCCGCTGCACCATGATGCCTACATCACTCACGGCTCACTGGAAGAAGGAGGTGTGTGTGTATGTACATCACTACGCTCCATTTCACACAGTTACACCGAGCAGATTAAAACACCTCCACTATCAATCTATCGACATTTAACATAGAGACACAGAGCCTCTGGAATTCTCCTTATTTTCTTTCTCTTCAACAAACCAACCAACGAATACATTTCTATATAAATTATAGAGTATACTATACCGTCGCTCCTTCCCTCCTTCTGTAGCAGCTTTACTGTGATCTGGATGAGAGTTTATCACGTGAGGAGACGTGTTGAGACGCGTCACTTCAGATCCTGATAGAAAACGAAACTGAAATTACAGCCCAGTCTAGAGAGCACCGAAATCAATCATGTGTGTACGTGCGTGCAGTCAGCTTTGAACGTTCGTCTGTGTGTTGAATAAATTGCAGGTGTGTACGATGCTGATGGAGGCCACAGTGAAAATACGTTTGGTTGGAAGTCGTTGGGGCAAGAGTTGAGGATCAATGATGTGACGGTGGATTTACCCAGTTTTCAGCATGGACACCGTGCTTTAGCTGCAAAGGACATGAGGAAATCACAGGGTGGGTGTGAACAAACACACGCAGTGTGACCTTCAGGACAATAGAAACACAGTGGGGACAAGGTGATAAACACTTACAGTTTGGAAACTAAATCCAGATTCTCAGATCTATAACTGACTGACAGAACCGTACAAATATAACAGATTTATAAAACAGTGTAGCATTATAGTAGTAGAGTTAAGGTAATCTGTGATATGAATAGTCAGCGTGTGTGTGTGTGTGTTTGTGTTAGAAAGTGTATAATAATGGGCATAAGAGGATAAAATGATTGTGATTTACAGTCTACTGTTATAATAGTTTATAAAGAGAAAATTATGCTGTTTTCCATTTTAAGGAAATTATTCATTAAATTATATTTATAAAATGTATTACATCAAATTGTAATGGAGATAATTAATCTAATTTATGATGCAGATGAATATCAGAAGAAAACTGTGGGTTTATAAGAAATAATTTTAACTGACACAACACATCTGATCTCCCTCTGTGTCTGTCTGTCTGTCTCCGTGTCTGTCTGTCTGACGCTCTGTCTCCGTGTCTGTCTGTCTGACGCTCTGTCTCCCTGTTTGTCTCTGTGTCTGTCTGTCTCCCTCCCTCCCCATCTCAGACCGACCGCAGGCTCATTCTGATGAGTCTCGGCTCGCCAATCTTCTGCGGAGGGTGTCGCGGGAGGACGACCGGGACCGCAGACTGGCTACCTTGAAACAAATGAGGGAACTCATCGTGCACTCTGAAAACAAGGTGGTAAGTTTTGGCACCCAGCAGCACGAATCCGTCCCTGCGTGAGCGCTTGTGTTGACTCCGGAATCGCTTGTAGTGTTTGGATTAATGTTGTGTTTGGGGAATGTTTCTGATCTGATGGTTTGTTTGGTTTCAGGTCCTGGTTAAACAGTTGGATACCATTTTGAGCACCCTGAATGAGATTTTGAATGAAAGGTAGGTGTGTGTGGTTATTTATTTGGACGATATTGAACAGATTATTGGTTGATATGAAAACCTTGGTTGTATTTAATGCTTTATAAAAATAAACTGCTGGTAAAGTTTAACAGTACTATATAATAACGTGAGTATTGATTTTCTTTTGAAAAGACATGAAAAAGAGCATTATTTTTATAATTTTTTTTTTTTATAATAAATTCTTGTGACCCTGTTAACACCTGACCACCCCCCCATGAGCCCCAGACAAAGCCGAAGGTGGCAATAATCCTGTCCCCCATACAGTGTCTGATTTCAGATGCGGTGTTATTGGTTCTACAGTCCTGTTGAACTCCGTGTAGGAAGTGCATATAGTGAGCAGGAAGTGATGTCGTGTTTATTTAGATGCTTATTTGTGTAAATCTTGTTGGTTTCTCGGTTTCATGTCAAATTTTATTATTAAACCAATAAATTATTGGTAAATAAATTCAATTGGAGTCTGAAAGCTTTCGATAGTGTCATATTTAGGTTCCATGTGTTTCAGTGCAACCTTGCAGATTTATGAATATTTAAATTTATGTAAATATTGCTTAGTCAGTTGCCTCGATCCTGCCGTGAATCCTTTTAAAGCAAACTTTACACACACGTCAGGTTGTTTATCTTAAGTATAAATTAAGTGTTGAGAATTGGGTGACTGTATGTTAATGGTGTGTGTTTTTATAAATGTGTGTCCTTACAGCAGTAAACTCCTCCATGAGCTGCGACAGGAAGCGGCGTGCTGCCTGGGTTTGCTGTGCGCTGCCCTCAGCTACGAGGCTGAGAAGATCTTCAAGTGGATGTTTGTGAAGTTCAGCAGCTGCAGTAAGGACGAGGTGAAGCTGCTCTACCTGGTGGCCGTGTACAAGGCTCTGGAGATGGTGGGGGAGAAGAAGGCATTCTCACCCGTCATGCAGGTACCGCCACGTTAAAGTAGGAATTTCACGGTGATTAAAGAAATGGGAATTTTCAGTCCTAAAGTGAGGGATTTGGCTGATTGGTTGGTCAGTGCTGTGGGATCAGCTCTGATGGTGTGTTATGGGTCGTGTGGTGGGGTGTTCTGCCATGAGAAACTGTTAAATGTGTTGTTTTGGTGCAGCTGGTGATGAGTAACCTTCAGTCCATTCTGGAGAACCTGGACACCCCAGATCTGCTGTGTCAGAGTGTGAAGTGCATCCTGCTGGTGGCTCGCTGCTACCCGCACGTCTTTAGCACCAACTTCAGAGTAAGCACCGCCTGCTTACACACACACACACACACACACACACACACACACACCGCCCCGTATCCCCGTCCCCCACAGACTAATCATTATCTGTTCTCCTCAGGACACGGTGGACATCCTGGTGGGGTGGCACATCGATCACACACAGAAACAGTCTCTCACCCTGCAGGTGTCGGGTAAGAAGAGATAGAGAACCTGAGTGAGTGCTTTTATTTATCCAGATGTGTACACTAAACCGTGTGTGTGTGTGTGTGTGTGTGTGGACAGGCTGGTTACAGAGTCTGGAACAGTTTTGGGTGGCTGATTTGACCTTTTCTACGACTCTGTTGGGTCAGTTTCTGGAAGACATGGAAGCGTACGCCGAGGTAACACATTACATCATATTTATCTGAATCTGGTACAGTTTTCTGTTTCTCGCGGCTGTGATACGGTTCACACAGGAAGTAAAACCCGTAACCGTGGTTTCATCTTATCCTGTCATACGCAACCTCACCTTAAACGTTTTGTAGAGATGTTATGAAGTTCTGTTGTTGTCAGGACCTGAGTCACGTGGTGTCGGGAGAGGTGGTAGACGAGGACGTCCCCCCACCCGCCGTGTCTCTACCCAAACTGGCGGCTCTCCTGCGGGTCTTCAGCACGGTGGTGCGCAGCATCGGGGAGCGGTTCAATCCCATCCGTGGTCCGCCCATCACCGAGGCGTATGTCACTGATGTGAGTATCACACACGCACACGCCTCTCTCTCTCTCTCTCTCTCTCTCTCTCGCTCACTCTGTCTTTTTCTCTCTCAGGTGTTGACCCGCGTGTTGGCGTGCATCACCATGGCGAAGCAGGTGTTCTTCTCGGAGGCCGTGCTGACAGCGGGGAATGAGTGTGTGTGTGTGCTGCTCACCAGCATGGACTCGAGCAGTCAGCTCACCGGGGCGGTCATTTCCTACGGCTTGGACCAGCTGGAGACCTGCCTGTCCTGTAGTGCTGAGTACAGCATGGGTGTCCTGAACCTGCTCACCCTGGTGATTTATCAGTCTCTCAATACTGTCTAGCAGCAACCCGTTAGCATAACTATTCAAATATTAGTATCTCGCTGTTTAAAGCAAAAACAAAAAAATGTCCGAGTTCTGATGATGCGTAAGAGGAATAAAGCATTAGCGCTGGTCCTGGCTATTTTCCTCCAGCAGCACGTCTCTGAAATGATTTATTACGTGTTTATATAATAACCGTATCTGCACTATAGCAGTGTGTCCCATCACATGTACTTAGTTAATTTGTAATGTGTGTGTAGAGCTCCAGACGTTTCTGACTGAAGGAATCGTACAGAGACGTGTATAAATTTATTAATGGTTTGTTTTTATTTGTAGATTGTCGAGCAGATAAACACCAAGCTGCCTGCTACTTTTGTGGAAAAGCTCCTGGCTCCAGACTCCCAGCTTCTGGAGCTGCGTTTCCACAGAGAGCGAGAGGTACAGGGCGAGTTATCCGTTTCGGTGATATTGACGCGTGTGCGTTTGCGTGTTCTGAGCTGGTTTTTCGGTGTGTTTTTGATGACAGGTGATGGTGGCGGCGCACAGTGTGTACCAGGCGGTACTGAGCCTGAAGAACATCCCCATCTTGGAGGCGGCATATAAACTGGTGCTGGGGGAAATGGGCTGTGCTGTCAATAGCCTGTTGGCGGCGCTGCGGCTCCCGCCGGCGTGTCCTAACATCCAGCACGCGGCATTCAGCCAAATACAGCTCAGCCCCAACCAGGCCGAGTTTGTCCTCATCTTCAACCTCAGTACACTCACCACCATTGGCAACACCAAGAACTCACTCATTGGGGTGGGTGTGGCTTTCGGACTTGTCATTTACACTACAGCTCCTTTGTTTTGTGTTCTGATTTGAGTTATCAGTGCGCTCGTTATGACATGGTATTGTTTCTATAGCGACAGTTGGTTTTTGGGGGATGACCTGTGTGTGTGTGTGTGTGTTACAGATGTGGGCTCTCTCCCCCACCGTCTTTGCGCTCCTCAGTCAGAATTTGGTGTTGGTTCATAACGAACTGGCCGTACACTACCCCGCGGTGCAGTATTCTGTCCTCTACACACTCTACTCTCACTGTACCAGGTACACACACCCTAACACTTCCTTATCCTTATAATCCTTTTTTTCCCTCCTTGTTTGAGCCAAAATCTTTTTTTCTTTTTCAGGGTGTTTTTGAGACTGCTCACACAAACACCCCCCCCCCCCCCCCCTCTCTCTCTCTCTGACAGGCATGATCACTTCATCTCCAGCAGCCTCAGCTCCTCAAGTCCCTCACTCTTTGATGGGGCAGTCATCAGCACTGTTACCACGGCAACCAAGAAGCACTTCAGCACACTTCTCAGTATGTTAGGGATGCTGCTGAGTAAAGAGCATCTCAACTCCGAGGCCAGGTATCACACACCTGTGTGTCTCTCTCTCCCCGTTGTTCTCTTGTTCCTTTCCTCTCGGTCCTTTACCTCCATCTGTTCCTCTTGCTCAGTTCTCTCTCCAACATGTTTTTTTCCCCCCCGCCTCCAGGAAGTTGCTTCTCACCTGGTCCCTGGAAGTGTCTCTGATGATGAAGAAATCCGAGACGTACTCTCCGCTCTTCTCCTTACCTTCCTTCCACAGGTTCTGTAAAGGACTTCTGGCGAACGGTGAGTGAAAGTATCCACACTGAGGGTCCTGACACCTTGGGGGTGGGTGGGTGTGACCCATCAGATAATTGTCTTCCACTGGCACAAACCTGAATGACTGGATGAATTACTTTTTTTTTCCCCATCTCCTTTTTTCCTTCAGCATTGAATGAAGACGTGACGGTGTGTCTCCAGACATGCAGCAGTCTCCAGGTTCTGTCCTCGTCCCTCCCCGTGGAGCTCCTGCAGAGGTCAGTGTACGCACACAGACGAAGTAATAATGTGAGGGTGAAAAATGAGCACGTGGAGTATGTTCTGAGTGTGTGTGTGTGTGTGCGCGCAGATGTGTGGACGTGTGCCGAGTGCAGCTGGTTCACTCGACTGTAAGAGTCAGACAGGCCTTCGGGAAACTGCTGAGATCCATCCCCATGCATGTAGCACTGAGGTGGGTGCCACCCCCCCAAAAACACCCCCCACCCCCCCGTATGAGGAAATGTATATGTATATCTAAACTTCTGTGTGTATAACACCCCCACCCCCCCAGCAGTAACCGCAGCTCCTCAGAGATTCACGAGAATTCTCTCGCTATCCGACGACACAT
>JBCNYH010000003.1:2789829-2812221 GCA_039654325.1 Tandanus tandanus
TAACACCCCCACCCCCCCAGCAGTAACCGCAGCTCCTCAGAGATTCACGAGAATTCTCTCGCTATCCGACGACACATGAGCAAAGCGCCGAGCAACACCTTCCACCCTCAGGACTTCTCCGACCTCATCAGCTTCATCCTGTATGGAACAGTCCATCGTGGGGGGTGAGCCTCACTGCACCACCTACAATCACATGATGTTAAATGGAAATTAAACCCAAACTTAATAATATAAAAGCTTGTATATATCGTAAAAGCCTTTTCGCATCAAAACGCGCCATTGTTAGTCCTCATCATGGAGGAAAAAAAGAGTAATAAATCCTCACACACGGTGCGCCATTGTGCTGTGAAAAGTCACACGTGACTCACGTATGATAGGCAGTAAACAGTGAAGCGTTGTGCATTATATGCAGTGAGGTACATACCATGTGTTGATGTGTAAACGAGCAGACGCCTGTGTGATGTGCAAGTGTAACGTAGTGTTATGTAAAAATGTGCCGAGTATTTTATTCACAAGTTCAATAGTTTATATCTGATTTGTTAGTTTAATATCTGTACACTGTTATTGCCAATATCTTCTACATTCACGAGTGAAACGTCAGTCTTTTTAATCAGTCTAATGCAAGCACATTGTAACTTTGTAGATGTGAGTAAAAACCACCTGATGAAAATGTACAGATGTTCAGTGTAACAGTTTGGGAGGATTTCCTTTCATTTCACTTTTACTCTTAAACTCGTTTGAGTGAAAGTTCTGATAGGATGATGGGGGGGACGGGGGGATATCTGTGTGGTGTAGTCTGACAGTCCGATATTTAGCTTAACTGTATGTAATACAGCTTAAACATGTAAAGATATAAAATGTAATAAATATGCATTCAGTAAATGTTTAAAATACATATTTTAGATTGTATTAATATACCATCCTCGCCCCCTTTCAAACAAAAACTTGTAATTTATTATTTTAGTTTTCTTCCTATTGCTGTTTGTTTACAGCAAGAAATTTTGGTTTGTAAGGTTCAAACTGGAATTTTTGTTCTTGGTGAGATGCTGAGATGTAGATTTTGGGGTATAAAGGGTTAATGACAGGAATGTTTACGTACAGTTAGCTGTAGTTAAAATAAGACCCCAGTTTTCCCAGAAACATCCTGTTTCTGTCGTGTGTCCATGTGAATGTAAACTGAGCGATAACTTTAGGGTGGTAAGAGACACTTCGCCTCCTCGCCACACCGCACAGAGCGGCAAATTTCTCACAGATAGTAATACAGATAGTGTGTGTGTGTTTGTCAGGAAGGAGCCGTGGTTAGAGAGGTTGTACCACAGCTGTCAGCGGTTGGAGAAGCGGGAGTGTGGCGTGGTGCCGCGCGCCCTGCTGAAGACGGAGGCGGTGCTGTGGCAGTGGGCCGTGTGGGAAGCCGCTCAATTCACCGTCCTCTCAAAACTGCGCACTCCTCTGGGACGAGCTCAGGACACGTTCCAGACCATTGAAGGTCAACACTCACACACACTCTCACACACACACACACACACACACACACACACACACACACTCGCACAGGCTTAATGCCTGTTTATTTTTGGATAACAGTGGAAAGTTTTCAGACTCTATCTTTTCATTTGTTCAGGGTGTCATCACTTGCTGCATTCCTCTTTATAAGAATTTGGTTTAAATTTAATATATTTCAGTATATGTTATGTTTTCTTTTTTATTTAAATTCCCAGTGTTTATTTTTTTTTCCACTGTGTGATGTTAGTTGTATAAAATGCTGGTGTTGGTCCATTTCCTGGATGTTTCACTGTGTCCTGGTTAATACCTGCTTATTCAATCTGGTGTGTGTGTGTGTGTGTGTGTGTGTGTGTGTGTGTGTGTGTGTGTGCGCGCGCGCTGTAGGGATGATCCGCAGCCTGGCGGCTCACAGTCTGAACAGTGAACAGGAGTTAAGTCAGTGGAGCGGTGGAGAGAGTGATGAAGGCCACCACACCAACCAGCTCCGCCTCGCTCTGCTGCTGCAGTTCCTCGAGAACCTCGAGAAGCTCATGTACAACGCTTATGAAGGCTGCGCCAACGCCCTCACCGCCCCGCCCAAGGTAACACCCTCACCTGACCGTCTCACTCATCCACACTGCGCATGTCTCTGTTATTATACTTTTATTATAACATTTCAGTCTTTATTCTTCAGGGTTTACTTTCTGTTTAGTTTTCAGTATTAACAGTATGTGAGTAGTTTTATTTTTGTTTTGAGTATTGTGTTATCACACACCATCACTGCCACCTTCTGGAAGGAATGTGTTAGTGTTTCATCTTTAGCTTTAAAGTGGTGTGGCGACCACATCGCAAATCAAGGAGGAAGACGAACCTGATTCAGCAGTTTATAATCCTGATTTGTTTTCTGTTAGTGTGTGATTGCTCATTTATATTATATATATATATTTTGGAGCACTGTCGTTTTTATTTCAGTCAACATGTCTTTTTTTTTATTATTATTTATTTATTTATTTTTTATTTTAGTTATATCCAATTCCCACCTGTTAAGTGTTGCCTCCCTATTACATATGACGGTAATTACGGTGTTATCCTGTTCTGCTTTAATTGGCTGATGGTATATTTAGTACAGCAAGTATTTCTGATTAACACAACTCATTTATATTAATTTATGTAAATTACCCTGTTACCGGATCTCCAGGGCATTCGAACCTTTTTCTACACCAACCGTCAGACGTGCCAGGATTGGCTGACGAGAATCCGCCTGGCTCTGATGAGGGTCGGGCTCATGTCAGGTCAGCCGGCGGTCACCATCCGCCACGGCTTCGACCTGCTCACCGAAATCAAGAATAGCAGTGCACAGGTTCATAACCCACCACTTAATTCACATTAACGCTGAAACACGGATGATGTCGTGAGGTTATGATGTCATGGTCTCCTCTGTTTCTGCAGGGCCCGGAGATGGAAGTTCCCATCACTATGCTGGTGGAGGCTCTGTGCGAGCTGCGCTGTCCAGAAGCCATCCAGGGATTGGCAGCGTGGAGTTTTGGTCACATGGGGAAGAGCGTGGCGTGGGTGGGGTCTGTGGCTCTGCAGGCCGAAGGGAAGTGAGTTCAGATTGTTTTGGTTTTATCACCGCATGGTTAAACCACACCCCTTTTTACATCCCCTGTTCTGTTTGCATAAGTAGCTTTAGCGCTGAGTTTAACCCTAGCTTTTTCCCCTAACTAAATAACAGTGGAATAAATCCATATCCTGCTGCGTCCTAGGTTTGAGAAAGCGGCTCTTGAGTATCAGGAGCAACTGTGCGCCCTCACCGGGTTCGACTGCTCCATCAAAGGCTTCGACAGGTCCTTACTGAAGCTCACCAACTCGCCCACAGCTAATAGCTCCAGTCCAAAACATACAGGAAATGGTAAGGACACGCCCACACGGCGAAAACTCCTGTTCACTACGTACGACCACTTCATTCAAAAAAAATTTTGGTGGATTTAAAAAAAAAAAAAAAAAACACATTGAAAAAGGTGCCATTCGTTGTATCTTAGCTGCACGGATATCTCTGTAGGTTAACAAATATTGGCACCCCGTGTTCATGTGGGTGATGGATAAATAGTCTTAAAATGTAGAAAGGAGTTTAAGATATATATTTTTTGCATTAAGATTAATTTCTTTATTTAGATTAGTTTCTTGTTCTGTGTGTGTGTGCGTAGGAGACTTTAAAAAGACAGTGTTGTTAAAGTCCAGTGAGTGTTCCCCTGAGGTCTTGAACTTCCTGGCCAATAAGGCATGTGAGTGTTACGTAGCTCTGAGTGACTGGGCGTCGGTGCAGGAGTGGCAGACCAGCATGATGGCGCTCAAAAAGAACAGCAACAGCTCCGCTAGCGTCAACCTGAAGACTGACTTCAACTACATCAAGTGAGCAGCAGTAGTTATTATCCTGTATAAAACTGATACAGGATGTCCTGGAGATTCTGATCCGTGTGTGTGTGGTTTAGAGCCCTGAGCAGCTTTGAGGAAGGAGATTTCCCAGAGTGCCGTGCACAGTTGGAGCTGCTTCCTGGAGAAGATTACGGCCTACTCAATTCCAACACCAAGGATAAACTGGGTACTTATCACCTCTTGAACACCTCACTGTTGATTAATTTGCTCTAAAAGCGTGTTAGTGTGTAAGTTCTGTGATTTAGCAGAAATGTGTTTGTGATTGGTTCCCATGACGACAAGCCCAGCCTGATGTGCATGAGCGTATGAGCGCCCCCTGCCTGCCTGGAGTCTGTATTACTGTATTTACAGTCAGCGTGTGTGCCGACATGTTTTGTCTCTGAAAATTATTTTATGGTTGAATATATCATGATAAATAATGTTATTGTTAAAATGTCTGTTTTAGGGCGCGTCTTCCAGCTGTAATTGTTTTATTGTGGAACATTCTGGAAGTGTTAGTCCTGTGGATGTTAGAAAACCTGGCTCTGACTTTGGAGACTCCTCCTGAATATTAATTAGTTTTGTCACAGTGTGTAATGAAATGAGCGGTGTGTGTGTGTGTGTGTGTGTGTGTGTGTGTGTGTGTGTGTGTGTGTGAAGACCTGAAGCGGCTCCTTCCTGCCGTACTGAGTCCTGACCCATCGGAGCTGCAGAAGGCCATCGAGGTTCAGCTGCTTCGGAGCGCTGTCGGAGCAGTCACTTCAACCAATCACGAGCAGGATCAGAAAGTTCTCCCTTCATCAGAGTGAGTTCATTTAACACGCCGCGTCCCACCTCACAGATCTACTTCCTGTACTGTTGGAGTTGGGTGTTGATGCGTCTCTGCGTACACTCTACCTCTTTATTCAGCACTCTGGTGAAGTACCTCAAGCAGACGGGTCGGATCGCTCTGGGACCTCTGCGTCTGTCCACGCTGACGCTGTGTGACTCGCTGCCCACGCTGGCAGCCCTGCAGGTCCACTGCGCCAGCTGTCTGGAGACTTCGCTGTGCAGTCAGCACCCCTCTGAGGTCAGGCACACACCCTGCTTTAGTACCGTTACATTAACGTGTGTATATTGTATCTGTAATGATGATGATGATTCTGTGTTTAGGAATGTTTGATCCCGCTGTACAGCGACGCTCTGAGTACATGTAAGCAGCAGGACGTTCAGCCGTGGCTCCACGCGCTCAGATACAGCACATTTCAGAGGCAGCTCTTCCTGAAGCTCAGAGGTCGGGTGTTGTGCTACGATGTGTGTGTGATGAGGTCAGCGTGATTGCAGAGAGTAATTATAAATTTTTATGTAAGTGTTTGTTGTTATAGGCTCATCTGGTCCAGTCGACTCTCACCTGGTGGAGCTGTGTCTGACTGCGGTCAAGTTCGCGCGTAAGCAGGGTAACATCGCTCTGGCCTCACGCCTCCTCGCTCAGTGCAGCAAACCATCCGACAACGACCCGGACAACTCGGACCTGCTGCAGAGCTTCAGGCAGCTGTCCCTAGAGGGCGCCGTGGCTGACAAATGGGGACCTGAGCTCAAAATCGAGAGGGCGAAAGTGCTCTTCACTGCAGGTCCGGATCTTTACATGAGCGCTCAGGTTGTGTATTTTGTAGTTAGTAATTCTACAACCGCCGGCTAACAACGCCTCCTCCTGCTCCGCCCCCAGGTCAGTCTGTGGCTGCGATGGAGATGTTGAGCTCATGTGCGCTGTCGTACTGCCGCTCGGGGAAGTGCGAGCGTGCCGCCTGCCGCTCAATTCTCACACTGTGTAAGTGGCTGCTGGCGGACTGGAAGGATCTGACGCCTCAACTCAAACAGGTGGTGAAGAGAAACAGCAGCGTTCCGCCTTCAACCCTCAGCAAGAACATCGCCGCCCTGCTGGAGCTGCCTGTGGAGGAGCAGGGCATTCTGCGCATCAGCACCGAGACCACAGGTACCCTCCGTGTTCATGAAGCACCAACGCAGCTTGAGCATTGAGCAAATTTCAGGGGTTTCGCCAGGTCAGAGGTCATATCGGTGTGGTCGCTAATTTTAACGTTCCGTTATTTCTCCTTGTCAGTGAGCGTAGGCGTCGGGGAAGCCGACTTTGTCCTGGGTCAGCTGTACCAGCTCTCTGCTAGCCAAGCGCCTGAAGTGGCTAAATCCTGGGCCGCATTAGCAAGCTGGGCGTACAGATGGGGCCGCAAAGTCGTCGACAACGCAAGGTATGCGTGAAATCTCTATAAAGCTAGTGTGTATATAATATGCACTGCTAACCAGGAGAGAAGGTGTGACATCACATCCTATTCATTCTAGTCAAGGAGAAGGCGTTCCACTGCTACCCGGAGAGAAGCAGGAGATCGAGGAGTTCCTGCCGTCTGGTATCAGCGATGAGGACAAGGAGAGCATTTTCAGTATCCTGGGTCAGGCCATGTGTCGACCCGCTGGAATACAGGTGAGGCACTGCTCCTCGTTCAAGGTGATTTTATTTTTATTTATTTTTTGCATTATGTCCACAAGGGGGCGATCTAATACAATAATACATAACTGATAATAGTAAATACTACTTCTGAAGTTTCTCACCCTTTTTCTTCCCACACACACACACACACACACACACACACACAATTTTCTCCCCTAATTTGGTCGTAGCTGAAGGTCAGAAGGTTATGAATATGCAACATTTGAAACACACACTTTACCTTCTCTTTTAAAACTGATACGGTGCAGGATATTTGCATATTGTAATGTGATTGGCTTGTATATATTATGTTGTAATTACACACTCCTGCTCCGAAGTAAGCTGTTTGTGTGTTTATGGGCGTGTCTGTCCCCAGGATGAGGACATGGCTCTGCAGAATGAAGAGGGCGATGAGGACGACATGGTGGATGTGATCTGGAGGCAGTTGTTGAGTTCTTGCCCGTGGCTGGCGGAGGTCGAGGAAGGTGTGACGGAGGGGTTGATCCGGGTGTGGAGACGGGTGGTGGACCGTATTTTCAGTCTGTACCGCGTGTCCTGCAGGGCGTATTTCACCTTCCTCAAGCTGAACGCCGGACAAGTAAGTAATTCGTCACCTTCATACCTGTTTAGAAAAAATGCTCCACCTCCCAGAGGCGTGGCTCAGACCGACCCCTGTCCTGCAGATGCCCATCGACGAGGATGACCCCAAACTTCTGCTGCATCCTCAGAGCAGTAAGCAGAGCAGCGATGATGTCATCGTGATGGCAACGCTGCGCTTGCTACGCCTGCTGGTCAAGCACGCCGGAGAGCTGAGGGAGGGGCTAGAGGTTGGCCTGGCCTCCACGCCCACTGCGCCCTGGAGAGGTGAGAACTGTGCCCTGTGTTTACACACTGACTTTTACACTGTTTACAGTTAATATTTTGGAAAGTCTTGAGTTCTGTTACTGAAACTGGAGACTCCTTCCTTCATTTCCTCTTCCATGTCCAATGTACACATTCCTGTGAGTGAGCTGTTGCTATAGAAACGGTGATATAACAAGTGCATCAACTATTAAAAATAAAGCCATGATGTGCAGCTGCACGACTCTGTTGTTAAAGGGAATTAATCCACACCATCTGACCAATCTGAAGGCAGAATTCGACAGTGACCTGGTGGTCGACGAGCAAACACGGAACCTGTTTCTGGAAGGTTCTTTTACAGGGAGGAGCTTTTTTGCTGCATTTCATTTAAAGTAGTAACCAGTGAGACTGTGTGTGTGTGTGCGCGTGTGTGCGCGTGTGTGCGCGTGTGTGCGCGTGTGTGCGCGTGTGTGCGCGTGTGTGCGCGTGTGTGTGTGTTCTTTTAAAGGCATCATCCCACAGCTGTTCTCCAGACTGAACCACCCCGAGGCTTACATCCGTCAGAGCATCTGCAGCCTGCTGTGTCGCGTCGCCCAGGACTCACCACACCTCATCCTCTACCCCGCCATCGTCGGCTCCATCTCACTCGGGGGAGAGGCTCAGACCGCAGGTAGACACACACACACACACACACGCGCTCACTCTCTTAGTGTTTAGCTAACTCAGACAGGGTTTATAATCATTAGAAATCTTTGGAGAGGAAAATGGCATCACTCCCCTCCTATCATAAGGTAGGGGTGGAGACGCTATGAAATGAAACTTTTCTACTTTTTTAACTGAAGTGATAAACTGGGAATATTTCTTACTTCCGTGGGCTGAGGTGTCACAGATTAACAAACATTTGGTACATGTGTGTGGCAGGTACAAAGCTGCCCTCGGCTCTGCCCACTCTGTTGGGGAACATGCCAGGTGAGTCTCTGTGTGTGGGGGAGAACGAGGGCGGAAGTCCCCCTGTGTCTCAGGAAAGCGGTCGAGGAGATGAGCTGGGACTTTGTTCCATCGAGGATCAGGCCATGATGCAGGACTGCTACAGCAAAATCGTGGACACTCTCTCCGCAGCTAACCCCACCATGGTCCAGCAGGTACAGCACTGACCCTTAACACTAACCATGAATCCTAAACCCCGTCCCTCAAACAGGAGGATATGGTTACACTGTTTGTTCACAAATTGTATTTACTTCCGTGTGGGCGGGGCTAATCCCAGGTGTAACGTTTTGCAGATCTGGTAACCTTCACATATTTAGTGCATGTGGGCTTTTCGCACATGTGTGTAGGTGCAGATGTTGGTTGGGGAGCTGCGCAGGGTGACGGTGCTGTGGGACGAGTTGTGGTTGGGCGTCCTGCAGCAGCAGCACATGCACGTCCTACGCAGGATCCAGCAGCTCGAGGATGAGGTCAAGAGAGTCCAGAACAACAACACGCTGCGCAAGTAAGAGGCCCTGCTTAAAATCTTATCCATTAAAATTCTTTAAAAAAAATTATTATAGTTGTTTCTCTGGGGTGTGGTGGTGGTTTTGGTGATGTACGTTTTGGATGACGATCCTCTGACCCGTGGCGGTGATGTTTCAGGGAGGAGAAGGTGGCCATCATGAGGGAGAAACACTCGGCTCTGATGCGACCTGTAGTCTTTGCTCTGGATCACGTGCGCAGTATCACTGCTGCCGCCGCCGAGACACCACATGAGACGTGGTTCCAGGAGACATACGGAGACGCCATTCATAACGCCCTGGAGCGACTGAGGAACCCTCAGAACCCGGCTAGTCCTGCTAACAGCTGGGTTCCATTCAAGCAGGTCAGAACTTAACCACACCTACTCATACTGAATCCTGATTGGCTGTTGTGTTGTTCTGCAATTTCTTTTATATTTTTCTTTCTTTCTGCTGTTTTTTTGTGTGGTTTTTGGGTCATTATTTATAGTTCTTATATTTAATATAATACATGATGAAGCGAACTGGTGTGTGTGTGTGTGTGTGTGTGTACGCTGCTCATCTCTGTCCCGTATCAGATCATGTTGAGTCTGCAGCAGCGAGCTCAGAAGCGAGCGAGTTATCTCCTCCGTCTGGAGGAAATCAGTCCTCGTCTGGCCTCCATGACTCAGACGGAGATGGCTCTACCAGGAGAAGTTTCTGCCACCGACGCCGTCACCATCCACAACGTCGGCAGTACCATCACCATCCTGCCCACCAAGACCAAGCCCAAAAAACTCTACTTCCTCGGGTCAGACGGGAAAAACTACCCCTACCTCTTCAAAGGTGAGGAGACGTCTCGCACGGTTTGGGGTGGTGGTTTTTGTGCTGGTGGAGGCGTCCACCTTTCTGGTCCCTGTGCAAACACTTTTTAATAAAAGTTTATTAAATTATGTAAATGTATTAATAAATATATAAATTATATCCAGTAATTATATAGTAGTGATGTACAAACTCCAGTGAACCTGTACAGAGTGACTGTAATAAACATCTGGATCTCATCACTAACATTCTGTGTACGCTTATACACTTCTCTCTATTATACGCTGTGGGTGTGTTCGTGTGTCAGATGTAGCTCTTTATAATAGTTTTATAATTTATTAATAATAAACTTCCTTCTGTCTCTTCCCCTCCTGCTCCCCCTCCCCTCTCTCTCTCTGTCTCTTCCTCTCCTGCCCCCCCCCTTCCCACTCTCTCTCAGGTTTGGAGGATTTACATTTAGATGAGAGGATTATGCAGTTCTTGTCCATAGTTAACACTATGTTCACTAAAGTAAACCAGCAGGAGAGTCCACGCTTCCATGCCCGTCACTACTCTGTCACGCCCCTGGGCACTCGCTCTGGTCTCATCCAGTGGGTGGATGGAGCTACGCCTCTGTTCGGTCTCTACAAACGCTGGCAGCAGCGCGAGGCTGTGCTTCAGGCTCAGAAGGTTGGTTCCTGTCGCGCCTGCAGCATCTGCTGTTCAAATGTTAAATAAACGGTTACTTTGTACAAACACATCATTACTCTGTTCAGTTATTTTCAGGAACTTGTTGATGTTGAAAGTACTTGACACTTATTTTTGGTACTTCAGGCTCAGGACGCGTTCCAGCAGCCCCAGAACCTGCCCATGGTTCCGCGCCCCAGCGAGCTGTACTACAGTAAGATCGGGCCGGCTTTGAAAGCGGTGGGACTCAGCCTGGAGGTGTCGCGCCGTGATTGGCCACTCAGCGTCATGAGGGACGTGCTGCGGGAGCTGATGGAGGCCACACCCCCTAACCTGCTGGCCAAAGAGTTGTGGTGTTCGTGTACCACGCCCACTGAGTGGTGGAGGGTCACACAGGTGAGAGTCTTCATTCATCTGTGCTTTCAGCACCCTGACCCAGAGAAAGACCTGCACTCATTCGCTCTCTCTTTTGCGCACGCCTCCACCTTTTTCATCCTTAATGCCCCCTCTTACTGTCTCTTATTATTCTCTCTCTCCTTCCTCTGCCCCCGGGGTCTGTACCCCTCAGTCTTACGCCAGGTCCACTGCTGTGATGTCAATGGTGGGTTACATCATTGGGCTAGGAGACCGTCACCTTGACAATGTTCTGATTGACATGACGACCGGTGAGGTGGTGCACATCGACTACAATGTCTGCTTCGAGAAAGGTCAGTCACTCACCTGTACAGGTAACACTCTGACTCCTGCTGCTGTTTTTCCCCCAAATATGTAATAGATGCTGTGTGTGTGTGTGTGTGTGTGTGTGTGTGTGTGTGTGTGTGTGTGTGTGTGTGTGACAACAGGAAAAAGTCTGAGGGTTCCAGAGAAGGTTCCTTTCCGTATGACGCACAACATCGAGACGGCGTTAGGCGTGACGGGAGTGGAGGGAATCTTCAGACTCTCCTGTGAGCAGGTCAGAGGTTACGAGTGTTCTCTGAGATGCGTTTCGTCCTGTCCCTGCTCTAGTCCATACCGAGTCTCACTTCCTCTTCCTGTACGGCAGGTGATTCAGATGATGCGTCGGGGCAGAGAGACGCTCCTGACACTACTGGAGGCATTTGTCTATGACCCGTTGGTGGACTGGACGGCGGGTGGGGAGGTGGGCTTTGCCGGGGCCGTATACGGAGGAGGAGGACAGCAGGCCGAGAACAAGCAAAGCAAGAGGGAGATGGAGCGTGACATCACACGCAGCCTCTTCTCTTCACGCGTCGCCGAGATTAAGGTCCGGAGGATCCGCAAAAGGACATGGTGTTTCCGTGGCAACATCACATACTTTATTTTAATCTTTTATTTATTTTATGCAGGTGAATTGGTTTAAGAACCGCGATGAGATGCAGGCGGTACTGCCGCAGGTGGAGCTGGCCGTGGAGGAGTACCTGAGTCTGCAGGAGCAGCTGGCGCAGGTGGACAAGGCTCAGGGGAAGCTGCTGGAGGAGATGGAGTTCCTGGAGGGAGCAGACAGTAGAGTAGATCACCCCATCCACACGCTGGAGCACAGGTCAGCATCAACGCTAAAAATGACGCGCTAAACACCGCCATCCAGTGCAGCCAGACGAAACTGGACTCTGATTGGTCGGAATCGCGTTTACATTGTTGCTGCAGGTTTATTGTGTAATTATGTGTAATAGGAAGAAAACTTTATTTAATGAACTTGATGGTGAAGCCCTGCCTACTCGAGCAGGTGTGTGAGTGCAGCGTTGACCTTCACACTCACGTCCTCTCTGCTGTTAGGTATTCGGAGCACACGCAGCTGCAGTCGCGGCAGAGGACTGTTCAGGACGCCATCCAGAGCAAGCTGTCGGATCTGGAGCAGTGGATCTCTCAGTACCAGGCTGCGTTTGGGAGTCTGGAGGCCACGCAGCTCGCCAGTCTGCTGCAGGAGATCAGCAGCCCCATAGACCTCGGTACTCACCGCGGCGTTCTGGAGGATTTAACGCTTGTTTTTTACTTGTAGATATTTCTAACTCTGTGAGACATTAATTAATTTCTTTATATTGCAGGTCCTCCCAGCTACGTCCCCGCTACCGCGTTTCTACAGAACGCAGGTCAGGCTCATCTCATCAGCCAATGCGAGGCTCTGGAGGCGGAGGCGAGCGCTCTACTGCAGCAGCGCCGCTCCATACTGCGCGCCTGCCTCGAGCACCTGCACAGCTACGCCACCGTGGCCCTGCTGTATCCACGCGCCGTCCTGCACCGCCACAGGGTTTACACCTGGAAGCAGTGGATGGAGGAGCTGGTGTGTGACATGACTGTGGAGCACTGCCAGGCCGTCTATCACCAGTGAGGCTCGAGTTTACAGATCACTACTCACCCATGTGTACATGTTTATCTCTGATTAATAATCACGCTGCAGAGTCATTATCATGGTGCAATGATTTTTTTAATTATGAAAGAGTTAGATTATAATTAGAGTTGGGATTAAACAGGCTGGTTTACAAACTCTAAGTGGAGCAGGCCTGCTGTATTAAAAAAATAAATAAATAATAAATTACTTTCACTGTTCGTGTCTGAAAGTCTATTAAGTGTCACGTAATGACCTCTGACCTCGTCCTGTCGCTCTGTCCAGCTATGAGATGCAGTTTGCCCCGCAACCACCGGCCGCCACGTGTCAGTTCCTGTCGAGTGTGGAGATGGCGCTGCAGCATCACGCGGCGGAGACGAACACGCGGCTCCTGCGTCTGGTGGAGAGGCTGAAGGCGGAGGGAGCGAGCGTGCCTGTGTGCGAGGAGCAGCTACAGGAGATCGAACGCTGCATCAAAGTCTTCCTGCACGAAGACACCGAGCTCGCCTCCTTCAGCCTGGCTGGGATCATCATCTCCGCCCTCTGCACTCTGACCAGGTCTTGCTCTCTCGCGCTCTCTCTCTCTCTCATATTTATACCTCAGAATTCTTATAAAAATAGTTTCTTTTTTGTTATATGCATTCTTAAACATGATCAGGAGCCTCACATCTGTTTTGCTGTAAAATCAGTAAGGTTTATTTATAGTGTAGAATTAGCAGGTTGTTAATTAGCATGTTTATGCAAATGACATGAGGATGTAAAGTCTTAACTTAGTAACTTTTATCACCAGTTTGTTTTGATCTGTAAAAATTGTGCAAGATGAGTTGGATGTCACTGAATTGTTGAGTATTAGCTACTACACAGCAAAAAAATCATACTAAAATGGGATTTATGGTTTTATTTTTTACTTTTTAAAATCATGACTGACCCATGCATGAGCTCCAAGTGCAGGTGCAGATAATTAAACCCAAACTTAAAGCTTGCATGTATAATTTGTTTCTATTAAATCGTTTCATGCACCTTGTTTCGTGTCGAGTTAAAAAACCCAGCAATGACTTGTAATACATTGAATTCGTGGTGCTGTAATCTTTCTTTTATATGCAAGAGTGCATGCTTATTTGATGTAAACAGAAATGCATATCTGAATGGTATTTATGCCTAGTTTTATTTTTTTTTATGCAGAAGTTCAATAGTTTATATCTGATTAGTTAGTTTAATATCTGTATACTGTTATTATTGCCGTTATCTTCCCTTATATGAACTGGGGAACTCACAGAGTGAAACGGCAGTCTTTTCAAACTGGCTAACTATCAAACGTATTTTTTTATTTTTTTTTTATTTTTTTTTATTTTTTTCTTCTGTGGCCCTGAGCTCTTAACTTCATTTAATTTATTCTGTTTATGCCGATGTTCTCGATCTTAATCTATGCGGATTTCAGCAGCATGAAACGAGAAAACAAAGTTTACTGCTCAGGGCTGCAGGGCGGAGCCTATCTATATTATGATACCTATGAGGAGCAACATTGGTGCGTACCAGCTGTGCAATAATATTATGGCAATTAAGCGATGGTAATGATGCAATATCAAGAATTCTTTATCTTTCCACCAATCAGAAACGAAAAAATCTCTTGAATGAATTATTATTTAGTATTATTATTGTTAATAAAAGTGGGTTATGTAACCCTCCTGGGATCTGAATCTTCTCTGAACCAACTCCAGGTGAGATTTTATCAGGTACTCAGTCTGCTCATCTCTCCAGAACTGGTTATTGTACAGTGAAAGTTCTAACGTTACCGTTAGCATATTTATTTACAGTCGGGTATTTATCTGGATGATGGTGTTTAAGTGTAGTTAGCGTTGTTGTTGTTCTGAAAGTTTTCATGGTGAAGGTTTTTCTCCATATTAGAAGAGATTTGATGTATTTATTTGCTGGGTTTGTTGCAGGCGTAACTTGGTGATGGAGGGTGCTGCGGCTAGCGCAGGAGAGCAGCTGGTGGAGCTGACGTCCCGGGACGGAGCCTGGTTCCTGGAGGAGCTCTGCAGCATGAGCGGAAACATCACATGTCTGGTGCAGCTTCTGAAAGAGTGTCAGCTCCAGTCCCACGACCTGGACGTCCTCGGTCTCGAAGACACCTCCCAGGCCGTCTACCTGGCCAACGGAGTCTACACCTGCCTACAGGTCACTTTCCGTTCTAATTAACTTTGTGATCCTGTCCTTTTAATCAGCACCTTCTGAACCAATCAGAATCCAGAACTGATCCATGTCATGGTTTTTACAGGAGCTGAACACCAACTTCCGTCAGATCATCTTCCCCGAGGCTCTGCGCTGCATGCTGAAGGGAGAGAGCACGCTGGAGAGCATGCTGTCTGAGCTCGACTCTCTGATCGAGCAGTGCGCAGACGGCGTGTCCCTGCAGGGCCTGGGGGAGGCGCTGCAGAACCATCTCCGCAACACCGCCATGGGGCTGGACGAGGATACCGACGCACACTACCTCGAGGTCACCCGGTGAGGGCGCTCTTTAAAGTGTGGTTTAAACGCGCTCAAATCAGCGCCATATGAAGGAAGTAATCACATGACCTGGGCGGGGTCAGAGTGAGGCACCTGGTAGAAAACAAAAGAATGTAAATCAAGCAAAAGCAATGACTGAAGAGACCAAAGTTGTTTCCATGTGCATTTAAACGAGAGAAATTTGTCATCCCCTTTAAAGAAAGCTTTAAGCTCCTCCCACTTTTCATGGGTCAATTTTTATGATGTAAAAAGGGGTTTCCTTTATAACTTTTCGTTCTCCTCTTTGGTTGGCTTTCAGACCTGTCACGAATCTCCATTTAGAATATTAATTAAAAATAAAAGAGAGTGAACCGGTGTTAACACGTTATCCTGGACCCGTACCTATGCAGGGTTCTGCGTGTCCAGTATTCAGAGCTGATCCAGCCTCGGAACATGGAGGGCTCTGTGCAGGACACGCCTAAAATGAGCGCAGGACAGATGCTGCTGGTTGCCTTCGACGGGATGTTCGCGCAGCTGGAGAGTGCTTTCGGGCTGCTGATAGATAAGGTTACACACACACACACACACACACACACACACACACACACACACACACACACACACACACAGAGCTTCCCCTAATGTGATTGTGTTTGTTTTGAGAGGAGCGCCGCACCTCACTCAGGTGTTTCTTCTCCTCTTCCAGTTGAACTCGATGGACGTTCCTGCTGCCTGGCGGAAGGTGGATGTGATCTGGGAAGCTCGGGCCACGCAGGTGCACTTTTTCGACAGCGTGCAGACACGGCAGGTCCTGGAGGAAATCTTCTTCCTCAAGAGGCTTCAGACGATCCGGGATTTCTTCCGGCTGTGTGCCTCGTTCGCTCAGACGCTGTCCGGTACGACACGAATAAACAGTGATGTGTGTTTTGTCACCCCCTGGTTGGAAGTGGGCGTTTAAATCCAGAATTGATGGGGTCTTTTGTGTTTTTTTTTTTTTTGTTTTGTTTGTTTGTTTTTGTTCCCTCCTCTTCAGGCACCTGCCCTTCTGCCCCTGACGAACCCTCCCCATCTAATGGCCCCGTCTCGTTAGTGAAGCCCCTGTACCGCGGCTCCACGGTGGTCACCGAGGACCAGATGACGCGGCCCATCAAAGCGTTCACGGCGGATTTTGTGAGGCAGATGCTGATGGGTCTTCCCACTCAGGCTCTGGGGCTGGCTCTCTGCAGCGCCCTCAGTGCCCTGGGAACGGACCTCATCGCTCAGGTCGAGGCGAAAGACTTCGGGGCCGAAGGGAAGGTGTCTCTGGATGACTTGTGTAAGAAGGCGGTGGAGCAGGGCGTCCAGGCGGGACGTATCTCCCAGCTGCTGCTGAACAGGGCCACGGTGCTGGCCAGCTCGTACGACACGGCGTGGAAGAAGCTGGACCTGGTGCGCCGTCTGGAGCTCAGCATCGATGCCTGTAAGGTCAGCCTGCAGAGGGCGCAGCTGCACATCGCCATGTTTCAGGTAACATTCCAGGAAGGTCATTAATCTAAAAATTCTTGCAACATAAAATGTAGGAAATCAATTTTTCCCACCAGAACATTAGATAACGGGTAAGGGGGTGGGGCTAAAAGGCTGAAGGTGGAGCTGTAACAATGTTAAATTTGCATATGGTTGAGTATGAAAAGAGCGTTGGTTAGCTGATCGACTCTAACATTGGTGTTACAGTGGCAGCACGAAGACGTCCTCGGGTCGCGCTCTCAGCCCATGACTGTAAGCCCGCCACCTCGCTCCATCATCCTCAGCAACATGAAGAAGAAGCTGTATAAGCTCAGCCAGGACGACGCGGCCATCGCCGGTGTTCAGGTCAGCACCAGTTTCCTCATCCTGTTCCTCATTTGAGCGTTTCCATGTTACACATCTCTAAACTGAGGCCCTGTGGGGTTTTTTTGTTTGTTGGGGTTTTTTTGTTTGGGGTTTTTGTTGCTTCTGTAGGAGAAACTGGCGTCCCTTGAGGCCAGCATCGAGCAGAGGTTAAAGTGGGCAGGCGGGGCCAATCCGGCTCTGGCTCCCGTGCTGCAGGACTTTGAGAGCACCATAACCGAGCGGCGCGCCCTAGTGGTGAAGGAGAGTCAGCGCACCACTCAGGTCACCTTTCTGTGCAGCACCGTGCTCAACTTCGAGGGCCTTCGCACACGCTCTGCCGAGGCTCTGAGCATGGACGCCGCTCTGTTCGACCTGGTGAAGCGCTGCCAGGCCACGTGTTCATACGCCGCGCAGTTCAGCACCTCCGTCTCTCCTCTGGAGCTGCAGCTACTCCACAGACTGGTGCGTTTCTCTCCACCAGAACGTTACTCATTAATAATTTAACTTGTAGTTTTGTATTTATTTATTTTTTTCTTGGGATTTGTTAACTAGTTTTACTTTAGTTTTTATTTCATTGTAATGTTTCAGTTATTTGTTTTTTACTTCAGCCAGGAGGTTATGTTGTCACCTGTGTTAGTTTAAGTGCAGGAAAACTCGGTTATGCACAGATATTTTTTTAAATATTTAGAGTAGGGTGTGGTACTGGTACAAGTAACAAACCATTAAATTTTGGAGGTGATCTGTGCAGGGGATCATGTTTTTAAAAAAAAATTTAAATCCCTACTGTTTGATACAGTGCAATATATTTGTCATACGCCCACTAGAGGGAGACATTTCATTATATCTATGCCAAGTTATAATCCATTTGTACCTGGTGCAGGTGTATTACACCCTGATGCTCCTCTAGTTATTACTCTGTGTGCATGTTCACAGAGTCCTGTGATGGAGCTGTCTATCGGAGCCCCCGAGTGGCTGGCGTGTGCTCAGAAGCATCTGTCTCAGGAGCTGGCGAGTCAGAGGGCGGTGCAGGAGGAACGCGAGCAGCAGCTGGACTCGGTCACGGAAACCCTGCAGCTGCTGGTGGACACCATTAAAGGCATCCTGTCCAATCACAACCGCCTGCTGGCTGACGTCAAGCACCTGCTGCGTGCCATGGCCAAGGTGTGTGTGTGTGTGTGTGTGTGTGTGTGTGTGTGTGTGTGTGTGTGATCAAACGTTTTATCATGGAAACATGTCAGGATTTTACACGAGTTTCTCTCTTTTTATATATATTTATTCCCCTCTCTCTCTCTGTATGTTCAGGATGAGGAAAGTGCTCTTGCAGACGGAGAGGAAGTGATGTATGAGGGCAGTGTGCGTCAGTTCCTGTGCGAGTACAAGGCATGGCAGGATAATGTACAGATCGTGCTGTTCACGGTGGTGCAGGCAACGGGGCAGCCGCGCAGTGTAGAGCAGGTGGAGCTGCTGCAGGAGATTCCCTCCACCCTCAAAGAGCTCAAAGGACAGAGTCAGAGGTCTCACACACACATGTATTCACGGCACACACTCTGTATATACACCATGTTCTCCATGGAGGGCGGAGCTATTGGCTCTCGGAAATTAGATTAGGCCACGCCTCCATTTTTATATTTCAATAAATCAATTCTGTTCTGTTACATGGAACATTATCACTTCATTTATTTTTCTTTATCTCTCTCTCTCTCTTCCCCCCTCTCTCTGATCTTGTGATGACAGAAAAGTGTGATTATGTTAAAATGTTATATTTTTAACTCATCCTCTGAAAATCTGTGTGTGTGTGCGCGCGCAGTGTTTATAATGGGCTGGTTGGGTTTGCGTCTCCACTCGTCACTGATCGAGGGAGTGACTGTGCGAGCCCCACATCGACTGTACAGACGAGTTTCGCCGCCGGTAAGAGACCAGATTCCCTCTCTGATATTTTTAAAAGAAATCCACCATGTCGCCTCCTCGTACAGGTTTATCTGCTTTGATGAAACTCTGTGTGTGTGTGTGTGTGTGTGTACAGCGGTGCGCTGCAGTGGTGTGAAGACGCAGCCTGACAGCATGTCTCAAAACGCTCGCAAAGCCCTTCCTCGTAACCTGGGGACCCCGGCAGACACCCCGCCCAGTACATCCCTGCTCATCACCAACAAAAGCCTCGCCCCGAGCCCCAAACGCACCGTCAGAGACCCCAAAACCGGGAGAGGTGCGTGAACAGGCCCTTTTATCCTCACATTCCCTTCTCATTTATAATCAGGTCTTTAGAGGTTTGTTTTGTGTTTGTGCTCAGACTCTCCGAGAAACGATAACCAGGTTTAGATTTCACTTTTAAATCCGTCACCAACCGGGAATTCAACCAGAAATAATTTCACTTAAAATCAATCTGTAAAGTAATTTCCTTCGAGTCATTTTTATTCTGATTTAATTCTGCATGTCATCTGATGATACGCATTAATCTTATATTTTCACCTCGTTCGTTACTTTATTTTATTTTATCTTGTATTTATATCATAAATTTGAATGTTATTTTATTTATAATTATTTTTAAGTTTATATGAAACCCTGAAACAGTGACGCATCCACATTCCGGCTGTGGACTTGAGTCACATGAACGCTGTATTTTATTTGTTTTACCCGCCGTGATACGGTGAACGTGCGCTGTACGGTCGCCTGGTCATGTGACTACCAGCTTTCCACCTGAACCCCTGCCTACTGATTCACTGACGTCAGTTTAAAGGATGTGACTTTAATGAATCAAGTTTATGTATAAATTTTCCTTCAGCTGTGCAAGAGAGAAACTCGTACGCCGTGAGCGTCTGGAAGAGGGTGAAGGCGAAGCTGGAAGGGCGGGACGTGGATCCGAACCGGAGAATGAGCGTCAACGAGCAGGCAATTATCCTTACGCACTTATTTCTTTTATTTGGGGGGGGGAAATCCTGTCTCAACTGTGGGTGGGTGTGTCCTCCATTCGCAGGTGGATTACGTCATTAAGGAGGCCACGAACCTGGACAACCTGGCGCAGCTGTATGAAGGCTGGACGGCGTGGGTGTGAACGGGAAATTCCACGTCGCTTCACTTCGGTTCCAGCGAGGGTTTAAAAAACCACCAGAATCCACCGGGTCTGGGGCATCGGAGCCACCGAGCTGCATGCGGGCAAAAAAAACGGGGGTTCGGGGAGGGACGTCGAGGCCCTCCCGTGCGCCCACACGGGACCTCCCCCCCACCTCCCCTCCGTAGCACAGCAGCAGATCCAGCTAACACCACCGATACGATTCTCGGGTTTGCATCCGTCTCCCAGTAACCGTGCAGGGGGGGGACTGAGGACAGGGGAGGGGGGTGTGAGGGGGTGATGGTGAGGCTTTTCCAGCTTAAACAACCCCCTCCTCCCCTAAAACCAACCCCTGCTTCATCAGCGATAACGCCACGTCTGTCAGCTAGCGATAACGAAGCTTGTGTTTTAGAGCGGGAGGCTCGTCGAGCGAAACACCTCTGGACTTCATTTGGGAGACGGGGGGGCCGCACTGCACTCCTCCCATCGCCCTCATTGTTTAGCGAGGGCGAGGTCAGGGCAGACCGGGTCGGCGCAGGTGCGCGAGGCTTTACAGGGGGACTCCAGATGGCCGTTGGCGGACCTGCGAATTCTTTAAATCTTTAAATGTCTTTCAGTCAGGACTGTTTTCCCCTCTGTTCCTGTCGGAGGTTTAATCCGGGACTTCACACACTTCGACTGGAGTGGAGATGTTTCATTCTTCTGTTAGCGTTGGGTGTGAAGCCATGACGTGCGTGAGGATGGGGAAACTTTTTCTTTAACCCACGGATAAGATTTAAGAATAAAAGTTGATTAAATCCCAAATTTAAATCTGATTCCTTTTTCAAAATCTTGTTTTCAGAAATGCTGCCTTTATTCTTTAGTTATTTTTTTCTTCTTTAGTGCATCTCTGATTTGTTGTGTGTCTGTAGGTACTTTGGTATTTTTCTCCTTCTCTTATTAACTCGCTGTTTAAATTAGCACCTTGTTTTGACTTGCCTGTGAGTGTCATTAATAAATATTCCCCACTTGGCTTGCGTTTTACTGATCTTGATCTGGTTTTACGTTTTTACTGGGGTGTTTACGTGGATTCGTGCTGTGGTGATGGTAGAAATGTCTTAATGATTTTACGTTTTCATTTGACAAATAAATCTGGATTTCAACTAAGTTAAGTTACTTGGTCATTTATTTATGGAGAATTCTTCAGTTTTAGGTAAACAGGAAGTGATTTTATGTAAACAGGAAGTAGGATGTGGTTTGTGTACGGAAAGTGTGTACTTCCTGCTGCCATTCTGGATTTATAATTTAATTTTATAATTATTAGATATATAAAACCTGACCTTTAAACTCATCGCTGCGGTGAGTTCCAGTTCCGACCTCTCTTACATCAGAGTTAAATCCGGTGCGAATGTCGCGTCTTCCGTATCCTTTAAATCTTAACGTGATCGAACGTGTCGGATCAGATTAATAAGTTCAGTGAAATGTGATCCGAATGAAAGTGATGAATCCAACCAACATTTCTAGATTAGAATTTTCTGTTCACTTGTAGCTAGGACTGTAACTGGAGCTTTTTGTTAGACGAGAGATTGTTCCAGAAGTTCGAACAATTAATGACTTTTTTTTTTTGGCCACAGCTGTAACGATAAACATAAATATACCTTCATTCTGCGATTCCTGGGGGCCAAGTGAGGACGGATGATGGGCAGTCGGTGATGCGTGATTCTAAAGAAGAGAACTAGTGATGGTACAGGGGACATGAGTTACCTCAGAGGAGGTCGGATCTGCGATGTTTCAGAAGTTTTTTTCTGTAATAAAAACAATAATCCGAGTGAAAACAGTGTTTTCTGGTAATGATGCAAGTGCACACTTTCAAATATCAAAGTATTCCTTTAAAAGGTTTAAAAGCCGATGAAACCAAAGACATTTTAATATATAAATTATACATTCCAAATAAATGGAACAAATTCAGCCAAAAGCAGAGAGAACGTGAGCTGCAAAACCAGAAAACACCCAGAATAGTTTCTAGAACCTCGCAGTGTGGACGGATGCCCTATAGTGGTCAATCTGGCCATGTGTCCCCGTTCTTGCCCTGGGCTGTAATTTCCGAATCGTCGGTGGCACCTGCCTCAAACTTGGTGGGTGGTAATGCGACATGTCGAGTATGAACATTGGGTCATTGTGACCTTGAGCTTTGACCCCACTTTAAAGAAAAAGCTTGTCCTGGCTGTATTTCCTACATGTTTGTCTCACATATTCAAAAACAAGGTAGAGTCTGTACCAAGTTTTTTTCGTAGGTAACGTTTATTTTCAGCCACTAGGAACAACCAAAACGCCCATCTTTTATCAGGAGTCATTTCTGTTCGCAGTGCATTCATGCTTCTGCTGTGAAAATCTACTTCGGGTATTTCTAAATCCTTTTTTTTTTTCTCACCTGGATGAGTACACATGTTTGGAAGTGGAAGGGTCAGGAGGTAGAGAGGGTGGAGTGCTTCAAGTTTCTTGGAGTCCACATCTCTGCTGACTTCACCTGGACCACAAACAT
>JBCNYH010000003.1:2844199-2857932 GCA_039654325.1 Tandanus tandanus
CACTCGCGTACAGGAGGAAACTAATGGTTTCAGAAAGACGTCGTGGATCCGATTCCATTTTATTTCCAAGAGACTCCACTGCACTTCATCTTTATTCAATCCACCTGGAACTGAATGGAAACTTTCAAATCAAACCCTTGATAGTAATATTTATTTCTACTTGTCTGAATATGAAGCCTAAACAATTTTTATGTATAAGAGCAGAATTACGTTTCTGTGATCATCATTACTATCATCAGGAAGCGTGATCTCCCCTCCCCTCCCCTCCCCTCCTGTACTGAGTATATAAAGATATACAACTTACACCAGTCAAAAGCTACAGTCGGAGTGATTTTTGACTGATTATAATCTGGGTGCGTAAAACCAGCATTTTATTACTTGAACGTCTCCAGTTTCTCTCGTACACAGAGAGACCGATGCTCACATTTATATCTAACACAAACTGACAAAATACAATCCGGTGTGTATAGAGAACAGCCACCCCCTCAAAATATGCAGTCACCAATCTTCCGTAGTTCCAGAATCTTTACTCTCCCTCCAGCCTGAAGCCTTTTACTCGGATTCCTCTCGCGAACACGTGGTTTTCTTATGGACACAGCGCTTGCTGCAGTCCTGTGAGTTCATCACATTGTGGATCCTGTGGAAATGTTCTCACATTTCTCACATCTTCGATCAGGCTCGGTCTGGATTTGATTCCCACCGCGGTTCTTGTGTGAGGCTGAGGTTCACTGCGATCGTGTTAATAACGTGTCCGACACTTAACCCAAATTTAATCATTTCAGAATCTCATTATTGGTTTATTTACTTCATGAAGGATAATAATTTGACTTCTGAAACACAGTGACATCATTTCCCCCGACTCCGTCCTCCCACGTGGCTGTTTAAGAAAGGAGAAGGTACTCACTGCATCAGTTAAAGATAAATAACATGCTGCAGCTGAAACATTACTCACCAAAATCCCAATAAAATTCACTCATTTAAATCTGGGCGGAGATGATTTTTGGGCAGGAGTGTGTGTGTGTGTGTGTGTGTGTGTGTGTGTGGAAAAGGAAGGGAGCGAGTTTGAGACGGCGTTTTTTGGCGTGGTCGCTGCGTCCTGCGCCAGGCTGCTGATGGCACGTGCCTGGTTATTGATGGCTTCTATCTTCCTCTCCTCCAGGGCTTTCTGCTGAGTTCAAATATTCAGATTGTGCTCCTGGCGCTCCCGGAACAGCTGCAGAATGTCCCGGGGAGGGCAGGCGGGGCCAGGGCAGGATGGGCGTGTAGTGTTTACTCGCCATGGCTTTTCCCAGTTTGCTGGTGTCCAACTTAGCTTTGCGCTGAGCTTCAATCTCCTCGTAGCTGCAGCCAAGAACCTGATGCATGGCCTTGTAGAACTCCCAGTGCACCAGCTGCTCGCCGAAGTGCTTGGGGCGTTCTGCGTTCTTCCTGTACGTCGCCAACATGTTCCTCCACTTCAGGTCGCACTCGGAGGCTCGGGCCTAGACGTCTGCGTAGCCCTCAGCTTTTAACCTCGCCGTCACTCGCTCAGCCACGCCCTCCCACAGTTGCGTCCTCCTACACGTGGGCTGATCGAACTCTGCCTCCATGTCCAGACGAACACGGACCAAGTGCCACGTGGTCTGTAACGTTCACACAAACTCTGAAAAGAGAGAGAGACTGAAGTTTATTCGATTCATTTTGTTGTAGTTATATCTTTTTAAAAGTTAATTTTTTTAAATAAATCTCACGAGTTATTACGTCACTCCCCATGTAGCACACTTATCTAGGCGGTAGGATCTGGGTATCTGCTCTGACGCTGGTTTATTTACCTGTTTTGGACTTCTCGGCGTCCAGCGTTGAAACTGGAGGTTGAATTTTACACCTCGATGCTGTCCGTGACTACGGACTCAATCATCCCCGTTTAGGCACCACCAGTGATTCTTTTTAATTTAGATTAAAGTTATCACTCGAGTCGATGCTGATATTTTGGGGTTTAACAACACAGGGTTTGTAATCGATGAACTTTTCTCTGTTAGTGGCGATGATCAAAACAATGACCTGCGTCTCAGCAATATCCTGAATATGAGCACTGGGGTTTGCACAGGACTAGAATATATTTATTATAGTCCTTTATATTATTACATATTATAATAAAACATCTTGAGTTCTGGAAGTCAGCAGTTGAAGTATACATGGTGGAACCCTCATGGCTGATAAACCCATCACAAAAACTAACCGGAATGTGTTGTAGACCACTCGCCCTGTACGTCAATCTCGTAAAAGGTGGTTGGAACACGGGGCATCTTAGATCATCTGGAGCGATGCATCATGGTGCGGCAGGCGTGGAAATCTAGCACCATGACATCATCCTTGTTCTTAGGGACCTGCTTACTGGTGACAAAGTCCTTGTACACCTGTAAATTCAGCAAAACAATCAAATATAAACAATAACAGAATAATCACTCCAATTCCTAGTTATAATGTTTTATACCTGCATGCCTTACCAAACAAAATAGTCGAGACCAGATGCATTTAAAATAGTTTGAGGTTTTGTTTAGATTTATAACCAAGGCAGAAATCTGACAGAACTGGTTTACGAATATATTTATATATCCACAGTGATGAATAATTACAAGGACAGTGGCTTCAGGGGATCCTGGAGCAAGGCCACACACCTGGGCCGTGACCGCGACTGCTCCGGAATGTGGCTGTGCTCCACAAAGTACAGAACATCTGGACGGTCTCCTGCCTGGTAACCTGCCTCTGTATGTATCCGGGAAGGACAGCCCTGCACCACACATCTCCAGTGCTGCTTCTCTCCATGCGCTCGATCCTTCTTGTGTCGGAGCCCCTGTAGACGAGATTCTCTCCACGGCCCTTCTTGATTACAGTGGTCCGATCCACGATGAAATGATTGAGGAATGACACACCCCTCCTCTATTTATACTGAGATTAATTTAACAGTTTACTTTATCAGTGCTTGAGACAACAGGTGTTAATGCTACCGGAGTCATTTCCCAGGATTATGTGTGTTTGAGATCTAATGTGTGACTGTTATGTACTGAGTGTGTACGTTAACACCCAGCTGAGGTGTGACTGTTCAGCAGGTTCTTTATGAATGACAGAGAAAGCTGTTAGTGCTACATGAGTCAGATACTGGGATGGGATTTTTCAGACCATGAATGACGGAGAATGACAGGGAAATGTTGGAGAATGACGGAGAATGACAGGGAAATGTTGGAGAATGTCGGAGAATGACAGGGGAATGTCGGAGAATGTCAGAGAATGACGGAGAATGACAGGGGAATGACGGAGAATGACAGGGGAATGACGGAGAATGACAGGGGAATGACGGAGAATGACAGGGGAATGACAGGGAAATGACAGGGAAATGACGGGGAATGACGGAGAATGACGGGGAATGACGGGGAATGACGGGGAATGTCGGAGAATGACAGGGGAATGTCGGAGAATGACAGGGGAATGACGGAGAATGACGGAGAATGACAGGGGAATGACGGAGAATGACGGAGAATGACAGGGGAATGACGGAGAATGACGGAGAATGACAGGGGAATGACGGAGAATGACAGGGGAATGACGGAGAATGACGGAGAATGACAGGGAATGACAGGGAATGACAGGGAATGACGGAGAATGACAGGGAAATGTCGGAGAATGACGGGGAAATGTCGGCGAATGACGGGGAAATGTCGGCGAATGACGGGGAAATGTCGGCGAATGACGGGGAAATGTCGGCGAATGACAGAGGGACTATTTAATGACTGCTCGTTTCTCAGGCGAATGACGGAATGGTGAATAATAATGACTCCTTCACTAAGGAAGGCCGGATGACAAGGCTTCACACGTGGGTCCAGAGACTGACTCCTCCCTCTTCAGGAGAATGAGAGCCCATAGCTGTCCCTCACTATGCCGAAAAGAGAATGAGATTTAACACAAGCTTATATAAGCGGTATTAAAACTATTAGATATATAAAAACTCACGTTTACGTTCCATGTTTTGGAGCTGTGCGTTTGGCACATTGAATGTGCTTCAGTAAATAAGGGGCGGGAACATGGAAGGAAGCCAGTCCTGCACGGAACAAAGTAACGAGCAACGTGATTGGTCAAATGTCAGGTTAACTCACTGACGACGAATAAGAGCGCTCGTTATTCGACTCGACAAGTTGCGCGTCGCTCGAACTGATACACATGAAAACTCGGCCCATTTTTTTTTTTTTTAATTTTTTTTACCGATTCTCTGAGAGGACTTTCACTCATCCTAAACATTTATAATCGTGAAATTCCATCCCTGCAGATGAATAACATAAAACATCTGTAACTTCCGCCTTCCTCCGGGATTCTGAGGGTCCATCTGGGAGGAAACCGGGAAATGTAGTCCATACCTTCAGGGATTAATACTTATGTAAAACGTAAACATTTACATATTGTTTCTTTTCTATCTCAGGCGATAATATACTGTGATTTCTTCAAAACATTGCAAACCTCGGTACTTATTTAAATCACCGTATTACTTTACTCAACGAGCAAATCAGGTATAAGTAATACAACTCCCAGGAAACCTGAACAGCGCGCGCGCGGCCTCTTCTCTCCGGAGCTCTTCACAAGATGGCGTCGATGCAAAAGAAAAAAAAACACCCAGGAATAAATACAGAAAAATTATTTTCTGTATACAATCGTAGCGTAGGTCATTGAATTAATCACAGACCGCGTAAAATAAAGGAAATAATATTCGCTACGACTGTATACGGAAGTTATTTTTAGTGACGTGGTAAGGGGCGGGGTTAAAAAGCGCTAGCGTGTGTTTAGTGAATCAGAGGAATCGGTTCAGTTCTCCACTAATTTGCGCTGCAAAAGTGTCACGTGACTCAAGTGTATGCAACAGTAAATATGGAAGTAATTTTCATAGATATAAACGGCAGGTTACACCATTCACTCCTATAAACATACCAGTCTTTAATGTATGTAAATGTAAGCTCACATTAATTGAAGATGTGCCCTATTTGTTTGTTTATCTGATTTGTTAGTTTAATATCTGTATACTGTTGTTATTGTTGTGATCTTGCGTGAGAGTGAGAGTGAGAGAGAGACATCAGGCTTTTCAAACTAATGCAAACTCCAGGTCGCTGCGCGCCTTGTCGATGTGCCACTCGTGAATGTTAATACGTTTTTTATGGAACATGTATGAAATATAAATCATTCTCATTACAATGACTGTAAGGTAAATTATAGTGTTTTATAAAGAAAGTTAAAAGAATAAAAAATGAGACCCCTCCAATGAACAGCAGAGTTCAGGTTACAGAGCTGAGGTTCTCCCGCAGCGGTCGGTCGTGCAGCTCGACGGCGTGTGCGCACTGACCAAATATAAACCTGATTTCTTGGCAGACCGACTGCACCGGGGAGGAGTCTGATAGGAGCAGGACAGACTGAAGGACAAACACTCAGATGACACAGAAAATACCCCAGCAGTCCTACAATAACAAGCAGGAACTCGGCGAGGGAGTAATCTGATTATCTGGTCGTCAAGACAAACAGGTGAGGGCATTCATTTATTTATGTTTGTTTGTTTGTTAAAAATTAGTTTCTCTTTTTGTCTGACACGAAAACAAACTTTATAACTAATCCAGATTATCTGCTCAATCCTGATCATCCTAAAAAAACGTCCTGAAGGGCAGAACAGGAACAGAAACGGGTCACTGAAATATCAGTTATTACCAGTTGAACGTTTGTAATAAAGACTCACTTCTCCTCTCCATGAGCTTCTCCAGAGGAGTTTATATCATACACATAAATACAGAGTTAATATTTAGACGTTGTTAATTATTAGCCGTGAGTTTAATCCATGCGCTTCAGCTTCAGCCTGGTTACAGAACATGAGCATTTTATTTATTTATTTTTATTCTGATTTAATTCTCGTTTATGTTTATGAGACGGTACATTTTACAGTGTTTATGAGGTTGCTGTGATTGATGTACAGTATCAGTCTGCCAAAAGTATGTGCTCTCCTGTCTCTCACACCTGTACAGTGTGTCCTTGTTAAACGTCTCCTTTCAGGTTTATTTCCCTCTTATTTTTATAAACTCCACTCTTCTGAGAAGGCTTTTAGTTTTTGGGGTGTGGTTGTGGAGATATTAAGGTGTGGCTATGGGAAATTTGGGGTGTGGCCGTGGGCGTGGTTCTGAAAATGGAGTGTGGCTGGGGATTTTTTTTGGGCGTGGCTATTTGGGGCATGACAATAGATATTTGGGGGCATGGCTGTGTATTTGGGGGTGGAACTATAGATATTTTTGGGCGTGGCTGTGGGTATTTGGGTATTTTATCCCAGTTTAACTTTAATCTTAATTTCAGTAAAAGCAGCAGTGAATATTTACTGAAACACATTTATTGTCTGTATTACAGAGAGAGAGAGCGAGAGAGTGAGAGATGGCTGCGTCGTCTGCTGTTGCTCGCCGCGTCCTCACCGCTGCATCACACGGAGGCCATGAGGGAGGAGGTGCACGCTTTTCACTGAATAATAAACGTCCTCTTTTGTAAAGAATTTATTATGTTATTATACTTGTATCTATAAGTTAATAATGTTATTTATTTGAATTGGTTATGTGTATATATAAACAAGTCCTGAAACTACACTTCATATTTTTTTTCCGAAATAGGAGAAGGGGGCGGGACTTAAGCGTTCTATACATTTGTGTGATCGTTCACAGTTGTTTCCATGTTCTCCCGGTGCCTGTGTGGAACACAACTGCGTTTACAGCATTTATTGATTGATTGATTTATTTACAGTACGTGGTTTATCGTGATCAGGGTTCCAGGTGGTTTAATATAAAACACATGCTGTAATGTATCATCAATAGAATCTGTGATCGACTCTGAAACTGCAGTCATGTGATGATGACGATGTAACGTGATTTGTTTTTGATACACAGTTAAGACGTGGAGAATGCTGTCATTCGTGCTGGCGTTACCGGGTGTGGCAGTGTGCTTGGTGAATGCTTACCTGAAGCAACATGCTCACCCCCATGAACCACCCGAGTTCGTTCCATATCCTCACTTGCGCATCCGCACCAAGGTACGACCCGCATCACTTCCTGTCGTGGAGAGGAAACGAGGCTTGGAGGACAAACACAGGATGACAGATCAGTTCACATCCACCTGACATCACTGCGTTCTCTAAAAAATGTTTACGATTGCGAAAAGAAATAACACCAGATGTATAATAATTTAATTCCATTTGGATTTATTAGAGAATATTTAGAATGATTGAAGAATTTATACTTCTGCACTTCAAAAAGATACACCACCATTAAAATGTACACCACCAGGTTACTGAACTCTGATTGGCCAGAAGGTTGATTAATTCTCTAGAACTCTGACTGAAATGCAGCTGCACATCACAGCTTTATTTATAATAAATTAAATTAAAGCTGATGGTTATGGTTGCTATAGTAACAGTTGGTGCACAGTGACACGTACAGGTGAGGGGATGTGTGTTTATGTAATGTGTATGGAAGGAGTCTCCAGTGTCGGTGCTTTGTAGGAATATTAAAGCCATGGAAATGCGCTGCTTAGGGAAAGTCATGTGATCAGATGCCATGTAATCTATCGTGTGTGTCCTTCTCTCACACAGCCGTGGCCATGGGGTGACGGAAACCACTCGCTTTTCCACAACCCTCACACCAACCCTTTGCCAACTGGCTACGAGGACTCTCACCACCACCACCACCACTGAGCTACAGCACCACCTGGAGGCCACATGTGGAACTGCGCCACCTAAAACTACTGCATGAAAAAGTTAATCCTTCTCTGAAATAAATAAATAACACACTAGAGTTAAAGTGGAGAGGCATTTTTATTTTTCATAATTCAAAAAAAAAAAAAAAGCCCCACAACAAAACAGGCCTCTGATATCATCTGCGTGTTGAGTTCACGACGCCATCTGATTTAATTCTGTTCATGACGGTATACTGATTCATTTTTACAGAATTGAGGAATGAAAAATAGAACGTAAACTTTATCCCTGACGTAATCACACACTGTACAACAACACGAGTTACATCTGTGTGCACATTTATATACAACAACACGAGTTAGGAAATAAAGTCTCTCTCCGATGCAGCATAACATTTACAATATATATTATACTATGGAACTAGATATTAGCAATACTGCGCTCTGATTGGCTAATCTACTCCTAGGATATCAGCTCATATACTGTGAACTCACCACAGAAAAATAATGATCGAATCTTTTAAGAGTAGGACGTAACATCATAGCTTCCGCTAGTTCCACTAACAGACCAGAAGTGCCGCCAACGCCGTTTTTGTCCAGTCTGGATTGATTCCATAAAAAGCTACAAAATATAGAAGTAAAGGATTTGATGGCCGGAACACATTTCTTTCTTATTTTTAGAAATGAGCCCCCCCCCCCCCAAATCAAACACAATCTTAATTGCCTTTAGCTAACCAGCTATAAGTGACAGATAAACATTTAACTTTTCATTACACGTGTTTCAATTTAAATGAAATAAAATAATTACCAGCTGTTATTATTACGGGAAAATGATTGTTTCATTTTATGAGTTTGCTGATAGGCACCTCGATGTTGCTGCAGTAACTAGAAGGAGGAGGGGCCAAAAATGCAAATACATCCAGGATGAAATGCAAAGCAAAAAATTATCTTGTACATATTTATATATATAATATAAAATAAAACAGGTGTTCCGCTCCCTCTCGTGGGATATGATCTAATAGTGCTCAAGGGTGGGGAGGGAGGTCACGGAAAAACTGTTAAATATCACAGATCATCCCCAACATATTAAACTATACCTGTGTTTTCCTGTTGTTTATTTTTTATTTTTAGAAAAAATATATATAAACAAAAGCAGGAATGGCACATTTTACAAAATTAATAAAAAAAAAAAAAGCTAAAAAATTATGCATACATATGACCCTCGATTTAACGGACAAAGAGGGGGGCGACACCGGTCTGGTTTTGCCGATTGTCCGTAGCTCCGTAGCGTCCGAGAATGGTTCAGAAGTGGGTGATAACAATTACAGAAAAATAAGGAAAAATGCTCTGTATTTATATGCAACCACATCATCCAACGTAAACGTAAATCCAGCACAAAAACCGTGAAACAAGGAAAGCGTGAGCGTACTGCTCACTGCGGGAAACAAACTGACGCACCGACGCGCACGCCAACTAACGTCTGCCCTTGCCGACTGCCGAGCCCTCCCGGACAATCTGGCTACTCCAGACCTTGTCCGCAGCTTCCGGTATACATTAAACCGGGGTCCGTAGAATCGAGGGTCGAGTGTGTAAACATTTTATGAACGCACGAGAAATATATTCCTATAATTTTTTACTTTTGTTCTTGGAACTGGTACCGAAACATAATGCTTCCCATCCTTCAGGTCATTCACGCTGAAAATACACATTAAACAGAACGGATTCTTCCATAAATTCATAAATACGAAAGATGGAGAAGACGTGGTGAGGAAGATTAAAACGAAATCAAAAGCAGGTTGGAAATACAGTGAAAACATCACGAAAAAAACAAACAAACAAACAAAAAAAAAAACGACCGGGACCTCGACACCGAGCTGTGAGTTTACACTGAACCTGTTTATTTTTTACTTTAAAATGTTTTGAATTCATTCTATGGGAGAAATGACTGATTCTGACACTCAGGCCACGCCCACAATTGTCTTTTTAAGGAAATTGTTTCCTCCTCACTTCATTACTGACCCACCCCTTCACACCCAAATCTTCTCCACAAAGTGAGAACAGTGAGTATGACAGAAGAAGGGGCGGGGCTTCCCAGGGCTCTAATGTCCGTCTGTCAATCATTTCCAGTTCATATCCTGATCTGTTTTTACTGGAGGACGAAAATAAGATCCGAGTATTTTTGAGCGATAAATTTGAAGCTTAGACGCCGCACTGAGCACGAGCAGAAAGAACGTAGACATGATCTGAACCTGATTTCATCAACGCACATTTTCACACACTGTTTATCCACAAAGAAGATCCATTTACATACGATTCATACAAACAGGAAATTTAAGTCGGTGGTTCAGGGCTGGATCACATGATCATTAGGAGCCAAACGTCAGAACATTCCCTGCGGTACATCACTAACGCTGAAGAGTGGAAGTAAAAACCAGGTTTCAGCGTGAACCAAAGCTCAAAATAAAGAAACAAATGAAAAATTAATAAACTTCAGGCGTCGATAGGAGGAATAAAAGACCGGCTTTAATCTGATTGGCTGAAAAACAGAAATTGAGAATTTCTAAGAACGAACGTTTCATGGCGGTAGGATGGAGTTTATTCGGAGGTTTTAGAGGAACTGGATTTGTTTATTTATAAATGAGTTTTTGTGATCTTTATATTGGGGTGGGGGGCGGTGGGGTGGTAAAGCGTTGCTTATGAATCGAGCTTCGTGCCTGAGAACGGAATCACAGAAAAACTCGGTCTAAAGTCAGACGGCAGGTCGCGTGCGTTCATGATCCAGAAACAGAGAAGTCGATCGGAATGTCACTCCAAATTCCTGCTTTGAAATTCCCACCGTTTGTAGCGTTAGCTCAGCGCGGCGGTGGCGAGACTCAGCAGGTCCTGGCACAGGCTCTCGGTGCTGTCTGCCTGCCGGACCAGACGGAGAAGACAGTCGGAGGAGACGGATGGAGGAAGTTGGGGACGTAGCAGGATGGACAGGCAGGACATTCCGAGTCGGGAGTAGGAGTAGCGCTGGGAGAACCAGTACGCCTGAGGCAGGACGGAGTGCAGAGTTCCGTCCTCGTCCGTGGTGCTCGGAGCTCGATGGCGTTTCTGAGGTTTCGCTGGACGTCTGGTGTCGACCTCGGATACCAGCGAGGACAGCAGGAACGTGCACAGGTCCTCGGCGGTACTCTGTAACCCGGGAACTAAAAAGCGACTGGCTCCCTCCATCACCTCCGCCAGTGGAGTCTTCTCAAACGCCGCATGTCCCGTCAGACCACCGGAGACTAACGAGGATAAAACAAGGCAGCGTCCGTTTCCGTCTCCGTTCATCCTGCAGCCGTGAAGGTAATGAAGCACAGGCAGCAACATTCCCCGGCTCACGTCTCGGATACGTACGGCGCCTCTGCTGGACCTCTGCGCTTCATCAAACCTGCCTCCGAGTAACGCGCGGAAGTACTCTGACTCAGCCACGCCCACCTCCCCAGAAACCACTCCTCGACTGGCTGGAAGCAGACTACCGTCGTCCAACAGGAAGCTCAAGTCATGAGCAGACGTTTGATAAGGACACAGACAGGAAGTAGAATCCGAATCCTGCTGCGGCCTTTCCAAAGTACCGGTACTCTGTTCGACCTTTGACCCTGCCAACAGTCTAGACAGGCAGCCAATCAGAAGAGATGCATACAGGGAGTGATACCTGGGAGTGCACGCCTGTTCAGGAGGACTGATCCAGGCGGAGAGGAAGGTTCTGCATTTATCAGCGCCGTCGTCTTCGTCCTCGGCGCCGTTCAGAGACACGAGAAGTCTGAGAGCGGAGATCAGACCTCCACTGTCCAGAAGCAGCTTCTTCAGAAGGACTCGGTTACTGGAAAACAAATAAACAGGTAAAAAACACCCCGTGAGTAAAGAGTCGTGATGATGTCAGTGCCGCGCGGCTGGGCGTACCTGGTGATCAGCGGCAGTGCGAGGACGCAGTGGAGTTTATCGCTCTCTGAACCCGACAGGACGATGTGGGTCAGAACTCCAGATCCGAATCCTGTCTCGCTCTGGATGCGCAGGTTGTTCAGCAGCCCCCGACCTGCGACAAAAAAATTCAAATCAAATAAAATATCGTAAAAAAATGGGCGTGTACATTAATATGCACAAATATGCAAAGTCTGTAATTACACACCTAGCTGTCTGATTTTAGTCTTCACTCTGTCTGACTGTCGGTCCGTCTCCGCCGATCCGTCCTGGTCCTGGAGACAGAGGCGGTGTCTGATGAGAGCGACGGCGCCGATCCGGACCAGCGGCTGCAGGCAGTTCAGGTTGCAGCTGATCCTGACCAGCATGCGACAGCAGCGTCCGCTCGGCTCGCGGTGCTGCGTCAAGTAGTAGAGCAGGGCGGAGATCACGGGTGCGGTGGCCAGGGTGCCGCTCGGGTCTGTGGCGTGGGAGAAGCGGGAGAGTAGCATCAGGATGGGAGACTCCGGCGCCCACGTTTCGGGGTGGTACGGGTGCTGGTACACGGGCGTCTTCGGTATCGCCGGAGGGGTGTCCAGGGAGACGAGGCTCAAACAAGAGGTGGAGGAGGACAGAGACGACGTCCGAGCTCGCTTCCTCGGAGGGGACGAGACTTTACAGGAAGAGACGGGAGGTTTGGGTTGAGGGGTGGGCGTGGAGGCGCAGGTGGGTAACGGCAGGCAGGGAGAAGAAGGGATGGACAGATGGCAGGGGTTTGTTCGAGTGGATGATGGAGAAACATCAGCATGAGAGAGAGAAGGAGAAGGTGAAGAGGAAGAGGAGGAGGAAGAGGAAGGGCAGCAGGTAGTTTGAGGAGAACCCGAATCTCCGTCTGAACAGCAGGGCGACTTCATCAGCTCCCCTTCTGATGAGATAAAACCCTCAGAGAGCAACCAGGACCTGGAAGATCACAAACACAGACTACAGTCATACATCCTGCAAACACACTGAAAACACAACACCACACAGGATACGAGGAACCAACGGAACCTGAGACTCAGGAAGCTGGAGGAACCCTGCTCCTTCCCCACCTCCTCCTTTCTGCTGCCCTCAGGAGGCGGAAAGTCAAACGAGTCGAAGCAGGAGCTGAGGTCAGGGCACCGAGAACTCGCTGAGAGCCTGGCGTCGTCCATCTTGGCATCGTCTCCTCGTGTGAAGTCGACGAGGCGCGCGATCAGCAGCGGGACCAGTCCGAGCTCCTGCAGCTGCTCCAGAGCTGTCTCGTCGTATACGAAATCCACGCACGCCAACACCGCCAACCGGGTCAATGGATGATTCTGGTACGCTGACAGGAAGCTAATCAGCACCTCGAGTCCGCCGCTCTCCCTCACCTTCACACGGTTCACCGCCTCTTTGCAGCACAAACACAGAGCCTTGAACATCACGGTGGATTTTAACGGATCCTTTTTCGCCTCCTGTATGAACTTCTGAATGACGCCCAGCGAGCCCACCAGAGGGCGCAAGCAGCCCTGAGAGCACAGATTAGCCAGAGTCTTTAGCGCCAACTCCTCCAGAGCTCCGCCTTCATCTCCTGATGCCAGGGGACCGAGATGAGACAGCAACCCTGAAACAGACACCTCACGGGCGCATTCTGCGCCACAGCCACGCGTTAGCTCGTGGAGAGTGCGGAGACACGCCCGTCTCAGGCCCAGGGGGTACTCAGGGATGAGTAAGAGTGCCAGGGCAGGTAGGGCACCCTGAGAGAGCAGAGACAGACGGTTGGAGGGCGTGTCGGAGAGGTAGAAGAGAGCGCGGGCGGCTGACTGAGCGCATTCCAGCATGGAGGACGAGGCAGCTGAAGGAGAAGGCGGTGCGATGGAGGGTGAGGGTGGAGACGATGGAGAGCTGGACAGGGACAGGCAGAGGAGAAGAGGAGGCACACCACCTGTATGGGAGGGAGGGAGAGAGAGAGAGAGAGAGAGAGAGAGGAAGAGAGAGAGAGAGAGAGAGAGGAAGAGAGAGAGAGAGAGATTGGAGGGGAAGGGAGGGAGAGAGATTGGAGGGGAAGGGAGGGA
>JBCNYH010000003.1:2865700-2876491 GCA_039654325.1 Tandanus tandanus
TGGGCGCCAGCCTCCCCGCGACCCTAATTAGGAATAAGCGGTTCAGAAAATGAATGAATGAATGAATGAATGATAATTCAATCCAATAAGAGCGGCTCTTTCAGCTCAAAGTGACTCTTTAGAGATCTTAATATTTTCTCCCAACGCCAGTGATGCCCTCACTGACACTAGCACATGCTAAGAAGGGTGTGTGTGTGCGTGTGTGTGTGCGCGTGTGCGCGTGTGTGTGTGTGTTTACTGTTAATCCCTTTGCAATGTCAGAATCCAGTCAACACACACACACACACACACACCCTTCTTAGCATGTGCTAGTGTCAGTGAGGGCATCACTGGCGTTGGGAGAAAATATTAAGATCTCTAAAGAGTCACTTTGAGCTCATTTTCACATCCGAGAACAAAGCAGCCATTCAGATTCTCGAGTGCTCGGAGCGCCGGCGTGTTTACTCCCATTTTATTTTCTTTAAAAAATACTGCGCTTGTGGAAAAGGGTTTTTTTGTCGTTGTTGTTGTTCTTGTTGAGTAGATGTACATTTTGCCAAAGTATGACACATCCCCTTCCCCCTATTTGTATATTTGCTGTTACTCATTTTGACTTTCTGTTTAATTTAATGTTTACTTCAGATAATTTTTTTCTTCTAGTCTGCTGCTCGGGTTCAATGCGTCCTTTCAGTAGCGCGTATTAAACACACCAAGACGCTGTGATGTTAAATCATTATTCGATCTTCTACCACGATGACTTTGTGATTGAGGTGCTGTATTACTAATATATAACTTATAATAATCATTAAAATGTCTTTTTCTTTAACAGTAATTAATAAACGAAACTCAGAGTCTCATTCAAACATCTTTTATTATTATTTTTTAATGAAATTTGTTTTTTAGTGAAGAATCAGCAAATACACAGAATTCGTAACACTCGCATGCCTGCTAATGTCATGAGGATATTAACGACGTTGTGATGATTTGCTTCCATATTTATTTAAATGAATTATCTTTATATCTATAAAAGGTTGTACTTTAAAGGCTCACGAGGGGAGCATCGACTCGGAGATCGCGGGTTCGGAGCACAGGAAGGACTCACCTCCCTGTCACTCACAGCATTCACCAGCCAATCACGGGCATCTGTGAGCTCATACGTACCATTGGGCAGATTGCACTTTCCCTCTGAGTGTGTTAAGTTGCCCCGACCGAGCATGTGCAGCAGATCGTAAAGATCGCAGTGAGCGTGTTACAGCAGACAGTGAATCACGTGAACACTCCAGAGTTGGTACCGTATTATATTTAATACTGCGTCTCTGTTCTGATCCGAGTTCACTGTTTCAGCCCAGGTGTGTTTCCCATCTTCAAACCACGGTGTTTAATTTTAGACGTAGCGGTGTGTAGGAACGCATGGCTAGATATTTCCACTCCTGCATTTACTCACACAGCGATGGCGGTCGTGCATCAGTGATATTTACGCACGACATGATGTTCTTTTATCACCGCCAGCTGTGGGAGAAATAAAACGAAACCGGTGTGAGGATGATTTTCCTGAAGCTGCTGTAGAAAGATGTTATAATTATGCGTCTGGTACATTCCGTCTTTGTCCAATGTCCATCCTGTGTTTGGCCTGTGTCCACGCCATGTCTGTTTCATGTCCGCCCCGTGTCTGTTCTGTGTCCGCCCCGTGTCCCTGCTGTGTCTGCCCAGTATCTGTCCTGTGTCCACCCCATGTCTCTCCTGTGTCCGTCCCGTGTCTGTCCTGTGTCCGTCCCGTGTCAGTGCTGTGTCTGCCCATGTCTGTCCTGTGTCCGTCCCGTGTCCCTGCTGTGTCTGCCCAGTATCTGTCCTGTGTCCACCCCATGTCTGTCCTGTGTCCGTCTTGTGTCCCTGCTGTGTCCGCCACATGTCCTGTGTCTGCCCCGTGTCCCTGCTGTGTCCGCCCCATGTCCTGTGTCTGCCCCGTGTCCCTGCTGTGTCCGCCCCATGTCTGTCCTGTGTCCGCCCTGTGTCTCTGCTGTGTCTGTCCTGTGTCCACCCTGTTGTGATCACCCCATGTCTGTCGTGTGTCTGACTTGTGACGGGTTGTTGCTGTGCAGAACTGTTTTGACTTCATTCTGGATGCTTTTCCTGTATCTCTGCATTACTGAGATAATGTTGATCGGTTGTTATGTATTGCTGAGTTGCATGAAGACGATTGTCAGTAACGTTGAACACAACTCACAAAGACCTGATGGGAAGCTCCACCTTTAGGCAGTGACCAAATCAATATATTATTTATATTTCATATTCGTTACATGAGTTATTTCCTGTTCGATCCCTTATCAATGCCCCAACCACACACACACACACACACACACACACACACAGATTTCTGTAGAAATGATCCTGTACTAGAACGAATGTGTTAATAATAATATAAAGATGTGATTCGAGGCTACGCTGCTGTCGGACCTACTCTGGAGTTTAATAATGAATAATAATAATAATGAGTGTAAACATCATCAGGCGTCTGAGTGTTACAGGAGATGATTGTTCTCCAGCAGGAAGACTGAGAGGAACAAAGCGCTACTGTGTGACCCATACAGAACACTGACTCAACCGCAGAGTAAACAGGACCGGAGGATGAGAGCCAGGGTGGGGTTGAACCCGGGACGGTACTGAGCGGAGACTCAAGCCGACATGTGAGACCTGAAAGCGCGGTCTGTGCAGCCGAGGTTCTGAGCACTTCCTCTTCCTCTTGTCTCTGTTCTTTGTTGGACAGGGGCACGGCATGTTTTTGGACTGGGATTATTATTTTTTTATATCGTAGACAGATGGGTAAATCTTTGACATGGAACAGTCCACTACTAATATTGTCCATGTCTGAGAGTGTCAGTGGGGCGCTGGGCAGCATCAGCAGGGGTGGACCGAACCCAGAGGAGAAATCTTCCAATCACGCAGCTCGGGTTTTTGGAGCCGGGCCGAGGAGAAGGTGTGTGAGTGCAGCAGTCACTAAACAGATTTAAGGGATTAAAGAGACGTTGTGTTTCTTCTGTAGTCGGTTCTGTGGAGAACCCGTTCACTCCGAGAACCTCACATGCCCAGGATCGTCATGAAACCTTTTTTTTCTGGTGAAAGTAGTTTATAATCAGCCGTCATAAACATTCCGAAGTGTAATGTAGTGTTTATTAAGCTCCATGAAACCGGACATAAACATCTCTCTCACTTATTCCTACTGACGTCACACTGCTTGTCTGTTGACTGATATAAGTAAACTGACGTAAGTGTCACAGTGTCGTCTCAGCTGACCGTCTTCCTCGAGTCAGTGCGTAACTTTATCATTGGAGTGTTATGACTTTGATATTCTGCTATAAACTTTCATAAAAAAATTTTATGCAGAAAAATGAAAGTTTCCTTACAGGCCAGAGAGGTGCAGCATATAACAGTGTTATTACAGTGTAATGATCATGAAGGTCATGAGTTTTCTATGTTATAACCCCCACATGCTGAGGTTTTACACTTTTAAAAGTTTTGAGATTATTACCTTTGAATGTCTCTGTGTAAACTGAGAGAGTAAACACAGCACTGTAATGTAAAGCACATCAGTCCAGGAAGTTTTATAATACATATTATCTTTAATCAGTTAAAAAGCATACAGGGATTATTAGTCTTTTTTTAATGCAGTTCCACTTTTCAGTCCATCAGTATGGCTGGGCGATACGAGCTAAACTCTGCATCATGATATTTGCAGACATTTTCACAATAACAATATTTATCATGGTATGATATGAAAATCATTTTTCAGAGATTTCAGAACGACATGCAGACTGTTAATAATGACACAGACACCAGGGGGCGCTCACCGTTCACACGCGCTTCTGTGCACTGGAGCCCCATTGCTGTGTTTGCACCCTGAACTCTTCCAGCCATGAACCATCTGTTCTCCTCCTTTTCGAGCTGTACAGCAGTCCAGCACCAACCCAGTATCACAGGAATATTCTGTGGGGATTAAAAAAAAAAAATCTTGTAGCATTCGTATAATTTTGGATGAACATTGTGTGATTTGATTCACAGTCCTGACCTGAATAATGACACAAACAGCACATATTTTATATGTGAACGCATCGACACAGCTTACAAATCCACTGCACCCAAAGGGCCGTTGGAAAGGGCTTGATGATATTATTGTTTCAGTCTGGTTAAAAGCAGGTTTTTGATTTTTCAACCAATCAGAATAAAGAAATCAGCGGCTCTGTGGTTTTAATGTAATTACAGATGATGCTGTGTGTGAGTGTGTGTGAGTGTGTGTGAGTGTGTGAGTAATATTCACCTCCTTCTCTTAAACACTTCTCAAGAGTTTCACATTCCTGTGTCAATTGAGTTAATATACGTCTCTCTCTCTCTCTCTCTCTCTCTCTCTCTCTCTCACACACACACACACACACACACACACACACACACACACACACACACATTCTTCCCTACTCGGACTCTTTGAGTCATGTTTCCATTCTGGGTCATTTTTCTCCTTCATTGCTTCTCTATATAAATGTATTGGGTATATTTTGGCCTGCTCTCATGTCTGGAAGCCCCCCTTCGTCTGGCACCGACTCCGAGTCTCCAGCAGCCCCTCTGTCCTTACTAACCCTCTCAGGTCCTAAAGTGGCACCACTGTGTATATCGACCTCATTTCTAATGAGCTGACTGACCTTATTTACTAAATATCTTTCAGACGATGTGCTAGACCTCAAAACTCCCCCTGAAACCCCCCCCCCCCCACACACACACACCCACACAGCTTTTTGTGACCAATGCTCAGTTCCTCACCACCACACCGGACCCTTTTCTCTTAAACCTGATAGGGCATCCCTAACCCGGCTGACGCTAGAGACTCCTTACATAAATGTTAAAAGATCGCCATACTGACGGTTTCAGACGTTTTAAGTCTGTTTCTATGGAGTTCATTGCTATAGAAACTATTACGTATTACTATAAACGTGGCACGGCAGGGTGGTGTAGTGGTTAGCACATCCGCCTCACAGCAAGAAGGTCCTGGGTTTAAGTCCCGGCGTTTCTGTGTGGAGTTTGCATGTTCTCCCCGTGCTTGCGTGGGTTTCCTCTGGGTGCCCCAGTTTCCTCCCACAGTACAAAAACATGCACATTAGACTAATTGGCTGTTCCACATTTCCCCTAGGTGTGGGTGTGAGTGCGAATGGTTGTGTGTTTTGCCTTGCGATGGACTGGCAAGCTGTTCAGGTACCCCGTCTTCACCCAGAGTCGGCTGAGATAGGCTCCGCCTCCCCGTGACCCTAGTAGTATTAAGTGATTCAGCAAACGAGAGAGATGTATCACTACAAACCAGGCAGTGATGCTGGCTAAGATGCTCATTAGTGTAAGTGAATTGCACACCTGCTAGCTAAGCTAAATTACATTTGTACATGATACATTAGCAAGTTTACTAGCTAGCATTCACTAGTAGCAATAACCGGGTTTTATGATTTACTGCCGACAGTCCCCTGTGTGATGCCTAATTGTGCACTTTTTTAAATTAAGTTTTAAAGAGAGAGAGAGAGATAGAAACACACACACACACACACACACACACACACACACACACACACACACACACACAAAGCATTTGCGAGACACGGCGTTCCATCAACATTTTCGCTGCACTCCATTAAGCAGAACGCCATAACGCTACAATCACAGCTGTGATCCAGGTGATGGTACATATCTATATGTGGTTTTTAACACACACACACACACACACACACACACACACACACACACACACACACACACACACACACACACACACACACACGGCAACAAATCTCCAGTCGAACCCATCATGGTATTGTTTGCATACATCCACACTGACACATACAGTATATATTACACGTGTGGAGAACACCAGCATGCCAGAGTTTATTTAACCTTGGCACGCCTCTCTCAGGCCTCCCTCAGACTGTGTGTAAGCATGTGTGTGTGTGTGTGTGTGTGTGTGTGTGTGTGTGGGATATTTAGAAATGCCACATCTGCCCATTAACGGCCTGCACGTGCCGGTCTCAGGCCGGTCTCACTCTGCGGCTGGCTCTGTGTATGTTTCAGTGCCAGTCCTTCTGGGTGGTTTTGTGGTTGGAGTCTGGGTGTTCATCTAAGTGCACAGAAGCTTTAGACTGTCTCCTATACGCTACGGTCTAAAGGGATGGAAAACATGTACATTTGTTCACTCGTCTGTTTCCAGCATCAGCTTTATGGTTCCATCGTCTCTGAGTCACCTGCACATGTAGAAGACAGAGGCAGAACACATGACCTTGAAGGAGTAGCTGGTTGAAGGTACAGGCTGGTCATTAAGTTAAATTATCACAACCTATTGTATCATCTGTTTCTGAAAAGGTGCCAATAATTTTGAGCAGCATGGCATTTGGTTTGAATTTCATTCTTGTCATTCTAATCATATTAGCACTTAAATAATCAGTGATTAACAGAATACAAAGTATAATAAGGCAATTTAAAACCATATACTGTGCCCTCTGAACCCCCCCCACCCCCCACCCCCGGGATGGAAAACTCTTTATAACGTTTAAATACTCAGGAACACAAATCTTCCAAAGAACCACAGAATGGGTCAAGATCCGTCTCCACATTTCACACTGAGGAGCTTCTTCTCACATTCAGCTTCCTTTTTACGCCGAACATGCTGCCAGCGTTCATGAATGAAATGTTTGATCGTGGTCTCCTCTGACCACAAACACACGACTGCACCTGTAGCTCTGAATGAGGCTCGAGGAATTTCACTGTCGTCTCCTCATCTTCTTTATCTCCAAACCGCTTCTAAATATCATTCATACATTCATTTTCTAAGCCGCTTAGTCCTAAATAGGGTCGTGGGGAGGCTGGCGCCCATCTCAGCCGACTCTGGGCGAAGGTGGGGTACACCCTGAACAGCTCACCAGACCATCGCAGGGTCAACACACACACAACCATTCACACTCACACATAGGGGCGATTTGGAACAGCCAGTTAGCCTACTGCGCATGGTTTTGGACTGTGGGAGGAAACCGGAGTACCCGGAGGAAACCCATGCAAACCCAGGGAGGACATACAAACTCCACACAGAAACGCCCCGAGCCCGGGAATTGAACCCGGGACCTTCTTGCTGTGAGGCGGACGTGCTAACCACTGCGCCACCGTACCGCCCAAGTTATTACTTATTTTAGTTATTTTAATAAATATAATACGTATATACAGTATATTTTAAAGAAGCCAAGGGCGGTGGTGGCTTAGTGGTGAAGGCGATGGGTCCCTGATCCAAAGGTCAGCGGTTCAATCCTCTTTATCACCACTGTTGGGCCCTTGAGCAAGGCCCTTAACCCTCAATTGCTCAGTTGTATAAAAATTGATAACTGTAAGTCGCTCTGGATAAGATCATCTGCCAAATGCTGTAAATGTAAATGTGATGTAAAAAAAGAAAAAAATTGTCCTATTGGGATATTTCCTTCTTTTGATCATGGTGTGGCACAAAGCACTATGAAATGAGAGATAGAGAGAGAGAGAGAGAGAGAGAGAGAGAGAGTGTGTGAGAGAGAGAGTGTGTGAGAGAGAGAGAGAAAGTGAGAGAGAGAAGGAGAGAGAAAGAGTCAGAGAGAGAGAGAGAAGGAAAGAGAAAGTTCTAACAACTGGTACTGTATTTACACCAGAAAAAAAATCCAAAAACAAACAAACGTACAAAAAGGAACGAAGGATCTCAAACCCAGCGTTCGGGTCTGTGTGATTATTAAGGCTGGTTTTAAACTGTCTGTAATCACTACTGAATAACGAGACAGAGAGGAAACCACTGACTCCTCTTTAAATATGACTTCATTTAGGGACATCCGCCAGGTCCGGTCCTCCTGAGAAAAATAAAAAAACAAGCTTTTAATGGTGATTAATGTGGAACGGCGAGTGTCTCCACATCCTGCTGAGGTGTGTTCTTCCTTCTCTCTATTCACAAAATTCCTCTTTTTATAAAGTTCAGTAATGACGAGACGCCGCCGCTGAAGTGCTCAGATGCAAAGCCGACTTGTGCGAGCTGGTTAAACATTGCACTGTGCATTTTGTATCTACGCGACATAGCAGGCTGTATTTATTTTCGTCAGAGATACTTACGAGGAAGTGAGAGTTTATAGCTGCTATAATCTGAGTGAGAACAGGAAGGCAGAACGCTAGTGATGTGAGAGAAATATGAAACACTCTGGGACGTGCTGCTGTAGGAAACTAATCAACTTCTGGCTCCTAGCAGTTACTCCGCCCCCCTCCCAACCACCTACCCCACGTTAGCGGCGTGTTAGCAGCACTTCCGGTTTCGGAACAAACGAAATGTTTTTCATTTTTGTTGTTCATTTTTAAAAAAAATCAGTCTTGAATGAACGGGAACAGCCCGGCTCGCATTAGCTCACAACGAGTCACGACCATTTCCATTTTTTAAAGTTGAGTTCACAATATATGGGTTAATATAGGAGTAAATTAGCCAATCAGAGCGTGCGATTGCTAATGTCTAGTAACCTAGGCTAGAATTCCTGTTACGAGAAGTGAACACTTTCACAAAGACAGAAGATGACGTTAGCAGTTTGTACCGTGACCCTCTTGCTTTGCTCCTGCTGTAAATCACTGTGTGTGTGTAGATATCCAGAGTGAGTGTAAATGCAGTCAGGACATGGCGTGCGCTGACCGGCAGGAATCTTTTTTCCTGAAAATCAGCGATTAGTGAATGACTGACTGCTTGAGGTGGAAGATTTGAGATATAAAAGTTCTATAAAACCAAACCTGAGATTTAAGCAGTCTCTCTGTTGTGAGTGATGAGTGCTGTTGATGGAGGAGGAGGAGGAGGAGGATGAAGAGGAAGAGGTGGGTGAGGTGGTCAGGTTACTTGGTACCCAATGGCATTATAGAAGGCAGGGCTTTAATGGAGGGAAGGAACAGGAGACTCAGGAATATTTAAAGGGCACACAGACACCACGACTGACCATTAGTGCTGGTTATCAACTTAGTCCGAGCACCTGTTCCGCTGTCTGTCTGCCTGTTTATCTGTCTGTCTGACTGTCCTTTGGCTGCCATGTTGGCTTGGGCGCTCCTGAAGACGTCGCTGCTGCTGTGGCTGGTGCAGCACACCTTACAAGGAGGTAAGATGTGGTGAGGGAGGAACTCGTCCTGCTCAGGTAGAGATTGAACGCAGGTGTGAACAATGATGAAGTGTGTGTGTGTGTGTGTGTGTGTGTGTGTGTGTGTGTGTGTGTGAGAGAGGTTTAATAAATCAGAGAGGTGAGAATAACAGTTATTCAGCAAAAAAAAAAAAAAAAGTCACATCACTTTAGGTTTTATTAAATTAAGCTGATATTTTTACAGCCTTTTAATTTTTCATTTATTTATTTTATTTTACAATAAATTAATAATGATAAAATATAATTAGGTTTAAGTAATGTAAAATAAATTGTATTATAATTTAACAAAAAATAAAAATTCAGGTTCTGTGTGGGGTTTGCATGTTCTCCCTGTGTTTGCGTGGGATTCCTCCGGGTCTTCCGATTTCTTCCCACAATCCAAAAACATGCACAGTAGGCTAATTGGCTGTTCCAAATCGCCCCTAGGTGTGAATGTGAGCGTGAATGGTTTTGTGTGTGTGCGTGTGTGTTGCCCTGAAATGGTCTGGTGAGTTTTTCAGGGTGTACCCCGCCTTCGCCCAATTAGGATTAAGCGTCTTAGAAAATGAATGACGGAATAAACATTTCAGGCCAAAATAATAATAAAATAATAATAATTTAAAAGTTATTTTTTTAATAAAAAAATTAATAAAATGCTGATAAATTCGAAACTTTTTACAGAGATTTTTTTTACAGAGGTCAGACTTCGTCCTGGTTTCACCTTCACTGCGAGGCACTGGATGACTCAATCAATCAAATTCTAAAAAACAACTGAGTTAAATTCCGCCTTAAGCACTTTAATTATTAAAGGATTTTAGGTTAGATGTTGGAAATAGTGTAATGGTGGTTAGCAGGTCCACCTCCCATCAAGAAGGTCCTGGGTTTGAGTCCCAGGTTCAGCAAGGACGTGGAGTTCTCCCTGTGCTAATAATAATGATAATAATAATAATAATAACAATGATAATAATAATAATGATAATAATAATAATAATAATAATAATAATGATAATGATAATAATAATGATAATAATAATGATAATAATAATGATAATAATAATAATAATAATAATAATGATAATAATAATTAAAAAAAATAAATAATAATGATAATGATAATAATAATAATAATAATAATGATAATAATAATAATAATCATGATAATAATAATAATAATAATAATAATGATAATGATAATAATAATAATAATGATAATAATAATAAAAATAATAATAATAATATTGATAATGATAATAATAATGATAATAATAATAATAATAATGATAATAATAAAAATGATGATAATAATAAAAATTATAATAATAATAATAATAATAATAATGATAATAATAATGATAATGATAATAATAACGATAATAATAATAATGATAATAATAATAATAATAATAATGATAATAATAATAATGATAATGATAATAATAATAACAATGATAATAAAAATAATGATAGTAATAATAATAATAATAATACTAATAATGATAATGATAATAATGATAATAATAATAATAATAATAATAGTGATAATAATAGTGATAATAATAATAAAAATGATAATAATAATAATGATAATAATAATAATAATAATAATAATGATAATAATAATGATAATAATGATAATAATAATAAT
>JBCNYH010000003.1:2886265-2897905 GCA_039654325.1 Tandanus tandanus
TGTGTGTGTGTGTGTGTGTGTGTGTGTGTGTGTGTGTGTGTGTGTGTGTGTGTGTGTGTGTGTGTGTGGTTGGGTGTAGGTTTGGGAGCTAGAGGTTATGGAGCTCCAGGACTTGGTCTGGCTGCTGGACTTGGAGCTGGACTTGGAGCTGGACTTGGAGCTGGATTTGGAGCTGGTCTGACTTCTGAGGCCAAGTCTGCAAAATATGGTAAGACGTTTAGAGCCTTCAGTTCGAGCAGAACGATGTGATTTAAACATTATATGATGATGATGATGATGATGATGATGATGATGATGGCTAAATACGCGATATGTATCACAATATGGATTTACTAACAAACTGCCGGTGTTGAATTTAAGGAAAAGCAGTTAGAAATTTGTCCCCAATATCCATCCTTCCATCCATCCCTCCATCCACCCATCCATCCCTCCATCATCCATCCATCCTTCCTTCCATCCATCCACTCATCCCTCCATCTATCCACTCATCCCTCCATCCATCCACCCATCCATCCATCTCTCATCCATCCACTCATCCCTCCATCTGTCATCCATCCACTCATCCCTCCATCCATCCATCTGTCATCCATTCACCCATCCCTCCATCCATCCACCCATCCATCCCTCCACTCATCTCTCCATCCCTCCATCCATCCATCTGTCATCCATCCACTCATCCCTCCATCCATTCACCCATACATCCTCTCATCCCTCCATCCATTCACCCATACATCCACCCATCCCTCCATCCATCCACCCATCTGCCCATCCATCCACCCATCCATCCACTCATCCCTCCATCCATCCCTCCATCCATCCACCCATCTGCCCATCCATCCACCCATCCATCTACTCATCCCTCCATCCATCCATCCATACATCCACCCATCCCGCCATACACCCATCCCTCCATCCATCCACTCATCCATCCACTCATCTCGCCATCCCTCCATCCATCCGCCATCCATCCACCCATCCATCCATCCATCCATCCGTCCATCCATCCATCCATCCATCCATCCGCCATCCATCCACTCATCCCTCCATCCATCCTTCCACCCATCCCTCCATTCATCCACCCATCCATCCATCCACCCATCTGCCCATCCATCCCTCCATCCATCCGCCATCCACCCACTCATCCTTCCATCCATCCACCCATCCATCCACCCATCTGTAGTGTTTATTCATTAGAGGGCAGAGGGAAGCTGGATTTTGGTAGAGTTTCAGGACTTAATTATTTTGCAAAATCGCTTTTCACTTAAACAGAAAATAAAAAATAAAGTTAATTGTTGTCTGTAGGTGGCGCTGGTCCTGGTGCGGTGATTGGCGCTGCTGCAGGTCAGCCCGTGATTTCTGCTGGTCTCGGCACTGGAGGCAAATCAGGAGGTTACGGTGGAGCTTCTTATGTGGGACAGCCAGGTGGCCTCGGAATCGACGCTGAGCTTGGTAAACACACACGGGGTATTTAGGGGTGTGTGTGTGTGTGTGTCTGTGTGTGAAAGCATACCTGAAAGATAGGTGTATCTCTGCATGCTTTGCAAAACAAATAATGCAAAAACTCTCGGTGCGATGATGTACCTTCAGATTTGATTCGGTGCAGCCATGGAGCGCTCATGGGAAAAAGATTTCATAGAGAGATAACAGGAAGAAGAAAGTGTGAAAACAAACACTGCTGAAATCCTCAGGGATCACCCCCACATCTACATATTCATCCTGCACACCTCTAAAACACACCTGAACCCCATGATTAGCATTCCGCTGCCCCTGACTACCTGTCTCAGGTGTAACTGGAGCTGAAGCCAAATAAGAAAAACCCATGACGTGGAGATTTCCAGGAACTGAATTTGTTCCATCTGATATAAATGATTTGTACTGAAGCTCTCTCTCTATTTCTCCCTCTCTCTCTCTCTCTGTCTCCCTCGTTGTCTCTCTCTCTCTTTCTCTCTCTCTCTTTGTCTCTTTCTCTGTTTTTCTCTCTTTGTCTCTCTCTTTCCCCCTCTCTCTTTGTCAACCCCCCCTTTGTCACATCCCCCCCCCCCCCCTCTCTCTCTCTCTCTCTCTCTGTCTCTCTCTCCCCTCCTCTTTGTCTCACCCCCCTTCCTCTCTCTCTCTCTCTCAGGTGCTGGTGGAATCCTGGAACCTGTAACTGGTAGAGTTTTGAAACATTTTCACTGTTTCGATTTTGATCTGAGAGGAAACCAATTCAGTCACTAATCATATAAAGCGTGCGCTCATAATGACATCATTTCCTGTGTGATGGATTACCAAGAACGAGAGCTGCGGACTCAAATTAATCATGTGGGAGGGGCTTATTGTGTATCACATTCTTAGTACTCCAAGCCCCGGATCGCCTCTCAAGCACTCGTCAGTCCGTGTAAAGTTTATTATGTACACAATATACACTTCCAGGTAGTTCACCAGCACCAGAATGAACATTTCCTCCATCTTTTCACTTTAAAGTAAAGTGTGATCTCATTGGATAAACAGGATGTTGTGTGTTGATTGGTCACAACCGTAAATCTAATGCAGTCACCTCGGGGTTTTATCTTGGAGCTGGGCAGGTATGTTTATGATTCGTGCACACAAATGACTCAGGACTGCATACGCCCGTTTGCTCACCCGGCACCCAACCCGCCCCCACTGCCTGCCCACCCTCTTCCCATTCAAATACTCGTGTGAAATCCGTCCAATTCCCTCGTTATGTAGATTCATTCTTGCTTTATGTAAAGAGATGAAATAACTGATTATAGCATGATTATTCACAGTAGAATTATAACTGTGTGTGTGTTTGGTTGTTGTTCAGACGGAGGAGCCAGGCAGCTTCCCTACAACGGAGCACCGGTGATTCCAGCAGGACTGGACGGTCAGTCAGAGAGAAAGAACGAATATAAATAATCGAAATCTTACTGAATATAGATATTATTATAAGGAGTGTGATGATGGTGCTGTGTGTGCGCGTGTGCGTTTAGGTGATAACGGCTATCCGTACGAAACACAGCAGCTCAGTCTAGGGGGCAACGGAGGCAAGCTGGCATACGGTAAGTATATCTCTGTGTGTGTGTGTGTGTGTGTGTGTGTGTGTGTGTGTGTGTGTCTTTAAGTCCAACGCTCATCGACACTCCAATGTTAATAATAATAATAATAATAATAATAATAAGAATGAATAAATGAATAAATGAATGAATAAATGAATGAATGAATAAATGAATGAATAAATGAATGAATGAAGGAATGAATGAATGAATGAATAAAGGAATGAAGGAATACTACTAATAATAATTTAACAGCAGGTTATGGAGCAGCCCTTGGGGCCGGAGGTCAGGGACCATACGGAGGTGAGGGTCGCATCCTCTTTCACCACATTGACATCTTTTAGTGTCTCATAATCACATCACAGAGCTTTAAACTTAATTTTAATAATTTTTTTTGTAGCTGCAGGTAAAGATGCCAGCAAAAATGGTGCGGCTGGTTACTACGGCAACGGCATCAAAGGTGAGAAAGTGCGATGATGTGGGATTTTTTTCTTGACTCCATATTTTTATAAATTAACAAATAACTGTGTTAATTGTTCATGTCCTCATGTGTGATTTCTCTCTCTCTATGTGTCCCCCTCTCTCCCCCTCTTCCCCCCCCTCTCTCTCCCCCTCTCCCTACCCCCCCTTCCTCTCTCTCTCTCTGTCTCTCTCTCTCCCCCTCTCCCTCCCCCTCTCCCTCTCTCTCTCTCTTTCTGTCCCCCCCCCCTCTCTCCCCCTTTCTCTCTCTCTCTCTCTCTCTCTCTCTCTCTCTCCGCCCCTCCCCCCTCGTCTCTCTCGTCCTCGCTGTAGGCTGATTTCTGGCTGTGAGAGGTGTGACCTGCTGTGACGTGTGTTTTTTCTTGGTGTTCTCCATCAGTGTACACACGTGTGACTCACCTGTTGTTGTGTGTCAGTGTTGATCCGGTGCTTTTTTATCATGATGTCCTCCTGTATGTCTCCGTGTCTGTATTGTAATGTGTTTTGTGTCTTGTCTTGTTTAATTTTGTATTTGTTTTTGGTCTCATGTCATTTTCTTGTCTCTGTATCTGACTAAAACCTCTTGAGCACTACTTCTGGTTGTTATTTTTAATTCTAACACTAAAAGTGTCTCCTCACTCAGTCCTCTCCCGAGTCGTCGTGTTGTCTTACTGAAATATAAAGATATCAGTGAAAACGCGGTGAAGGCACCGAATCTGCCTTTTATCTGATGATAATCTTTATCTGATCAGTTTGTTGTGCCATGTAACCAGACGAAAGAGAAAAAAGGTTTTCAGTTTTTTAAATCTCTCAAACCGCATCCGTTTACAGGAAGCCACAAAACTTCCTGAGTCTCTCAGCATGCAGACCTCCGATGGAATAAAAAAAAGGTGTAAGATTAGCATTCTTCTCTCTTAAACCAAAACAAAATAAAGAAAAAAACTGAGCACCTCATATTTATTTATAATTAGAATAAAGAACAGGTGGAGGAATATAAACTCATTTTATTGAAATCAAATAAAATCTCCCTAAACAGCATAAAAACAAAATTCTTTAAATATAACAAAATCATTAATGCACCGAACTCTGAAATACATTTCTCCACCCTTGTCAGAAGAAGACCCGTCCCCCCTCCCTTCTGTGATAACTCAGCCAATCAGCCTTTATGGATTTCCGGCTGTGGCATCAACCTGGATTTGAACTTGCGATCTTCAGGTTGATAGCTGTGCCGCCCGATGTTGTTCTGTAAGTTCTTTGGAAGCAAATTTTGCAATGGTAAAAGAATCCTTCAGAAAATCACGGATCGTGATCTAAATCACCACCAAAATCTAAAGGAGTGTTACTTGGTCCGTCCTCCACCCCTGTAAAAAAAATCATCCAAATCAGCTCCAAACTTTTTGTGTAAAGTTGCTCACAGACAAACAACCAAACGTGGACAAAAACATAACCTCCCTGGCGAAGATAATCATCGCACCCATAATGTCAATGTCACATCAATAAAATTTTTTATTATAACTATACCAAGTTATAATAATCCATTTCTGCCTGGAGGAGGAACCTGACACTCTGAGAGCCCCTCGATACAATTACAAATTTTACCTTTAGAAAAACATTTAGGTGGCACGGTGGAGTAGGGGTTAGCACGCCTGCCTCACAACAAGTGGGTCCCGGGGTCGAGTCCCAGGCTCGGTGAGGGCGTTTCTGTGTGGAGCTTGCATGTTCTCCCCGTGCTTGCGTGGGTACTCCGGTTTCCTCCCACAGTCCAAAAACATGCACATGAGGCTAACTGGCTGTTCCAAATCGCCGCTAGGTGGAGTGTGAGTGTGAATGGCTGTGTGTGTGTTGCACTGCGATGGCCTGGTGAGCTGTTCAGGGTGTACCCCGCCCTCGCCCAGAGTCGTCTGAGATGGGTTCCAGCCTCCCCCCGACCCTGATTAGGATTAAGCGGCTTAGAAAATGAAGGAAAAATATTTTCTGCTGTGACAAAAAATAATAGTGGAAGAACTTCTGTAGGATTCCATATAAAACCTGTTATCTGAGTCCTAAAACTAACAAAAACAAACAAACGTGTGAAGGCAGCATTAATCCTGATTTTGGTTTCTGAAAGAGATTTTATTCAAATTTGAACCGTTGTGAGAAACCAGGCTGGATTCTGAAGCTGAATCCAGGAATTCTGCTGCAAAATATTAATAAAGTTAAAAATCTTTGTAACAGAGACACAGACGGATTGAGACGGTTTTCATTAAGGCTTTATTTCTCTGGAAGAAAAATCTGAGTACATAAAAACGCTGGATATATACTGTATATAATCATTAAAGCTGGCCCACACATTATAATATTACATGGATATACATGAATATAAATAAAGAAATATTTTAATTGCACATTTGAATTTAATTCCTCACGTGATTGATTACACTTTTAATCAGATTGACACGCTGGTTAAATGAGTTCAGGGATTCAGGCTCACTGTTTATATCATAAATATCATACAAGGATTAAAGAAAGTGTTGAACTTCACTACAGAAGCTGCATGACTTGTTTATAAGGATCGTATCCCATCTGCTTAACAGTTAGTGGAGCTTCGTCAAGAACCACGCCCATTTCCTGCAGCATGTCCTGCGGAATGGGTCGAGAGTGCCGTGAGACGTATGCCTTCTGCAGATTGAAACTCATGGGAGAGCCGATGTAATCGGTGCACAGCGGACCTGATAGACTCGGCGCACACACCACCTCCGTTTTATAATACAGCACGCCATGATTTAAACTACAGAAATTCTCTGAAACGCCCTGTTTCAGTGGGACAGAGCAGGTCCCGAGCAGGTCATCATCCCATTTGTTGTCCTCATCCCACGCCTCAAGCTTTAATGGGTCGTTATTAGCCAGAATTGTATCACCGAGATCAAAGGTCATGGCCCAGTGGGGATTGTTGTTGTTATAGATCACTGTTGTGCGTCCAATCATTATTTTGTTTTTGTTGTAAACTTTAACATAGGCGTCTGTGGCGGTCGTGTGATCTCCCCATAACCCCGACGCCCGTAGCATGGTTACCTTGGCACGAGAGATGCCGGGTTTGGATGGACAGCAGTCAGGAGTCACATTAGGATTATTCCTGCACGCACACAAGCACGGTTCTTTAGGATTGGGTTTGATTCCGGCACTGCACGGCTCAGAGCAGTTTCTCCACAGGGATTTCTCCAGGATAAAATCGTGAATGGCTTTGCGCAGGTGCTTTCGGGTCGGGTTCTTGGTGGGGAGAAGCTCGTGTAGAGGCTGAAGTGAGTATGAAATCACGTCTGGGTGGGACGGGATGGACGAGAGCCACTCTTTATAAGCTCCAGGGTCTTTATCTGCAGAGAAAAGGAGCTCAGGCTCCGTGGTGTGGCCTCCGGAGATCTCCGTTAATCTTTAGTACAGAGAGATAAAATCAGGGAGAGAAGGACAGAGAGACAGATTTATTGTGGCATCATCTGTCGGTGCTGTGTCAGTGTGGGGTCAGAGTCAATGCAGGGTCGGTGTTGGTGTAATGTCGGTGTCGGTGTGGGTTCAGTGTCAGTCTCTTTGCAGTGTTGATGGGGGTCCAAGTTGGTGTCAGTTTGGTGCCAGTATCGGTGCGGTGGCACTGTCACTGTGGTGTCAGTGCCAGTGCGGTGTCAGTGTTGTATCAGTGTCAGTGCAGGATCAGTGTCGGTGTTGGTGCAGGGTTGATGCAAGGTCAGTGCATGGTCAGTGTGGTCTTGGTGTCGTTGCAGGGTTGGTGTCAGTGTAGTGTTATTGTCGGTGTAGTCTCTGAGTCAATGTTGTTTCAGTGTTGGTGCACTTATTGTTGGTACTGTAAATGTTAGTGCCGGGTCCAAGTTGATATAGTGTCTGTGCCGGTGTGAGGTCTTGGTGCTGGTGCGGGGTGGGTGTTGGTGCATGGTCGGTGTTGGTGTAGTATCACTGTTTCTGTGCTTACTGTTGGTGCTGTAAGTGTTAGTGCGGTTAGTGCAGTATCAGTGTTAGTTCGGTATCACTGTCGGTCAGAGTCAGTGTGTGTAACTCACCGATCGTTGAAGTTACTGGAGAAGCTGTTTTTACTCTCAGTCTTGTCCTTGGCTTCATCACAGTGCTTGCTTGCAGCACTGGCTTTAGATTTCCCCATCACGCTGGCAGACGCCTCCACATCAAGACACGTCTTCACCTCGTCCACGCTCAGACCCTGCAGGGACGCCTGGCACTGTCTGATACTGGTCACCGACTGGACTTTCCCTCCCAGGGTCACCTGTCCAGTACAGGAGTGTCAGATTCAACATGTTGGTTATCAGCCTCTTACTGAGACCTTATATTTTAACATTTACTAAAAATCAAAGAAGTGTTCTTTTTTTCCAACAATGACATTTCCCAAAAAAGATTTCACTTTTCACTCAATTCTAAACATCACAAATACAACCTTGCAAGTTCCCTACAAGGTCCTAATAAACACCACAATGTAACTCAATCTAAAAAAGTTACAGAGGAGCTGAGGGGGAAAAAACGGTTACTGAAATATATCAGTTGGGAAAGGGTTACAAATCGATCCCTCAAACTGTGGGACTCCAGCAACCCACCGTGAAAGGCATCATCTCCAAATGGAGAAAACAAGAAACAGATGTAAATCTGCCTAGGTGTGGCCGACCTCGCAAAATTACGCTGAGAGCGCATTCAAAACTCCTCTGGGAAGTCAAAGAAGAACCCAGAAGAACATCTAAGAAGCTACTGGACTTCTCTCTAGACTTAGTTAGGGTCAGTGTTCGTGATGCCACCATTAGAAAGTGACTGGATAAAAATGGCGTCCATGGGAGAAAAAGAACGCAAAATCCACCATTAAGCAAGAAAAACATAAAGGCTCCTCTAACATTTGCCAAAAAAAAAAAAAAAACCCGCCTACATTACCCCAAACCATTTGAGATAATGTTCTCTGGACCAATGAGTGAAAGTGGAACTCTTCAAAAGACATGTTTCCTGTGACATCTGGCATAAAGATAATACAGCTTTCCATGATAAGAACATCCTGCCTATTGTAAAACATGGTGGGGGTAGTGTGATGGTGTGGGGATGCTTTACTGCTTCAGGACCTGGGCTGCTTGCTATGATAGTGCGAAAGATGAACTCAGCTCTCTACCAATCCATACTCAATGAGAATATCTCTAAAATCAATCTCTGATCTGAAGCTTGAGTGCAGTCGGGTTTGGAATAAATTTTAAAATTTGGTAAAATACATTTTACTTTTATTCTATATATAAATTTCTATAAATATCTTCACTTTTATTCTCTTTGCTGGGTTTGATGGGTGTCTTTATTAGGTTAAAGCTCTCTCTCACTTTTGATATTTTTAATGAAAAGCATTTTCAAGGTTTTCCACTTTACAACAGCAGTGTTGTGTGCCTGTTACCTTGGTGATGTAGTGAGTGCCGAAGTTGTCGATGAGCTTGTGGAAACGTGACTTGAACTGAGGGTTGTACTGCTTCGGTAGCTGATTCAGGGCTTGTTTAAACTCAGGATGAATTAACGGCTTGTTCGAAACCCTGTAACTGGAAATTAGCATAAGAATTAGCATCCTAGTCTTATTAAATAAAATAAAAAGAATAGTTTTAAATTGTGTGATTATAGTGGTCCTTTAAATTATTACTAGTTGCACTGTTTAATATGTAGACGTACGATTAAAGAAAATGATTACACAACATTTTAATACTTGATTTTAATTGGTCGCTCACGGCATTCCGCAGTCTTTTATATCTTTATAACACACATTTGTTAAGTATCACAGACAGCTGCTATGAATTTAAAATGAATGAAAACATTTTTAAAACAATATTTTGTATCAAATGATGAATTTATTGAAAATTGATTGTGTAATAAGTGGAATAATGTTCAGTGAACGACCTGACAGGGTTTATTACACAATAATAACCTGCTCACTGTACATTATTCCTTACTTACTACATTCGGCTTACAACATCAGTCAACGTGATCAGTAGATTGGCTCATGCAGAAAACTTGCTCACATACACAGAAATTTTATTTCAAAGAAGCTTGAGGTCATTTTTAAGCTGTCCATTAGCATGTTTTATTTATGTTTCACTGTTGTTACTTGTGTATGTGTCGCTGTCCCATGAGTTCGATCTTCTCTTATTGGTGGATTTGACTTGACCGTCAGATCAACACTTAGACTCTGAGATTTTAATCAAACATTTGTCAGACTTATGAATTAGCCGCTGATAAAGTGCGTATGTGACATTAAGCATTCCAAGACCATCGATCTTAAATCACAAATTGTAAAATATTTCTTTTGGAAAAATTTGGTCCGGTGTAAAGTTCAGCTTTAAAGGTGAGAATGTCTTACCTGTAGTATCCACAGGAAATGCTGTGACTGGTGAAACTGAACCTGTCCTTTTTGGTTTTTTCCATCGAATACTCAGCCAGCTTGGAGCTGCTGCCAGCCACCGTGAGCGACCCATCACCTCTTTTCATCTCGATTCCCAAATTGATGTTCCAGTTGTTCTCAATGGCTGAGGTGCTGGCGCTGACCAGGGACTCGCTGGATTGGTAGATGGAGCTGGACACTTTCATGCTGCACTTATGACTTGGTCTCCAGTCCACCACGGAAACTGGGAGCTTCTGCTTCTTCCCCTCCATGTACGGGTTCTGACACAGAGTGCAGGATTTGTCTTTCTGTTTCCATCTTTTCATGTCGATGACAAAGGAACCTTTCCGCTCCAGCTTGGTGATGTCGAAGCCTTCTCCGGCAAGGTCGGACCCGGGGGCGAAGTCAGCTTTGGCGCAGTCTTGTGCTGTTCCATGTTCACATGACTGGATCAAGGGAAGGAGGATGAAGATGGAAAAAAGACCTGAACGCCACCAAAGAGCCGGTGCAGGAGACATTTCCACAGAGTTTATCGGTGCACTCCGAGGTCCTGTATGGGGTTATTTCCTATAGGACAAGAAAGACATGCTAAATTCTACATTGAGAGGAACGCGTCATTAGTCTTAAACTCACAAACGATTCTATGCATGTATATCTAACACTCTGATACACAAACGTTAATCTATCCGACATGGTTCCAGGTAGAAAAGCTAATATCTTTTAACCATCCATACATTTTATTCATTTTCATAAAGTCATTTTATATTATTGTCCAGGTGTGTATTAATGCACTTGTTCTAATATTTTATCATTTATAAAGTAACAGCTCATTTACAGAGAATTAAAGTTTCTCATTCAGTTCCAGGTGGATTAAATAAGGATGAAGTGCAGGGGAGTCTCTGGGAAATAAAATGGAATCGGATCCACGACGTCTTTCTGAAACCATTAGTTTCCTCCTGTACGCGAGTGTTAATGACCCTCACCGGCCGCCATGATATTAATAACATCACCAGTCAGTGAGTGAGTGAGAGTGTGAGAGAGTGAGTGAGAAAATCAGTGAAAGAGTGAGTAAAAGTGTGAGATAGTGAGTGAGGGAGAGTGAGTGAGGGAGAGAGTGAGAGAGTAACAGAGTGAGAGAGTGAGTGAGATAATAAGTGAAAGAGTGAATGAGTGAGAGAGTGAGTGAGAAAGTGAGTGAGAGAGAGTGAGTGAGTAACAGAGTGAGAGAGAGAGTGAGATAGTGAGTGAGATAGAGTGAGTGAAAGAGTGAGAGATTGAGTGAGTCAAAGAGTGAGTGAGAGTAAGCGAGTGAAAGAGTGAGTGAGAGAGTAAGCGAGTTAAAAAGTGAGTGAGTGAGAGAGTAAGTGAGTGAAAGAGTGAGTGAGTGAGTGACTAACCGAGTGAGTGTGTGAGTGAGTGAGTGAGTGAGTGAGAGAGTAGGCGAGAGAGTAAGCGAGTAAAAGAGTGAGTGAAAGAGTAAGTGAGTGAGTGAGTGAGTGAGAGAGAGAGAGAGAGAGAGTAAGCGAGTGAAAGAGTGAGTAAGTGAGAGAGAGAGAGAGTAAGCGAGTAAAAGAGTAAGTGAGAAAGTGAGTGAGAGGGTAAGTGAGTGAGAGAGTGAGTGAGAGAGTAAGTGAGTAAAAGAGTGAGTGAGAGAGTGAGAGTGAGTGAGAGAGTAAGTGAGTAAAAGAGTGAGTGACAGAATAAGTGAGTGAAAGAGTGAGTGAGTGAGTAAAAGAGTGAGTGAGAGAGTAAGCGAGTGAG
>JBCNYH010000003.1:2934308-2949361 GCA_039654325.1 Tandanus tandanus
GGAGGTGGAGGGTATGTGGGGGGGGCTGTGGAGGGGATGTAGGGGTGGGGGAGGTGGGGGGTAAGTGGGGGTGGGGGAGGGTGAGTGGGGGAGGTGGAGGGTGTGCAATGTTAAAAGCGGTTAGTGCATGTTATCTATATTTAGACACAAGACTCGTTTATATACCGTTTGCCAAATGAAGGATTCAGGACCTGAATTAACATCATTACACTCATCACATTCCACCAAAACTACTTCCTGTTCCTCCACCATCGCTGAACACGCCCACAGGTCCCGGGTTGAGGAGATTCCATGAAGTGGGCGCGCGAGCATAATCCAGGCTTATTTAAATGTTTTAAAGCAGCCGGGCGCGAGTACGAAAACAACCAAACGTCCGCTGGCGAGCAGGAATCCGTCACTACAAAGAAATAATCACAAAGAAATCACAACAGTCCTGATGATTCAAATAGTTCAGTAATATTGTTAAGGATAATTACACGTCTTAATGCTAATTATTTATTTATTATTCATTGGATAAACGCTCTGTTCTGATTCAGGAGCTGACGTTCGTTTAAAGAAAAGTCCACACATTCTTTAAAAATTTATTGGACAGCGCAGTTTTATTATACAATAATAACATATAAAACTTGATGGCGGCACATGAACAGCAGGGAAATAAGATTAGGCGCTAACTGTGCTTCAGTCGCGCGTTATGTTAGTCTACAACTCGCGATCTGGTAAAGCGTGTAAGAAAACACACTTAAGGCTAATATTAGCTACGTAGTTATAGCACCTGGAAAACAGAGGAAGGAATTCATTTAATGATTCGACTTTGATGAAGTGAACATTCATGTAAAAAAGAATCACTACAGTAAATTATTATTAAACAGGAACACAGGACTGTTTTATTCTGACGTAACAAAGCTAAAGTTTGTCCAGGTTTGGTTGCTATAGTAACATAAACGTAGTGAAGTTTAAGCGTAGAAATGATCCTTGTTGAAATTAGCCTGGATTATCGAGTGAGCTCGGGTTCGTGGATCTTCCACTCAAACTAATCTCGCGCTTAATCCCGGATCTCGCACACGCTTCAACGCTAACACATTTAGCATGTGCAATAGGATTATTACCGCTGATTCACTCAACGCAAAGCAGTTCCGCTTACAGCTTCGAGAAAGTGTGAGTGTGTGTGTGTGTGTGTGTGTGTGTGTTCTGAAACGGCAATACAACAACAACAACTACAACAAACTGTACTGTTTCTTTTATTTATAGTTAATTTTTTTTACATTTCTTTTTAACAACAAAGGGCTTTGGATCAATGTGAATCTCATTATCGATACCTGATGAATAATGTAAATATCTTCCTGTAGTTATGTGTATATGCATACGGTGTGCACATGACACACACACACACTAATATGTTTTTATACGCATTAATATATAAAGAGAGGAATTTAAAGACAAGGTGTGGAACTTGAATGTGTCTCGGGATTAAAAACGGGCATTTATACAAAGATTTAAAAAAAAAAACACAACATACTAAGCGCCATAACTTTATATCGATCATTGATAACATTGTGATGTCATAATAACACAAAGAATAGAGATAGAACGTATGGATCGTAGTCATGACTAGGCATGTGCCGATGCTGAAATCAGAATAATTATGATATAATTACAGCCTTATATTTAAAAACATGATGTTTAAAGAACAATAAACTTTATTTTTCTGAACGATGCCTTTCTTTTGCTTGTTTTCTATTTTTAAAGATTTGTATTAAATTAAAAAGTATATAAATATGCTATTTTCGTGTTGGTGCCCCTGAACTGGTGATACTTTACACTTTATTTATGAATTATAAAAGTCATTAGTCGGCACATGTCTAGAGGTTACAGGATTGTTTGTGTGCAGGTTTCAGTCTCTCGTTTCGGAGCGAATCCTCAGCTCCCTCTGGTGGCGCCTACAGGAACTACAGCAGAAGCGAAATCCATTTTCCGAACAGCTTAATCGTATGACGGTCGTGGGGAGGCCGGAGCCTATCTCAGCCATCTCTGGGCAAAGGCAGGGTACACCTCCAGGGTCTCCAGCTTGTCAACACACAGCCATTCACACTCACACCTAGGGGCGACTTGGAACAGCCACTCATCCTAATGTCTTTAGACTATGGGAGGAAACCGGAGTACCCAGAGGAAACCCATACAAGCACAAGGAGAAAATGCAAACTGCACACAGAAACACTGTCAAGTTTCTTCAGGACTGGAACCCAGGACCTTCTTGCCGTGAGACGTACGTGCAACTCACGTCACCACCGTGCCGAGACTTTAAGATTATTTAAGAGGAATAAGATGTCGTTTCCTCTGAAACGTCACGTGGGGCGGTGTCTGCTACTGATGCATGAAATCTTCTGATGTCATATAAAGGGCGGGTTATTTATACGCTGGCGTGCAGGTTTTCAAAAAAAGCTTTTATCTTTGATGTACAGATAAGAGAATTGGAACAGTCAGCAAAGATGGAGAACCAGAACTTCCGGTTCAAGTGAGAATCAAGGAAACGACAAATAAGGCTTGTGAGAAGTGCTCTACCCCGGTTTCCTCCCACAGTCCAAACACACACATTAGGCTAATTGGCTGTTCCAAATTGCCGCTTGGTGTGTGTGTGTGTGTGTGTGTGTGTGTGTGTGTGTGTGTGTTCGGGGTGGGAATTGCTTGTTTCAGAGTGAAATGGCTCCCTCTGGTGGCGCTTACAGAAACTGCAGCAGAAGTGAATTATTAAAATGAGGAGCTTAGGAACAGGTCTCATCAGAGTTCTTCTAATTTAGAAATAAATCGAGACTCTGTGATTTCTGGAGATCACACCAGGGTTGTGTTTAAACATCAAGCCGTGTGTATCAGAGAGAACATGCGCATATGTAAATAACATATTTACAATAAAGGTTTTTTTAATAGGAATCAGGTGATTGATCCTGGACCATTGTGCACCTCGTTGTCCAATCCATGTTCCAGTTTAACGTGTTCTCTAAGAATAGATCTACATACGAGTTCCTCCTGATCTCATGTCAAAGCCACTCTGGATGATGGTGTCTGCCGGATGCTGTAAACTGTGCAGGTAAAGCGAGTTTGCGTCTGCTGCAGTTTCTGTGAACACCACCAGGGGGAGCCAATTCGCTCTAAAATCCGGCACGTTGTGAATCGAGAACAGTGTGTGAGGATTTCCGGTTTAAAGAGCTTTTCTGTGCAAGGGTTGGATTCTGTGTTCACCTTCAAAGCAGTCAAAAGATACATAACTTTTCGATACTCTCAAAAACAACCCGTATCCATCAACCAATTTGTTCTTTTTCTTTTGAATTCAAGTTCAACTGAAAGGAGACATGATTGTTTTATATTTCTATTTTCTGCCTGATTTTTGATTTTAGGACGTAAAATGTTTTTATTCATGTTCAAGACTCAGGACTGAGACCCTTTAAGCGACTCTGGTTGTTAGCGCGGATGATGCTTTGACCTTCACAGTGAAGTTGAGGTCATTCATTCACATTCACACCTGGGGCAATTTGGAACAGCCGATTCGCCTAATGTGCATGTCTGGCTGTTCCAAATTGCCCCAGATGTGAATGTAAATATTTATGTGTGTTTTTCACCCGGCAATGCATTGGCAAGCTGTACCCCGCCTTCCCCTAGAGTCGGCTGACGTAGGCTCCACATGGCCTCACCGTGACCCTAGTAGGATTAAGTGGTTCGGCAAATGAATGGACGAATGAAAGATGATTAGTAGTGTTCCTGCACATCAAGGACCCATCACAGACCGCATGCAGTGTTTCTGTGTAGAGTTTGCATGTTCTCCGTCTGCTCTGTTTCCTCTGGGTACCCTGGTTTCCTTCCACACACCAAAGACATACTAAATCTCTCACAGGTGTGAACGTGAGTGTGAATGGTTGTGTTTGTGTTAGCTCTGTAATAGACTGGTGACCCGTTCAGGGTGTAACCCCGCCCCCTCTCACCTGAACTCAGCTGCGATTGGCTCCGGCTTCCACACGACCCTGACAGATAAACGCTACAGATAATGGATGAATGGATGGATGAAATGTTAACATATAATCAGTGGAAAGTAGATAAACAGCACCAGTGCAAAGTTTGAACTGATATGGATATGACGGTCCAAACTTCTGACTGGTTCTTTATACACTAGATATAAAGATAGAGCCAAAAGTTTGTGCATCAACCACATCTACTGCTAACAGGTGCATAAAGTCAACCTTATAGTAATATAGTATGTAATCTTTACTGACAGACGTTACCAGTAAAAGGAATGGACCAATAGCACTAAGCTCCGCCCTGCTGTTTACTTTTTCAAAACGTCCCAGACAGCGACTCTCTCTCTCTCTCTCTCTCTCTCTCTCTCTCTCTCTCTCTCTCTCTCTCTCGTGCACATTCCTGACAATATTACCGTATGTTTAATACCCAATGCGTTTACTTTATCCAGGAGAATTTTACTGAGAGGATTGAGTTATTTTACTCAAGCGTGTGTTCGTGAAGTCAACATCAGCACAAGAACGGGGAGTCTGGAGCTTCATGGCCTTTCTATTCGGAGCCAAGCATGCGGCGGCGTGGAGTAAAGTACTGACGCTGGACTCTGTGGAAACATGTTCTCCGCAGTGATGAATCTGGAAGTCTGATGGATGAATCTGGGTTTGGTGGATGGCAGAAGAACGCTACCTACCAGAACGCAGCATATCAACAGTAAGGTGTTTTCCTGTTCCAGCACAACGACAGGAAGTTCTATAAACATCTGCATTAAGAAGACGGAAGTGCTGCTACAGCCTAAACCAGGATCCTCTCCTAATAACCCAGTCATAAAGATGAGCAGTGAGCTGAAAGGCGTAGAGAAGTTCTGCTATCTTGGTGACTTCCTCTACCAGAATGGCCGTATCGATGATGAGGTCACAGCACATGCAGGAAAAGCGAGCACTGCGTTTGGAAGAGTGTAACATGAACTTTGGTCGGACCATGGCATCCGACTGAGCACCGAGGCTGCTGTATTTCTGCCAACACCTCTGTATGGTAATGAAAGAAACTCAACCAGTTCCACCACAAGCGCTCTTCAAAAAATCTGTGGCATCTTGTGGTGGGATAAAAGAATAAGAAGATGAAGAACAGAAGGAACTGTGAAGCACCAGCTCCGTTGGGCAGGACGTCTAGTTCACATGGAGGATGCATGAATACCTAACGCTTTGTTCTACGGAGAACTCACTGATGGCCACTGATCACAAGGTGGTCAACTCAAGCATTACAAGGACGTCCTGAAGTCCAACCTGACAGCCTGCTGTGTTCTGATTGAAAAATAGTCGAGGTAGGAAAAGAACCGCTCGGTGTGGTGTCCACCCTGGATGGTTGGAGTGAGGTGATATGAGGATGCATTCATCTGCAGGCTGCAAGAGGTTTCTTCCCTGACTTTTCTCCCTTAATTTAGTTGAAGCCACCCATCAAGCATCACATACGACCACCACACAGGGAGGGGCATAAAGCAAGCATGTGCCCCCTCTGCGACACCCGATGCTGCCACTTGCATCTTTACGAACTGCTGCGCATGCGCATTCAGGAGCAACCGAACACACTCGGAGGGAAAGCGATGGAAAGCAATCTCCAGGTTGATAGTCGCGCACCTTGTCGAGGCACCATGGGGTGCATCATGTGTAAAACCTACTTAGACTTTAACTTCGACAGAAAGAAGGAAATTCAGTGAACGTGATGGCTCACTCCAGCATCAGAGGAACTCTGACATCAACCTCAGAATATGAGCCAGGCCTTTTCGTCTAGCCGCAGTGTGCGACTTCACTCCTGCTCATGGATGGATGAGAAGAAAAAATCCATGTCCACATCCACACACTCCAAAATCAGGCAGGGATCCTCCCCTGGAGGGCGGAGACCATTAATATGAGTCTGGAACACATGTCCATCAGGCTCATATAGATGTGATGATCAGGCGTCCACATTCTTTTGGCATATTGTGTGAAGTGAAAGATGTACTACACGTTGTACGACACGTTTCTGAAAGAACAGGAAGTGCACGACACGTATTATTAAAGTCCAAAACATCCAGTTTCATTCTCCTTTCTCTTACCACGTCCACCGTCTGAACTGATGCACACCGCGGTTACTTCCTGGATTTTTCTTCAGATATCTGAATGTTTTGATTGCTGAACAAATCTTGAAGTTTCTGCATTTTTTTGTGTCAGTGCTCGAGGAGAAACCGTCAAAAAATCGAACGTGTTTTTTTCTGTCACTATATTGAAGTCACATGGCACAGCGAAGGCGGCAAAAAGTTTTTCTGCCACTTCGAGCAACGCTTTAAAAGGAAAAAAGAAAAGCAGAAGCGTCACCGAGTGACAGAAACAGAGACGCCTCCCATTTTCATCTGCACCCAGAAAACTTTCACTTCCTCTGACACTTAAGCAGAAATCCTCCTGCATTTACACACTTCTGTCTCTCTCTCTCCGTCCATCAGTCCATCTCTCTCTTCTCCTTCTCTCCTGCTGTCCACCTCGTCAGCAGACAGAACCGGAACCAGATCTGAACCCTGTCCCACCTCCAGCTGCAGGTACAGTGAACCGGTGTGAACCGGCGTGAGTGCACTGAAAGCCTCGTCGATTATTAGGACATTAAAAAAAAACAGAATGAGAAAAATGAAATGTTTAATGTTGTTAAAAATGAAAATCGTTTTTGTAAAAGGGAAATTTACATTTTAAACTAATTTTTGGTCGGAAAAAAAAAACCCACTGGACACAAGGTGCACTGCTGAGCTTCACAGATAGAAGATCAATACGAAGCTGATGAGGTTTAAAATGAAAGGCACTGTTTGTATAAATAAAATGCATGTTTGGTTTTATAATATTAATAAAGGCTGCTCTTTTAATAAAAGTACTCTTTTAGTACCTGTAAGGCATCACACCTGCAGGAAAAGTGCAGTAAAATGTTATTATGTTCCTTAAATGATTCTAAAGGTTGTTATCTCGACACTTCCGGATGAACAATAAGAATAGATGAAGGTACCAGGCTGTAATTTTCCATGTTGCTGCTGTGGTACCGTTATGTGCACCGTATATACGATTGCTGCGGTGCAGGTGTTGCTTTAACGGTCCAGTCGAGGTCCCATTACGTACTTTATAAAAATATCATTTTACTTCACTGGTTCAGATAATGTTACTCTGTTAACGAGAAGGAAGAGCTCCAGAAAGTACCTTTAGTTCTGATACAGCCGGATGGATGACGGAGAAACAGTCCACGTTAAGTCTTGGAAAGGGTTAAATTGTGCAAACGTGTTCAGTTTAAGAGTTAAGAGTGCAGGTTAGTCTGTGATATAATAAATTCGTGATGGAGTCACTAGAAATGCTGCGTCCGTTTTTAAACCACTTTCAAAGATGGTGTGATGTTAGAAAACGTCAGATCTGCACCGAGACCTCGATTTGTACTCGATAGAAACATCACCATCATGTGGTTACGGAAATACCTCATATGAGTACAGTGTGTTCGTATTCGAAAGAACCCTGGCTGTGGTGAAGTCGGATCAGGATGATGTACAGGATGGTTTACGGGCAGTGAAGACCAGCGATGAAGCCGTAGAGGACGCACAGGCGTGTCTCGGTTCTTCGTACGTGTGATCAGGAGGATGTGGTCTAACTGAAATCTCTCACTCACCACCTCTAGCACCCTACTGTGACTCCTGAGAAATATTGTTCAGACCGTGAGAGCGTTAATCCAAGGTCGGGATGGAACGTTCTCGTGGATATCGTTCCAACAACGTTCTCTTTGCTCTCTAATAGAATTGTGGAAGTTTGTAGAGGCCGCGTTGTTCATGCTAAAAGAAACTTGATGAAACAACGGCGTCTATAACAACGAAGCGGAATTTACTCAGAGTTTATTTTATTTTAAAGGAATTCCCAGGATCTCGTATCATTAGGGCGTCGGTGAACATGGCGAGAGGCTCAGAGTTTGCTCTCTGATGGAACAAAGTGAGACGAGGATGCAAAGCAAAAACGCACCAGCATCCTCTTTCTCCTTCCTTCCTCTATTCGGAGCGGTGGTGATAGAGCCGCCTGAAGTTCTGCTGCACGGAACTTTCTCTACAGAGTAAAAACCTCTGCTATGAAACTAATGAAGCTTTTGGTTTTAAAGGAATCCGTTTCAATCTGGATTTAAAAAAATTAAAAATCCTTCTGCTCGACTCGTCTTGCTTTATCAGGAACCTTTCTGCCATCTTGAAGGGAGCGCTTCCTTTTTAAGACATTTCCTGTGCAACAGTTTCAACAAGCTAAAAAAAAAAAAAGAAAATTCACCTTCATGCATCCAGACATGCACAAGCAACACGAGCCTGCTTCAGTTTAGCACAAGGTTTAATATTTAACTCCAGCATCAGGACGTTTACACTCTAGTCGTTAGTTTAGTGTTGCCTTCATGCATGAATATAAATAAATAAATATCATGCAGATGTTGTTTCCAGAAACACTGAGGGGTGTGTACACTTTTGCACCGCATCCTTTTCCCCCAAATCAAGCTCTGAAACTCATGATACAGAAACCGGACATGAAGTAAAAATTGCTGGAGGCGTTCCTCCCCTCTCCCCGGTGAAGCTTTCAGATTTCTTCTGTTCCTCTGAATGGAACCTTTAAGGTTCTATACAGAACCCGCCCACTGATTGGAAGCTTTTAACCCTTTAATGTCTTTAAAGAACCCCTGGAGAACTCGGGGTTACAGATGTGCGCTACGTGGCTGCATGTTAAAAATAATATCACGAATCACAAATCTACTAATGTAATGATTTTATTTTATATAAATTCTAAAGTGGATTCGGTGAATCATGATGAGCCACGAACACAGTGATGGATGTTAATGATGTTTCAGAGACCTTCACATCCCGGTGCTCCAGCCGTGTTTATTTCCTCCTCACATTACACTCTGAGAGTTTGATTGACGTGTTTCGGAATAAAAATGGTTTTATTCGTTTATTTTCTGAAACCGAATTAAATTAATTCTTTTTGGCTTTTCTGCTTTCAAAAAATAATAAAAATTAAAAGAAATGTTTTTTCAGAAACATAACATCTCAGGAATCACGCCATCGTGGAGAGCATGGAGGCGGAGCTTAATGAATAATTCAATGCTGATATAAATCGTTAATTTAATCTTTTTCAGAACACGTTGTATTTCTGCAGCTCTTTGGTTCTGTTTAAAATCAGTTAATGCTACAACCCAAAACATGTGGCCTGACTGATTCACCTCAGCAGTGAGTCGATTCAGAATCATTTGAGTTCAAACAGAAGCAGAAGATTCACAGTTAGATCGTGTTGTTGTCACCTGAATAAAGAACCACACTGAGAACCAGAACATGCCCAAGAATGTGCGTAATATCGTTAGTCGAGTCTGAACCCAATCATGGATAAGAGATGGTTTGAGGAAGGGGACAGACACGCCCGCTCCTGATGTGTTCACTAACGCTCCAGCTTCCTGTCTGTCTCTGCAGCTCATCATGTCCAAGAAAGTCGTCAGGTCCAGTAAGTTCCGTCACGTCTTCGGCCAGGCCGTGAAGGCGGACCAGTGCTACGATGACATCAGGATCTCGCAGATGACGTGGGACAGCAACTTCTGCTCCGTCAACCCCAAATTTGTGGCCATGATAGTGGATGCCAGTGGGGGAGGAGCCTTCATCGTCCTGCCACTCAACAAGGTGAGCACCAGGTTAACAAGACACACCCACAATGCATCAGTAATGGAGAAGAATAAACCCCGACAGGGCGAACAGGATCCTGTATCACAACGAAGAGGTTTATTTGGTGATAACGACCAGATCGCTGTATTTAAGCTCAGTTATTACACGACTACAGAGAAAAGAAATGTATTTTATTGCTCCATTAATGATACGCTCCAATGTAACGGTCTGTTAACTGACCAATCAGAATTGAGTATTTGAATGAGTCGTGTAATAATGGGCATAAATATAACTTGTGATGAGGTAATGGATTAAAAATCGCTCACCAACAGCACACAGAGCATCAACTAAAAATATTAAACATACTTATATTAATATTCAAATATGATTCTTTAATGTAGTTATTAAAGTCATGAATAATATAATTATTAATTGTAATATTATTTATGTATTATTATTTTATATGATATTTATTTATATTCTTGTATTTATTTTTATTGGAGGAATTGTAAATAAAAACCAGATTAGTTTATTATTAAACAAACAAACAAATAATTGTGATGAATTTCCTGCACATTTTTCTCTTTTCCTGCTTTAAAACTCTTTATTCAACTTTTTATCAATTAAACTTTAAAAATAAATCAAATTTGTAGGTCAGCTTGCAGTGCTGGAATCTGAGGAAACCGGACATGATGGGACTTTTTCTTTGTTGCAGCGTTTGAAGTTTTGAATTTGAAAAAAGCTCCGGTTCTGTTCAATGAGTCGAATCATTCGACTCGGTTAACCAAGGAGTCGACTCCTTTAGAGCTCAACGCCGTTTTTTCCTAAACAAAAGTTATTTTATAATGTTTTGACATTTTATTTATAAAAAAAATTATTAATGTAATAATGTTCTACCTTTTTAAATGAACAAAATAACAGAGTGCATTACAGTTTACATTTTCATGTTGATTCGTTCAGATATTTTGTCAAAAGTAATTTCAGTTTAATGAATGGCATTTAACCTACATTTACAAGAAAGAAAAAAGAAAGAAAGAAAATAAAAAGAAAGAAAGAAAAAAGAAAAGAAAAAGAAAGATCCCACGTGTGAATCATCACTCAACGTTCACCAAAAAGGAACCGAATCAAAAGAGTCGACACATCAGAAGTGAATCAGGAAGTCAGGTTTCTTCATCAGATTTTTCACTCGTCTGTTTTCTTCCTTCTCTCCTCACACTGTTCACGCGTTTTTGCCATATTTGGGCAGTTTGTGTATCTGAACAGGATGTGGTGACAAACAAGCAGAATGAGTGTGTGAGCAGCGACCTGTTCAGAAACACATCAGTGACACGTGTGAGTTTGAGTGTGAGTTTGAGTGTGAGTGTGTGACTGAAGGCAAGCGCCTAAAATAAAATTTAAAAAATAAAAAGAGAGAGAATAAAATAAAATTTAACTGCAATTTAAAAAAAAATTCTAAATATTAATTTCCAAATTGTACCACTTTTGTATTTATTGTTTTATTTTTAAATATGGTGATCTCAGTGATATCGCCGAAAATATATTGTGGCACAATTTAAAATGAAATTAATATAATACCTCATATCCCTCCGTCCTAATTTATAACCAACACTGTATTCAACTTTTTACTCTTTTTTTTTAATCTAATCGTTTTTCTATATTTCGCCGACTCTGCAGATCCACTTCTCCTGTTCGACCTCGCAGGGAACTCTGTAGGGTTCCATGTGGAACTAAGAACGTTTAACTACCTCATTATCTCTGAGTTCGTGTTTCACTGAGGTTCATAGAATCATATTTATATTCCGGGTGAATTCAGGTCCCTCTCCATATCTCACCCTCCATGTCTCACCTCCATATCTCACCCTCCATATCTCACCCTCCATGTCTCACCTCCATATCTCACCCTCCATATCTCACCTCCATATCTCACCCTCCATGTCTCACCCTCCATATCTCACCCTCCATGTCTCACCCTCCATATCTCACCTCCATGTCTCACCCTCCATATCTCACCTCCATGTCTCACCCTCCATGTCTCACTCTCTCTGTCACACTGTCTCTATCTCACTCTCTCTTTCTCACTCTCCCTGTCTCACCCTCTGTCTCATTCTCTCTCTCTCTTTCTCACCCTCTCTGTCTCACCCTGTCTCTTTCTCTCTCACACACTCTCTTAATTACCCTCTCTGTCTCACCCTCTCTGTCTCATTCTCTCTCTCACCCTCTCTTTCTTACCCTCTCTGTCTCACTCTCTCTGTCTCACCCTCTCCATCTCAGTCTCTTTCTCACCCTTCCTCTCTCACCCTCTCTGTCTCACCCTCTCTGTCTCATTCTCTCTCTCACCCTCTGTCTCACACTCTCTTTCTTACCCTCTCTGCCTCACTCTCTCTGTCTCACCCTCTCCATCTCAGTCTTTCTCACCCTTCCTCTCTCACACTCTTTTTCTCACCCCCCTTTCTCTCTCTGTCTCACCCTCTCTGTCTCACCCTTCCTGTCTCACTCTCTCTTTCGCACCCTCTTTTGCACTCTTCCTCTCTCACCCTCTCTGTGTCACTCTCTCTGTCTCACCCTCTGTGTCTCACTCTTTTAATCTCAAAGTCTTGATCATTTTCAGGTTGTAATATTTTTAATAATTGCTTTTTTTTCATTTTTTTAAGACTTTTTTGAGTTTAATGCTTTTTATTTATTTAAACCTGTCAGTGTTGTAGCACAGCGCCTACTGCTGTTGTATAAAATCTCTACACTCTCATAATTTTTCTCTCTTCTTGCCCTGTCTGTCTCTCTATTTGTCTGATCCTACAGACGGGACGTATCGATATGTCTCAGCCCACCGTTTGTGGACACACTGGTCCCGTGCTGGACATCGAGTGGTGTCCACACAATGACAACATCATCGCCAGCAGCTCGGAGGACTGCAGTGTAATGGTGAGAGGCTCTGACATTTGACCCTTTACAGTAGTGGTGTTGTGTCATCTTTGAACTGCATGCATCCTGAACATCTGGATTAAACATCCTTGTGTGTGTGTGTGTGTGTTAGATCTGGGAGATTCCTGATGGAGGCCTGACGGCTCCTCTGAAGGAGCCGGTGGTGAAGTTGGACGGTCACTCGAAGCGTGTGGGGATCCTCAGCTGGCACCCGACTGCACACAACGTCCTCATGACTGCAGGTAACACACACACACACACACACACACACACACACACACTAGCATGCCTGTTTCTGTGGAGTTTATAAACCTCCAGCTTGGTAAATATTTAAAAAAATAAGAACAAAAAAAACCCTGCAGGTTTAGGCCACGCCCACTACAGTTTAAATCTGATAGCAGAAACATTACCCTGATACGGTACAGATACGGAGCATACGGTACATGCTGATGCATGAGACGTCACAGCTAGCTTGGATGCGTGTGATTAGCGCTCTCTGCTGCATGTGTCCTGTATCACACCCTCCCTCTGTCCTCGCAGGCTGTGATAACGTGTTGATCCTGTGGAACGTGGCTCGCGGCGAGGCCGTGGTGCGAATCGATTCCGTGCACACCGACCTCATCTACAGCGTCTGCTGGAACAGAGACGGCTCACGCATCCTCACCTCCTGCAAGGACAAGAAGTTGCGTGTCTTCGATCCACGCAAAGGCACCGTCCTCATCGTACGTTCAAAAATCCGCACACGTGATTCGTTAACGCTGTGCTGTGATGTTCCGGGAAAATAATCCATAATGAAGCACTGCTGATTGTTTTTCTATAACAGAACATCCTGCAGTGTTTTATTCCGATTATTCAACACCAATTTACCGACAGTCACTATATAATATTTATTAAACAGTGACGTGTTTAAATTTCTATCCATTTATAGTGCAACACGTGTTAAACACGTTAAACCTTTCTGTGTTCCAGGAGAAGGACAAGCCTCATGAGGGCTCCAGACCAGTGCGGGCCGTGTTCGTGTCCGAAGGCAAAATCCTGACCACTGGATTCAGCCGTATGAGTGAAAGACAGGTGGCGCTGTGGGACCCGGTGAGCAGCCAAGACTCTGATGGGTCCTGAGAACATCTAAATTTTTTAAAAATCTTTTTGTTGCTTAATCTTAATCAGAGTCATTTACATTCCTGAAGTTAAATTTAATTCTTTAAGGTAGGAAGTACGATTTGATTGGTTATGGTAGCATTGGGGTGGAACTTATGGTTTATATTGCAGGGGGGGAGTCCATCTGGATCTCATGAACTTTTAACTTCATAATAATAATAATAATAATCATCATCATCATCATCATCATTATAATAATAATAAGAAGTAGAATCATAATCGTGGCTTTATATGTAGATGGATGTAGAGATACAGATGAAAACAAGTAGATGGATGGATGGATAGATATATGATAATAAAAATGAAGAGACAGATCTGGGATGAATGGACAGATGGATGGACAGATGGATGGATTTATGGGTGTATACAGTAAATGGATGGAGGGATGGAAAGATTTGTGGAGATTTGTGGATGGAAGGCTAGAGAAACCCATCCATCCAGCCCTCCATCCATACATGGCTGAGTGGGTGGGTCAACAGACATATGAACAGATGGATGAATAGGCAGATATGCGAATGGATGGCTGGGGGTATGAAGGAGTGAATGGATGGATAAATGGATGGACTGAAACAGCTATAGAAAAAAAAGAAAACACTTTAAATGGTGATCTCCAGTAAATGTGTTCTCTTAATATTTTCCATAACTGTATATGGATGGATAATATACATCGGCATTTAGATAAATATGTGGATGGATGATTGGATGGATGGATGGATGGATAGATTTGTGGTTGGATGGATGATTTGATGGATAGATGAATGGATGAGTGGATGGATGGATGAGTGGTTGGATGGATGAGTGGATGGATGGATGATTTGATGGATAGATGAGTGGATGAGTGGATGGATGGATGATTTGATGGATAGATGAGTGGTTAGATGGATGGACTGTTAATGACTGGTCCATCAGCACCCCCTAGAGGCCAAGCTGTGAATTACTGTTATAGAGTGAGGAGTGTGTTCCTGGAAGTAAAAAATAGGAACCAAAATAGGAACCAAAATGGGCCCTGAAATGAAGTGTGTGTGTGTGTGTGTGTGTGTGTGTGTGTGTGTGTGTGTGTGTGTGTGTGTGTTTCAGGAAAATTTCAGCGAGCCGCTCACTCTACAGGAACTCGACACCAGCAGTGGAGTTCTGCTGCCGTTCTTCGATCCTGACACGGGAATCGTTTACCTCTGTGGAAAGGTGACACACACACACACACACACAGACACACACACACACACACACACACAAACACACACATACACACACACTGCTCGGTTTTGTCTCCCGTGTATATGTACTGTTGGTCACGTGATGCTTCTTC
>JBCNYH010000003.1:2961062-2972973 GCA_039654325.1 Tandanus tandanus
TATATCCTTTATAATCTCATATAATCCATCAGAGAACAGGTTATGCAATATTTACATTATGTAGAAGAATGGACGTGTTAATATAAACAGTGATGTCCAGAACATCAAAAATAATAAAATAAAAAAATAATTGTCCTGTTTAATTTATTTTCTTTAGAAAAACAAAATAGTTTGATATGCAATCTTCATTTTATTTCCTAAAAAAGGTTTAAATCCACTAATAACTTCCTACCACAAATTGATTTTTAATAAATATATAATAAACTTCCTTCTTTAGTTTTTTAAATATTTTTCACTGATTTTAAACCAGTATTATTATTATTATAATTATTATTATTACATTTACAGCATTTGGCAGACGTTCTTATCCAGAGCAACTTACAATTATATATATATTTTTTAATACAACTGAGCAATTGAGGGTTAAGGGCCTCGCTCAAGGCCCAACAGTGGTGAAAGTGGGGATTGAACCGCTGACCTTCGGATCAGGGACCCATCACCTTAACCTCTAAGCCTAAAATATGCATGAAGTTTCATAAATTGTTTAAAAATGAATAAATAATTCTGTTAAAATGATGCATTTAAAGTGATAAAATTTCAGATTTAAGGGGAAATGGGTTGTGTTTAAGTCTTTTTGTAAGAAAGATGATCCTGTACAAACTTGAAGGTGTATCCCAATTAACATAATATTCAAACGACGGTAACAGATTAATTCACAATTTACAGATAGTGAAAAGCAACCAAATGGAGACGGAGACGTAGTAGCGATAAAGATAGTAAATAACGTTCAAGGTCGCACTTGCACGAACCACGTGATGTTATTAAATAGTGATTCAGTGTTGTAGGGTTTTTAGCTCTCACCGTCACCGAGGGTGAGTGGGGCGGGAGCTATAGAAATGGGTTCCGTCTCTACAACTTGGTGCAAGGCTCGGTTAGGTTCTCCTTGGGAAGGTCTCTGTTAGGATTGTATATGGGTCACCTTAATCTTGTTTCAAGGTCACAGCAATCAACTTAGTGAATTTTTCAATATTGGCATGTTATGAAATGATTCTTCAGGCCAGAGCGTCTGGACCCCTATGGTCTATTTTTGGGGGTTTTCCCTCGTCTTTTTCTTCCCTAATTTAGTCATAGCCTACTATTGCCATCAACTATTGCCTCTCTATTTTATACGACCCCCGCCAACCACGGAGGCATGTAAGCAAGCATGCGTCCCCTCTGTGACACATGATACTGCTACCCGCATCTTTATGAACTGCTGCGCATGTGCGGCCCAACACATTCAGATTGAAAGTGGTATCGGCTCCTTTTGTATGAATGTGCTCACAGATCGTGAGCATATGGAGGTCCCTCCAACTTGGCCAATTAGCTCTCATGGGCTCCCGGCCACGGATGTCTGTGGCATCAACCTAGACCTGAACTTGCGATCTCCAGGTTGATGGTCGTGCACGTTGTCGATGCGCCACTCAGGAGTTCAGTGTTGTGGATTTTTAGCGACGTATCACAAATGGTCTTCACGCGCATACCTGGAGGCTTAGAAAGATGAATGACGCACCCGATGGTTTCATAAACATTTCTTTTCTTCATCATAAGTGCCATTCAGATCAGATTAATTACCAGCAGGATGTTATCTCTAATAACAGGTTTTTACATGTCTCCTCATGTGTGTTAAATCTCCCGTCTGAACACACTCGTAACGTTACATTCTCATAGGAGGAGTAGTGTTCACGCTGGTTGAATTTTCTCAGAATCCAGATGTTTGTCTCACATGTGGTGCTTCGATATTTCCGGAAGCATGAGCGATGAGACTAATTTTCTCAGAGGCGGACGGAGAAAACACGAATCTGGATGGAAATAAGATCAGAAAAGACTTCCTATAAAACAGGAAATTAACCCGGGACGCCATGTATGTGTAATGCTGTCTCAATAGGGTTGGTTCATCGTTCATTTTCTGAACCGCTTAACCCTAATTAGGGTCGCTGGGAGGCTGGCGCCCATCTCAGCCGACTCTGGGCAAGGGCATAGTACACCCTGGAGAGCTCGCCAGGCCATCGCAGGGCACGAATAGGGCTGGAATTTTATTTAATTAAATAGTATAGAGGATATGTTACTGCAGGAAGAAAATTAAAGCTATAAATAAAGTTAATGTAAATGTTCTTTACATAAACAAAGGCATGGATATGCAAATTAGATGCTCTTGAAGACCCGTTGGGGTGTCTGGTATGCTTATATCTTGTGAATAATGAACGAGTGGGCGTGGCTTGTTTTCAGAACCCGATTCTCCTTTGGTTCTAATGTCATTACCCTCAGCGTGGGTGTGTAAAGTATTGTGTGAAAATTAAAGTGCACTCTTCTTCCTGACTGTCTTTCCAATCAGTCTTTTAATTTCAGTTGTTTTTCCCTCAGGGTGCTGGATCAGAAATGGTTAAATAAATACATAAAAAAATAGCTTAGACGAGCAGGAACTCGTCACACTTGTTTTTTCTTTTCCTTACCTGAAACACTCGATCTGTTGCATGCAGCGACCGTGGCGTGATGGCAATCTGATGTGGCGCACTGGACACCAGACATCTGGTGTTAAAAAGATTGCTCATTAGAGGAAATGTGTGTTTACATCTGCTGTCTGGAAAACCCATGCTTTATTTCGGAATCTGGAAATCACGGCACGTGTTGATGGCGTTTAGTATTTCCTTCATACAGCGTCTGGCGATATGGTGTAAAAACATATGCTGTTTCCCCAAACCTGATCGACTCGGCAAAATAGTGTTGACCCAAAGGGTTTTTTTTTGGCATTGGGGGAAACAATGAACTAAACATATCGACCTCTCAGTTTTGTAATCAATTGGATTTTTTTTTTTTTTTTTTTTGCGTCAAGGCCCATACATGGAGAATAATCTAGACTGTGCACCGCCCCCTCTTTCGTGGTTAACTGGCTTCAACTTCCGGTCATGGCAGAAAACCCTGGAGGTGTTCAGTTTGTGTTTTGGATTCATGTTATTTCTGTGGTAGAATGGTTGGTTCTTGATGCTTCGTTGACTGTGAAAACTGTGCAGACGGTCTCAAAGAAATATCTTCTCACCGGTAACTGTTTTTTATTCTTTGTAAAATCGCAGTCATGCTGATATTTATGGATAATTGTGGAGCAGAGCAGAAGAAGCTGTCTGTAGATTTGGTTCATTTTAAAAGATACCACGATTGTGCTCGTAGCATGTGGTGCTTATTTAAGAGGATTTAAGGTGAATGATGTTTCCTTGTATATAAATCTTTCCTCGTGAGTTCGACTAAGAGCAACGTATCGTTCACTTTCAAAAAAAAATACAGAATAATTATATTTTTGGACACTTGAGTTCTGACGTAAATTCATTACAAATATTATTTGATAGTTATAGGTTTATAGACTAATGTATGACGGTCTGCCTTAAGCTAATAAATTTATGGTATTTTATTTATTTATTTTTATTCCTACACATCCAGTCATATCAGATTGTGACAGTTTGTTTGCACTGATTGTTTCCTCTGGAGTAAATGTGAGCTGGTGACGTTTACATAATTTAAAAAAAACCTGTCGTTATTATTGTTGTTGTGATGTCAGTGTTCCTTTGCTGCCCTTGTTTTTTTTCTTATTAAAGCCAATAAGAAAAAAATAGAGTAGTTTGTCATGTTGACAAGAAACTGCAAAAATAGCCTTGTTCTAGATTTACACCTGACTGCTTTAGCGCTCACGCTGGTTCACATCAACGATTTAAAACAATAGGCAGAGTGTACGTCATCAGCAGCCTGATTATAATTTAGAATATTATTAAGTACATATTATGTGAATAATTTATTATTATTATTTATTGTTAACAGATTATGTACATCAGTCCTTTTTTGCAAATGAATTTCTGTTTTCAAAGATGTAGCTTTGCCTTTTCAAGGCAAAAACAGAAAACATGATGGCTCGGGTAAATTATAGTCCCAACCTATGAAAATGTTTGGGAATCCCAGCTTTAAGCATCATTAGAGTAGTTCATTTGTTCGTTTCATAACGCAGTGTTGTGTGTGGTAAATGATTTGTAGGTTGATTTTAGGACGTTTAATATTCTCATGTTATCAGCAGTCAGTGATTTATCGCTGTCGTGGCTGAAGATCTATCAGTGAGTGAAAATTCACCTGCAGTTCACTGATAGGAGAACGCTAAAATTAAGGTAGGGTAGATAATAGGGATGGGTGTCACCAGGGTCAATCCGATACGATATCATGATACCGAGGTGCCGATTCGATTTGTATTGTGATTATGAAAATATTGTGATTCTTGTGATTAAATATCTTTTTCTCTCTACTTTCCCTTTGTTTTTGTTTTTTTTGTTTTTTTTATTGTACAGTTATAAAACCTTGACTGATGTAATAATAAAAAAAATCGAGTCATTCACGAATGATTAAATGTAACCTGCTCCGTACAGCCTTAAATTTAGCCCTCAAAACCAACAGCAGAATTTAATGAGTACAGAATTACTTAAAATACAATGAATAAAATAATCTCATTTTCTGTGATGAGCATCAGGACGCGCCCACTTTCCTTCCCCTCACTCGTGAGCGAAACGTAATATGTAATGTTTATTTAACTAATACTCTTACCCTTTGTTGTGCAGAACTACGGCTTGTAGCTCGAGTGTTTGTAATGAGGTAAATAATTCTACTGTGGCACATCCACCCCACAGCAAGAGGGCCTGGGTTCGATGCCCAGGCCCGGGCGTACCTGTGTGGAGTTTGCATGTTCTCCTCGTGCTTGTGTCGGTTTCCTCTGTGTACTCCGGTTTCCTCCCTTAGTCCTAGAACATGCACAGTAGGCTGCTTGGCTGACCCAAATTGCCCCTAGGTGTGAATGGTTGTGTGTGTGTGTTGGCCCTGCGATGGCCTGGCGAGCTGTTCAGGGTGTACCCCTGGCTAACATTAGCTGCGTCAAGCATTGCTATTAACAGATGAACTCCGGATTCCCATTTAAATGACGTAATTCCCACCTCCGGTTTCCCACTTCTAAGTTACTTCAGATACAGCAGTCAGGTTTATAAGACAGGTTCGTGTTTTTACAGCTGTGTGTATGTGCTTATATCGAATATTAAATGTAACGGAGTATCGGCCTTCGATTTTGTGTGTGTGTGTGTGTGTGTGTGTGTGTGTGTGTGTGTGTGTATAGTCATTGTTTATTACACTACTTTAAGTACAGTTTGTGCCAGCAGGGCAGAAAATAAACAAGTCTGATTACAGCTGTATTTATATCCCCTTATGTAATCTCACCCTTTTTACCCCCTTTAGGGAGATGTTTCTTCCTCCACACACACACACACACACACACACACTAACTCATTCAGATATACCTACACGCACTCACTCTCTCTCACACACTCACGAAGATTTTCGAAGAATCTCCATCAGACCGGTGTGTGTGTGTGTGTGTGTGTGTGTGTGTGTTGAAGTAGGAGTTATATATTAGCTTGTTCTAAACATTGCTCCATGAGTACATGTTACAAATAATTAAAATATTGGATGTGAAGTATATAAACTTTTCCATAATGTTTCAACAATCAGGAGATTTATTTAATATTTTAATATTTGATGCAAATTTGTATTAAATAGTCATTTAAAATCTGATTCACGGTGATGTAAACAAAAAGAAAATGCACTTCATGTAGACTCCATCGCAATGGATTTTTCCTACTTTTGTTTTTAGGTGTTTAGATTTTTTCTGAAATTGGTTATAACTCGAGTGAGATTTAATAAGATTCAGGAACAGCTCCTTCCTCAGCACCACCTACTATTTATACACTCTTTAAACTAGAAATATCCTGATTTCCCGGGGTTATAGAAGTGACGGTGGGTGAAAGGGGGCTTTAAAATGAACAGAAGGGGCGGGGTTGTGTGGTGGGTGGAGCTTGATGTTTAAAGCTGATGGTTAGAGGTCGTTGAGTTCTGGTGTAACAGGGAGATTAAACCAGGATTAACGGCGACAACTAAAACCCTTGACGTCAGGGAGTGGGCGTGGAGAGACGCGGTTCGTTACAAATACCTAGCAGTGTTGTGTAAGATTCTGATTTCTGAAATCTCTTGAGTGGATTTGGAGGGTGCTGTGAGAACAATCCATTACGCGAGACGCCAAAAAGCGTATTCTGCTCCTCCCGCTTCAACACGCCACCGCTCATCATTTTATTTTATAAGTTTGGTTTTTATACCACATAGTGGTTTAATGCTCGCGTCTGATTGGTCAGCCGTCTATGCGTTACTTTTGCCTAACAGCCCGACTGCAATTTAAATGTCTTGTTTTATTTCGTTATCGTTTCCATGGTAACTGCTCACAGAACGAAGGTCCTGGGTTCAAGCCCGGGGCTCAGTGAGGGGTTTCTAAGTGGAGTTTGCATGTTTTTTTGGGTTTCCTCTGGGTACTCTGGTTTCCTTCCACAGTTCAAAGACATGCACATTAGGCTAATTGGCTGTTCCAAATTACCTCTAGGTGTGCGGGTTGAATCGTTGTGTGTGTGTGTTGGTGCTATGATGGACTGGCAGTCTCTTCAGGGTGTACCCCACCTTTGCCCAAAGCCGGCTGAGAAATGCTCGAGTCTCCCCAGGACCCTAGTAGGGTTAAGCGGTTCAGCAAATGAATAAATAAAATAATAAACGTCCTGTAGTATGGTGCACGTGATGCGTTCTATGTTCCAGCTTCCTCTAAGCTGTGGCTTGTGTAACAGCGCAGAGCTCTGAGTCACGTTACAGCCGCTCTTCTGGCCTCGTGAGGATTTGTGTTTAAACCCCAGAGCGCTCGACTCTGATTCACCGCAGCTCACCGTGTACATCACAGGAGGATGAGTGGAGTAGGCAGCTGGCTATGTTAACCTGTAGCTTACACACACACACACACACACGCACACACGGTTCTATTCTAGGGTTCTGATGCTTTTCCTGTAAAGGCAACAGACGCTGTTTTCCTACATCGCCCTGGGAAACTCGCCCCAAATGCCGCCTCGAATATGACCTGTAGATCTGCGTAGTGTTTGAGCTGACACTTTGTTTGGACAGACTTCCTGCCTCACATCTGGCTTGTGTGTGTGTGTGTGTGTGTGTGTGTGTGTTTTTGCAAAGTAAATGCAGGACCCGTTTAGTCCTTCGGTCTTGTCTATTTGCGCATTGTGAATTATTGATTTGAGTGAAGAGCACAGTTGTCTGTGAGAGGTGTGTGTGTGTGTTTAAAAGACTTCCTGCATATATTAAATATTCAGATCGGCATAATGATTTAATATTTTATTTAAAATCTGATATTGATGTTTAATTCAGAGAAAATGTTTTCGGAGTAGTGCTGGAGAATTCTGCGCTCTGATTGGTCGGTGCATATTGATTAAAGCTACTGCTGCTCCTCCATTTATTTATATATTATCAAAATCTTGTTTATTGCATAATTCAATACGTAAATGTATGTAGTTTGTGTGTCTAAAATAAATTTCCCCAATTCTACCCCGTTGCTAAGATTTTAGCAAATAAAAGTAATTATTGGAATTAATGTTGAAGCAAAAAAGATGGCTGTGTTTACATTAGAACTACTTTTTCCCGGCTGTTTAACAAAAAAATTACTGTAATGCTTTTAATGGAACTACCAGCGTGAGCGATAATAGGGTTACGCAGAACTATGAAAGCAAATCACTATTAGAGTATTTACTTTATTGATTTATTATTTTATCTACTTGCCTTTCGGACTGGAGTTTTGCATCTCTTACTCTCTATTTACACTTCGAGGATTACTATGCGATGGGCAAAAAAGTAAACCGATATTTATGGAAAGCTTTTTAAATTTAATCTTCATTATATAAGACATATCGTAATTGTTTATTATGCTATAATCAACAAAAACAAATCCAGTTCAGAATTCCCGTTCTGTGCAGCAGCCCCTTTAAGGCCGTGCACTGTTACGGCACTGGGCAGTGCAGAAACATGAGGTGTGTGTCCGGGAAGACTAGCTGGTAAACGTATTACACGTTAAAGATCGAGCGTGGAATGTAAAAGCAGAGCGTCAGTAGCTGAGGAGAAAGCGGAAGAGTTGCAGCGTCAGGGTTTGGTCGCTCTTTTGCTACCCACAGCGTGTTTTCTGTTTCTTTTTTGCGGTTACAGGAGCGAGAAGCGATGTGTTTGCACGCATGTAGCTCAGTGAGAGAGTGTGCGACGCGTGTGCTTACAGATCTCTGTCTTCATTTGTGTCTGAATTTCAGGCCTGACTGGATCGTCTGACAGAACGAGTTCAGTGTGTTAGAGTGAAATTTTCATGGTATGATAACCGGTGTATAAAGATCATCGTTAGAGGTGGAGTGATATATCAGAAATATCATCTCACAATACCACAGTTCAGGGAAGTGGTGGCCCGGTGGTAGGGTGCTGGATTACTGATCCAAAGGTCGGGGGTTCAAGCCCCACTATCATCAGGATGTCACTGCTGTCCCCCCAGTGCAGCTAACTGGGTTATCAAATGCCGGCCGTGTCTCTCACTGTCTGTGGTGAGAAGAATATAAAACACCCATTGCTGATTTTCGTAAAGAGGAGGCTGCATCGCCGTCAGCGTGTTTCTGCCCTGCGATGGCCTGGCGAGCCGTCCAGGGTGTACCCCGCCCTCGCCCAGAGTCGGCTGAGATGGGCGCCAGCCTCCCCCGACCCTAATTAGGATTAAACGCTTCAGAAAATGAATGAATGAATGAATTTCATAGCGCAGTTCATGATACACTTCTAGTGTGTGGGCGTGTCTTCAAGTGTGTCACCATGCATGTGTGATTGTCACGCTAGAAATTCCACGAGTCCTACACACCTCGTTATACTTGTTGTTGTTAGTGCTTGTTTTAGGTCACGTGACCATGATGAGAACTCGTTTAAAGGCAAGAAGTGCTGCCATTTTGATATGATGAACTCTGGGATATCACACTGGCCGCGGGTTTGGCGGAGGGGGCCGCAGTTGGACAGTGTTGACAGAGACCATGCCGAGCTTCCTAACAGTATAAATCGGTACCAGTTAAAAATACTGGGAAGGTAACCTGCAATGGACTAGCATCCCATCCAGGAGGAGTTGAACTCCTAGTCGCTTCATGCTACGGGGATAAGCTCAGGCCCTGATGAGCCACTAGGCTTGGGTGTAAAAGCCCAACAGACTTACCCTACCTACCCTTTTACCATGCCGGGTTTCCAGGCAGGAACTCTACACTTTATCCTGAACTTGCAGAAATACCCCAAACATCGTGGGGCGTGAACACCTGACCCGATATTCCATCTGCGTGTTACAGTGTGAGCTGATCACTTATTCCTCTTGTGTCTGTGTGTGTGTGTGTCTGTGTGTGCGTGTTTGAAAGAGAGATTTGAGTTATTGCAATTTTTGCATCATTTTAGTGGATTGCTTTGTGTGTTTTTTTTTTTTTTTTTTACTAGTTCCTCTTTATGAAGGAAAAAACGAATGCGTCTTTAGCAATTTAAACACCATGACATGTTTTCTTTCTTGTGAAAGACATGTTTGTTTATTTCACAGATGTTTTTTGTTTAAATTATCAAAAAAAAATTAATCTTGCATATAGAAGGATAATGAAGTGGTGTTGAATTAAATGCTTTCATTATTATTCACTTCGAAAAGCCCCTTCTCATGTGTTTTATTTCTCTTATTCCACCTCAGCAATTTACCGACCAGGGCAGTGTATTATTTATTAAATCTTGTGATGCCTTTTACTCATAGTTCCACAGCAGCTGTAAACAGACGTTCCCTCAATTTATTCTCTCTGTAATGCAAATAAAAACAACGTGTGGTGAGTGAAGAGAAATCGGAGAAGTGCCAACTCTCAATTACAGCTTTTCCCTCTATGACAAAGCACTGACACTGGAGACTCCTTCCATCACCATATAAAAGAAACCCATTACTCGAAGTGTATGGTTTACTGAAAGCAGTGTTCCTATAGAGATCATAACGTAACATGTTAACGCTCTGGTCATGACGTGTGTACAAATGTATATTTTTTTAATAATGATTAATAATAATAACAATTTATTTTTGATTTATCCCCCGTTGTAGTTAAGGGCTCACGGCCTGGCAAGAACGTTCAGCTGACGGAGAATGAGATCCGTGGCCTCTGCCTCAAATCCCGCGAAATCTTCCTTAGCCAGCCCATCCTGCTGGAGCTCGAGGCGCCGCTGAAGATCTGCGGTGAGTGAAGCGAAATCACAGGACCGGGACGAGTAAACACACCACACCTTTAGACCACACTCCCTGATCAGCACACGACTCGCTGTAAATGAAGGCTCCGGAGTGTAGCGTGTGCACTCTGTCGTATTAGTAAACGCCAGATCAGGGTGTGGATCACAGCACGAAGTCTTCTACATCTGTGATGGAAAAAACACAGCTGTGTAATCTCTGTTGTTGTGTGTGTGTGTGTGTGTGTGTGTGTGTGTGTGTGTGTGTGTGTGTGTGCGTGTGAGCTACCGCCGTCTCTTATTACACCACAGATCAGGAATCCGTTTGTGAAACAGCTTCACGTTTGTTTTTTCTTCTTCTGTAACTGAAGTTTTGGGTGAAAATCTGTTCTGGGTGAAGCTTGTGTGTTGATGTTGGATGTGTTTGGTGACTCGGAGTAATTAAATCTTTAAAAAGAGATGCGCACCGTCCTGTTTGGGAAGGAGCACAAGTTGTTTTTTTGGTAACGGTCACTGACTTCATTCATTTTTGCAAGTCCCCCCGTATTGATGAAAGTAGAGTTGGGCAGACGTCTCAGTCTAGTCATGTGACCATTTACTGCCATTTTTACCCATTTATCTATTTATTAAAATCCACAATTTCCCTCCCTAGTCCCTAATTTAGCCGCGCCCTCCTTTTGGCTCTGACTTGTCATGTGAGAATGTTCACTCAGGGAAAGTGTGCTGCACCACAGGGCGTGTAAGACACTCAGAAAGAAGCGCTGTCCTGTACGCCCTCTTATACATACACGAGCTTACAGATGCGTGTGAATGGCTGTGACTGAAGGAAGTCTGTCATCTTTTAACAGCAATAAATACAAAGTGTGTCAGAGGTCACACTGTGTATGTAATGTGTTTAAAAGACAAAAAGAGAGAGAGAAAGAAAGAAGAGTAATTAAGGGATTCACGCTGCTCTGTGTTTGCTCAGCGTTTTTTATATGGAGGAAAAGTTTAACCCTGGAGTGGAAGAATGGAATGATAGACTTATGAGCTGTTTATGGAGCATTATAACAGGTTACTGTAATGACCAGGAGAGTCTGTTTTCTAACTGTGTGTGTGTGTGTGTGTTCAGGTGATGTTCACGGTCAATACTACGACCTGCTGCGGCTCTTCGAGTACGGCGGTTTCCCTCCTGAGAGTAACTACCTGTTCCTGGGTGACTATGTGGACCGAGGGAAACAGTCTCTGGAGACCATCTGCCTCCTGCTGGCCTACAAGGTCAAATACCCCGAGAACTTCTTTCTGCTGAGGGGCAACCATGAGTGTGCCTCTATTAACCGCATCTATGGCTTCTACGATGAGTGTAAGGACATGCGTGCGCGCACACACTGCTGTTTATTATGTCCGAATTACCTCAGCTCACCGTTTTCTTTCTTCTCTTCATTGTCGGTCTTTTTTCCTTTCTCCCTGTTCCTTTGTATTTCTTTCCTCTTCTTTCACTTTTCTTTTGTCGTTATATTCCTTCCTTCTTTTTTGTCATTTTAAAAATCTTTTCTTTCTACTCAGGTTTGTTTTATGTATTACTTTTTTTTCTTTTTCTCTATCCCTCTTTCTTTTAGCTAGAAATAAGTGAAGTTTAATAGATGAAATAAGAAGTACTGTTTTGATCTGACACTGCATGCTCTCTCTCTCTCTCTGTGTGTGTGTGTGTGTGTGTGTGTGTGTGTGTGTGTGTGTGTGTGTGTGTGTGTGTGTG
>JBCNYH010000003.1:3003508-3015242 GCA_039654325.1 Tandanus tandanus
TGGGTTGTTTTTTTGTTTCCCACCGGGGGAAGGGGGGGGGGGGGGGGTGGGGGGGGGGGGTTTTGGGGTTTTTTTTTTTTTTTTTTTTTTTTTTTTTTTTTTTTTTTTTTTTGGGAGAACCAATTTAACAGTGAGCTGAAATCCAAATATTTCTATCTTCATCCTTAGAAACACATCAGCATGAGATGAAGAGATAAAGAGTGCAGGCTGAAGAGAAAAGTGAGAATAAAGGAATAAAAGAAGGAAGAGTGAGGTGGGATGGAGAGGAAAAGGGCGTAGCGGGGATTTAGAAGAGGATGTAGATGGGAGATATGGAGTGAAGGATGCAATGGCTTTCTGTCGTGAGCTCAGGGGGAAGGAGGGAGTCAGACAGACAAGTGAAACATTTCCATGGTGACCAGAGTACGTTGGAACGACAGACACGACCGTTCGGAAGCCACGTCGAGGTGAAACGTTCCCCCCGGTTCCGTGCGTCGTTTGTATGGCGTGAATAGATTCAGGTCTTGACCGAAAAACTGCTTGTTGATCACCAGTAGGCGTTCCTGACTCAAGTTTACTTCTGGTTGCCATGGTTACCTTCATATCACTACGCCAGCGCAATGGCCGTCTTCCCACGTGTGGTTCTTTCTGAGCTTTTATTTATCGCCACTCAGCAGACTGCACTTCATCTTCGCTACCATCGCAGCAGAACAGACGCCGTCGATTAGTTTTCTAGAGCAGCTGCGCTAACAGTAGTGCATCTGCCTGTCTTTATCGTTTCCATAGTAATAGCTCATCCACATAAACAGGAATTGTTGTGGTATCAGGAATGAAAAATGCACATACAGGGACGTGCCGTTAGAGGAAAATAATCAATTTAGAGCTGGTGCCACTCGCTGCTCGTGATGTCACAGCACGCTTCACAGCTGACCAATCAGGGGCTTTAGTTTAAATTCGCAAACCTGATACACTCCTTTATTTTCTTTTTCTGTTTCTCTATCATTACTGTGTAAATTGTGCAGTGTGTGTGTGTGTGTGTGAGAGAGAGAGAGAGAGAGAGATTTGCACACCTGCAGTGCAGATTTTTATTCCTGCATTAATCCACATTTAGCTGACATTCATACAGCTGTACATTTAATTGGTCCTCTCTCTCAGTTCACTCTCTCTCTCACTCTCTCTCATTCACTCTCTCACTCACTCTCTCACTCACTCACACTCTCTCACTCACTCTCACACACACTCACTCACACACTCTTTCTCTCACTCTCACACTCTTGCTCTCTCACTCTCTCTCACTCACTCTCTCACTTACTCTCACTCACACACTCGCTGTCTCTCACTCACTCACACTCTCTCACTCACTCTCTCAAACTAACTCACACACTTGCTCTCTCTCTCTCACTCACCCACTCTCACACTCTCTCTCTCACTCACTCTCTCAAACTCACTCACACACTTGCTCTCTCTCACTCTCACTCATTCACTCTCACACACTCTTGCTCTCACTCACTCACTCTCACCCACTCATACTTTTTCACTCTCTCACTCTCACACACTCTTGCTCACTCTCTCACATTCTTGCTCTCTTACTTTCTCTCTCACTCACTCTCACTTTCTCTCTGTCTCTCTCTCTCTCTGTCTCTCACTTTCTCTCTCTCACTCTCTCTCTCTCTCTCCTTACTCATATCTCCCTCATGATGCTCCGGGTTCTGCGTTGTTTTCATTACTGATGGACGTTCATCGTGAATCCTAGCAAGATTGAGCCGTCCTTGCCGATGCATCTTCACATCAAGATCTTGTGATCTCCTCTGAGAACTTCCCCATCATACTTAACTTTCTGACCAGGTGTAGAAATCTGGTGGTGGTCTGGACAGCCATCCATCCATCGTTTTTACATTCCTCCTTTAACCTGGTCCTGAAGGTTTCTCCTCGGGATATGAACCTCGTCACTCTGACAGACTCCAGACAGACTCTCCAAAGATAATTGTTGATGTTTCAGTGATTGCTAAAAGAAGAAACTCACGTCCTCATTGCTGAACAGGTGATGAAGAACTTCAGTCCTTCATGCTAAAACTCTGATCCTCATCTCAAGTTCTTTTTAATAAGCTTGGAACTGTTTCATTTTGTAATACAGAGGCATGAAAGTAGCCAGTTGTGTGCTGGTGTGCTGGGTAGCAGGTTCGCCTCACAACAAGAAGGTCTTGAGTGTTCCTGTGTGGAGTTTGCATGTTCTTCCTGTGCTTGCATGGGTTTCCTCCAGGTACTCTGGACATGCACATTAGGCTAATCGGCTGTTCCAAATTGCCCCTAGGTGTGAGTATGTTGGTACCTCTGTCAGGCGATCTGTCCAGGGTGTACCCCGTCTTCACCCAATGTCGGCTGAGATGGGCTCCAGCCCCCTCGCGACCCTAATATGATGAAGCATTTTGGTGAGTGAGTGGGTTATAAAAGTAGAATAACTTCCAATCATTCAGACGGTACCAGTGTCACCCAGATGAGGATTTAAATCTGGTTTCTCGCAGGGTTTCTTCATGTCTTCTCAGGGAGTTTTTCTTGCCAGCTGTGACTCTGGTTCTCTCGTTAGGGTATATATTTATATTTTATACACAGATTTCTGTAAAGCTGCTCAGTGCCAGTGTCCATCATTAAAACTCACGTACAAGTAAATTCAATAGAATTTCATGCACTGATGTGAAGTGGAGCCGGTCGTGTAATGGTTAGGCTGCTGGGCTCATTGTTGACAGGTCATGAGTTTGAATCCCTGTCAGACCGCCACTACGGCTCAGGTAAAGTCTTAAGCACAGGAGGAGTTGATCTCAGGTTACGCCCCGGCCTGATGAGGTTCGGGTGTAAAACCCAGCAGACTTTACCTTTTCCCTTTCATACACTCATGCGTACACACAAAGTAAAAAATGGACCCCAAACAACCGTGAAGGTAGTCATCATGCTGTGTTGAACCGCGAGCACGGCTTGACTGCACTGCCCCAGACGTTTCTGTGATGGAATGATATCCCACTCAGTTTGTACTCAATCTTCATATTTTTTTTGTCGGATGCTACAAAGTACTTCTGTAAGCTGCCGTGGATAAGTGTTTCTGCTAAACGCGATGCAGTAGTGTTAAGGGTTTCAGCTACTTGATAAATAAACCAGTTGCTTTTATTACGAGCTGTTTTATTTGTACCGCTTAATCCCACTAGCACTGTGGGCCGAGCCTATATCAGCCGACTCTGGATGAAGGCGGGGTACAGTTCGCCAGTCCCTTGCAGGGCCAACACACACACAACCATTCACTCTCGCACTCACACCTAGGGTGGATTTTTGAACAGCCAGTTAGCCTACTGTGTCTTTGGACTGTGGGAGGAAACCGGAGAACCTAACGGAAACTCACACAAGCACGAGGAGAACATGCAAACTCCACACATACACACCCTCACCAAGCCTGGGACTCGAACCCAGAGCCCTCTTGCTATGAGGTGGACGTGCTAACCACTACACCACCGTCCCACCCTTTAATGGAAAATACCAAACCGTGAAAGCTCATTCCAATTCCCGCCCACTTTACACACCACTACTGGCCCTTTGCTGCAGAGGTGGGTGATGTGACCCCCCCACACCCACCCACCCAATATCCTTGCTATCCTATTTTTCCAAAGTACCTTTTTAACCTCCTGTTCAAGAGAAAGCATAAACCAAACTCCTCCCTCGGTTCTCTTTCTTTGCTTCTTCCAGATATCGAATCTTACCCTCCGTCCCGAGAGCTTGAAAATTCATTAAAAGAAATCTTTTGATGTAATTCGTACAAAAAGTTATGAAGGTTAGTGTGCTGGCGTGGTTAGCATTATATTCGAAATCCATCATTTAGTTTCTTACACCTTTATTCTTTTTCCTCTCTTCTTCTGTCTTTATCTGGTTTGTCCTCCTTTCAGATTGCTTCGTCTGCAGATCTTGTCGCGTATCTTCACGCTGCATCGCGGTGGGCGTATGTTAGCAGGTCTTTTGTAATGAATTTTGCAGACGTGTTGTGTGCTTGCAGCTGGGCTCCTATCGCGATGCCTTTTCCTTGTATCATGCTGTGAATCTCTGCAGCGTTCCACGTTTCCAGTCTCATCTGAAAAGCCTAAACTCCAAAAGGCATCATGGCATTGTGGAGGAGAGAGTGAGAGAGACAGGGAAAGAGATGGAGGGATAGAGGAAGGGAGGGAGGAAGAGAAGAAGGCTGAGGGGGGAGGGGGAGAGCATATGAGAGGAGAGAGGAGAGAAAGCAACCAACCAGCTGAAAGATGCCGAGAGATCGGGTCTGTTTGAACGGCTGAGAGAGGGAGGGAGGACGAGAGAGAAAGAGAGAGGGAAGGTGGAGAGAGAGAGTGATTGTCAGAAGTGTTACTATAGCGCTTCCAGTCCGCTGGAACGCTGTGGATATCCTTCCCGTTTCTCCGGTCTCTCCTCGCTATTCCTTGCCTCGCTCTACCATGTGATTTCCAGAGGTCTCATTACTCTCACCATTATTTCTTTTTCTCCACTTCTTTTTTTTACCTCCCGATTTTTTCCTTTGATCTCCCTCCTTCCTCTCTCTCTCTCTCTCTCTCTCACTCTTTTTCTCTCTGTGCTGCTGCTGCTGGATTTGTTGTCTCATTAAATCTGGACGGATCTGCAAACAGAGACAACTGGAGAAGACAACCGTAGGAAGACAGTAAGTAAGCCTGCTTTTCTCTCAGAGCTGCGTAGAAACGCTCGCTGGCTCAGAAGGTGGGGTTGATGCACGGAGAAAAATCGCGGAAGATTTTGGATTTCGGTCGATTTCGACTACCAAGTTCCTCCTCGGGGTGTCGTTTCTGCAGAGCAGGTGCACACATGTGGAGCGCGTTTACGTACCGGACCACATGGGAGGAAGGATAGATAGTTGGATAGATAGATAGGATGTTGGTGGATGTGTGCTTGAGGAGTGAGTGAGAAATGAGGAAGGTGTCTCTGTTTGAAGTGTGCTCAATTAACCGGGAGTGGGGGTGAAGAGGGTGTCGAGTGTGTAAGAAATCAGCCTTGAACGTTACCTGACGAGTGGAGCAGTGATGGAGGGAGTGAAAGCTCTGAGAACGATGTGGTGATGTTCAGGCTTCTGTCACTCTTGGTAACACACCCACTCATACACATTGGCATGCATGAAGACTCGCTCGCTCATCGACACCCACCGAGTTCTGTTCTTCAGTGTTACACTGATCAGCACTCTCTCTCTCTCTCTCTCTCTCTCTCTCTCTCTCTATATATATATATATATATATATATATATATATATATGTTCCTCTTTGATATTTAAAGGTCTTAAAGCATCCTGTAAGCTAATAACTATTTGAAGACTGTAAGAAAAGTTGTAAAGGTTGAGGTCAGGGTCGTTCCGGTGTTAATGTCCCTTTGATTGCTAGTTCGAATACATGGACTGAAATCTAATTACACAAATAGAAGGTTTTGGGTTTGAGTCCCGGGCTTGATGAGGGTGTTTCTGTGTGGAGTTTGCATGTTCTCCCTGTGCTTGTGTTGGTTTCTTCCGGGTACTCTGGTTTCCTCCCACAGTCCAAAGACATGCACAATAGGCTATTTGGCTGTTCCACATTGCCCCTAGGTGTGAGTGTGAATGGTTGTGTGTGTTGGCTCTGTGATGGTCTGGTGAGCTGTTTAGAGTATACCCCGCCCTCTCCCATATTCGGCTGAGATAGGCTCCACTCTTCCTGTGACCCTCATAGGATTAAGCAGTTTGGTGAATTGATGAATGAATGAAAGTGTCGTGTCACTGCAAGTTCTATTAGCTTCTATTTATTTTAAGTGTGGTTATGTCGTTTTGGGAGAAGGTGTAGACTTTATGTCCTTCAGTAGATCCAAACTTTGAGATTTTGTCAGAACAGCACCTGTATATAGGCTTTTATTTTTGTGTACCTCTTTCCCACGTTAAAGGCCTTGTTAAATGATAGTGGTACTATGTACTCGTGCTGGTTCCTCTCCAGCTGATGGTTCAGGTTTTTTCACCACTTGCCCCATAATAATGCTTGTACTCTTGAGGCCACACCTCCTTCACAGTGACTTATAGGTCCTGAGGCCACACCTCCTCCACAGTGACTTATAGGTCCTGAGGCCACACCTCCTCCACAGTGACTTATAGGTCCTGAGGCCACACCTCCTTCACAATGACTGATAGATCCTGAGGCCACACCTCCTCCACAGTGACTTATAGGTCCTGAGGCCACACCTCCTCCACAGTGACCTATAGGTCCTGAGGCCACACCTCCTCCACAATGACTTATAGGTCCTGAGGCCACACCTCCTCCACATTCACTGATATCTCTTGAGGCCACACCTCTTTCACAGTGACTGATGGGTAGACCTGAGCGCCGTCTCTTAGAGCCGCTGATTAAATCCTTTAGCATATTATTGCTTCCTATGTAAACTGGCTGACGTAGCCGTCGATCATAGATAAATACACAAGAACGGGCAAGACCCTCGCATGACGTTCCTTTAAAGACTAACGTCTGCCATTCCGATGGGGGTTAAATGCTGTGTTTCAACGCCGGTCTTGTGTGTTTAATCTATGCCGCCGGCCCTTTAAATATTTTTGTGCATAAAAGCAAGTAGTTAATCTCGCTAACAGACGAGCCTCGGGAGTTTCAACAACAACACTATCAACTTCTGTGACTGGTGCATGAACATTTCTATAACTTTAAAGCAGTTAGTTTCTTCCAAATGTATTTAAAACGTTCAAGAATGTGGTTAAATATCTACACTACACAGAGTCGTTCTTAAATTGCCACAAATTATAAATCCTTTACATGTTTTTATCTTTAGCCACTAATAGCCAGTCGTGTTTTTTCATAGCCGGTAATCTCTTCTATATGCGCGGCTAAGCAGCTAGCCATCCGCTCCACGAAGCAGCCAGCCGGTTTCATTGCAGCTGACTGGCTCCCAGGTCTGCTGATGGGTACTAAGTACATCTTGTAAGCCTGGATATGGGGTCTGATGATGTGATATTGCTAAATATTGCCAGAAATCAGGAGGGGTGTTCAGCTTTACTTACCCCGAGGCGCCGTGTTCATTGCTGCACGTCCACCCTGAGAGCAGTGAACCAATCTGACAGCTATCCCGGTCACTGTGTCTTACTTCACACCTGTCAGATTATTAGCTTCATCAAACTGGAGGCTTGATATTTTATAGGTATACGTGTGTGTGTGTGTGTGTGTGTGTGTGTGTGTGTGTGTGAGAGAGAGAGAGAGAGAGAAAGCAATTAAATCAGACTGTATTTGCTGTGATGTGAGTGTGACCTTTCAGAGTCAGCTGTTAGGTGTGAATCATATGTGGACAGGAGCTCTTGCTTGTAGATTACCAGAGAGCACGAGTCAAAACCTGTCCATCATCACCATGCCTTCGGCTGATGGTACGATTGTAACACATGGTGGGGGAAACTTTTAAAAAGTGGACACTGTTTATGTCACGCTAAACGACTCCAGCCTTTAATTCACACTAGCATGATGCAGTGTCACTTGTAGTTTGTCTTTCGTAGGTACTACTGGTTGGCGTGGTCTTTTCAGGGGCAGCGTAACTCACTGGTAAAGCTCTACCCGTCTCCTTGAATGCATGAGCTCACAGACACCAGTGATTGGCTGGTGATTGCTTTAAGGTGGGCGTATCTCCTCTGCCCCTCCCATGAGAGCTCAGCCAGTCCGCTCCCATGGGCTGTGGTTGGCTGTGTGAGTCAACCTGGGAGCCACTGTTTGCCCACCAAATATAAGCATTAGAACCCCTGAATGCTAATAAAGAGGCTAATACGGTAGAGCTGCCCTGATTGGTCGGATCAAAGACTAGATATTTTCTCTCTGTTAAAAGAATTTTTGATTATTCCGGTATGTGATGAATTCAGAATAAAATGGAAATCAAGTCGAAGGTTTCTGCTTGTGTGTGTGTGTGTGTGTGTGTGTGTGTGTGTGTGTGTGTGTGTGTGTGTGTGTGTGTGAATGTAGTGTGTTTTCTTTAGAACGGAGGGTGTGTGTTGGTTCATGGTGGGAAATTCTTTTTTTTTTCACCTCACCATTATCATCCAGGTTTAATCACAGCAATCTTTTATCTCTGCTCAATAATATCTCCTGCGCTCGCAGCACAGCCCACGGAGCGAACGCTGTAGGTCACCGAATCGGCCGGCGGTAATTATACACGAGTGGGAGCTGTCAGGGAAAGCGAGAGACAGGATTCACTGAGCGACATGCCGTGTGGTGGTGGCGGCTTTTTTCTATCTCTCGCTTTGTGTAGTTTTCTCTATTTTTATTCCGAGACTCTGATGCCAGAAAAAATGAATTAAAATTACGAAATGAATGATTCACTTTCCAAACATTTAATAATCAAACAGAGGATCCAGAAAATGACAAGATCACAACTTTTTATTTCTTAAAGTTCTTTACAGAAGTGAAAATAATGACCTGTTCTGGACGTTAAACAGGAAATTATGTCAAATCTTAAAAAAGTTCTATCAAATATTTTATTTCATATTTTGTTTCTTTTCGTGGACAGTCAGTGAGCCTGGTACTAGTTGGTTAGCTGAAGGCGTGTTTCTTTAGCAGTCCTATAAAGTCGCTTTTGGTGGAGATACAGTTAGCATGGAACTAGCTGGTTAGCTGAAGGCCTGTAGTTCATTTAAAGGTTTCTGGTAAAAAAAAAAATCTTATTTTTAAAAATAGAAAAAGAAATACCATGAATACTTTAATTCTGTTGCTTATCATGGAATTAGTCCAGACTGAAAAATGGCTTCAGCAGCACTTCCGGTTTGCGAGTGGAATTAGCGGGAGTTGGTATACGGCACTTCCGATTTCTGAAAAAAATGTATTTGGTGAAACGAACATCTGTCTAATTCATAATATATATATTTTATCATGAAATGCTTTAGCTTAGAACAAGTCACGACCATTTCTGTTTTTTATTTTTGTGTGATGACGTTGAGGTCACAGTATATGAGATGATATCCTAAGAGTATATTAGCCAATCAGAGTGCAGAATTGCTAATATCTAATGACTTTGGATAGAATAAAGGTTTATTGTATATACAATTTGTAATCTTTGATAAGTTGTTGTGGTATTAGAGGAATAAAACGGGTAGATCTGCCGCCTCACTGATGGGCGATCATGGGTTCGATCCTGAGATCCGGTGACTACAAAGTTCCTGCTCCCATGTATCCATGTGTGTGAACGAGGAACTCGTCCAGGTGTTCCCAGGATGAACGCCAGATCCACCACAACGCCGACCAGAGAGAGAGAGAGAGAGAGAGAGAGAGTCAGAGAGAGAGGCAAAATATGGAAATCCATCCTGTATGATGAGGTCCTATCTTGTGTGTGTGTGTGTGTGTGTGTGTGTTTGTAAAGGTCCTGCAGCTCTCTTTATACTTCAAACTATATGTTGAAGCTCTTCTAGTAGAGAATCCTTTCGGTCGTGTAAAATCATCTCACAGCACAAGAAAAATAAACACTCCAGGATTTTACAGCTATTTTTATTTTCTTTATTGATTTTATTGTTTTTTCTTTCTCTTTATTATTTTCCAAACCTGAGTCTGTCTCTCTGTCTGTCGCTCTGTCTGTCTTATTTTCGCTCTGTCTGTCGCTCTGTTTGTATCGTGGTGTGGCCTGTTCTTGTCAGTCCCAGGGAAGGGGATGGGGCTGTTAGGCCTGTCAGTCTCAGTGAAAGAGGCGTGTCCTCTGCATCTGTCAGTCTTAATGAAGGAGGCGTGGCCTTTGTGTCTGTCAGTCTTAGTGAAGGAGGAGTGGTGTCTACCAGTCAATCTCAAGGATGGAGGTGTGGCCTATTTTCCTGTTAGTCTCATTGAAGGAGGTGTGGTCACTATTCCTACTCAGTCTCAGTGAAACTGCGGCCTACTTTTCTATCTGTCGCAAAGAAGTAGGTGTGGCCTGCCCTCTTGTCAAGCTCAGTGAAGGAAACATGGTCTCTATGTCGGTCAGTCTTAATGAAGGAATGACGTGCACTTTAGGCTAATTGGCTGTTCCACATTGCCCCTAGGTGAGAGTGTGAGTGTGAATGGTTTTGTGTGTGTGTTGGTCCTGTGATGGACTGGCGAGCTGTTCAGTGTGTACCCCGCCCTCGCCCAAAGTTGTCTGTCAACCTCCCCATCACCCTAACAGCATTAAACGGTTTGGAAAATGAAATGAATGAATGGATGGAGGGAGGGATTGTCCTGAGCAAATGCCTGTTTAAACTGTAGTAATAAATGGATAAAAACGACGACGTCATGTTTCCTGAAATAATGTGGTATAAGAGGAATAAAACACTTGCTGTTACAGCAAAATAATCCTCATCATAAATTTCGGTAACAGTAACTCATTACCTTGAAACTTTTAAAATATAAGCTCCACCTATAATTTAGGCCACGCCTCCTGCCAGAAGCTGTGGAACATGATCTTGCTCTTTAAAGCCGACTAAAAAGATGCCATTGTGGGAAGATACACACACACACACACACACACTTAGTGCACCATGCTAGGCCAGAAGCTATATCTGCTTGCGACACTTGTTAGCGACATTAGCCTCACAGGTCTGCGAGGTAAACGGTGTCTATGTACGTTGTAAAGATGAAACAGGAAGTCAGATAGTGAGGTGCCGGTGGGTCCAGGCGCTCGTTATGGTGTGTTAGTCGGAAGTGCCATCGAGGGCCACTTAGAACTCTGGGTTACAATGAATGAGTAGACTTTACCAAGGGCACTTCACCATGGAGGCTTCTCATCATCATCTGCTCCAGTCATGTGATCTTCAGGCTTTGCATCTCAGCGGTGATGTATCTATACTTTATTACGTGTGTGTGTGTGTGTGTGTGTGTGTGTGTGTGTGTGTGTTTCATTATCAGGAACTTAATAACATTTCCTACAAAGAATCTGAGGTCTAACTACACAGATGGGATCGATAGCAACAAAGTGAGCTCCTGTGTACCACGGTATCTTCTCTCTATCTCGCTCTTTCTCTCTCTCTCTCTCTCTCTCTCTCTCTCTCTACAAGAGGGTTGCTGTCTCTTGCCCTTCTTTGTTCTCTCTTCTCAGTCAATGCCATTATTGGAGCGCTTCTCTCTCTGCTAACATTTGCTGCGTTGGCTCTTGAGGGAACGATTCGAGCTTTTAGAATTTATCTCTCTCATTTATACATCCCCTCTTCCTTTTTTCTTTTTTCTCTCAATTTTTTCCCTCTCCCTTTCTCTCTCTTTCCCTGTCTCTCACTCATTCCATCTCTCTCTCTCTTTTCGCCGGAGGTACGCGGCTGATCTGGGACAGACGGCACTCCCTTGCGCTCTGGCCTACTTCGGTACCGTCCTCTCTCTCTCTCTCTCTCTCTCTCATTTCCTCTGTTTTCTCTCTCCATTTTTCTCTCCCTCTTTCTTGCCCTCTGTTTCTGTAGCTGTAAGGCCGCAGTCACACTGTGTAGTCGCAGATTGAGTCTCATTGCGAATATGTGTGAGCTGCGCTTCATGTGCTAAACACTGAGAGGAGCAAGAGCTGATCCAGTAACCCTGTTCCGTTTAACGCGCCACACCGAATGCGTATAAACCAGGAACCAATTAGATGATTTGAACTAATTAATTTCCCCGAATTCTCAACAAAGATGGTCACAGATGGATTTGGAAGGTCATTTCATCATTCATTTTCTGAACCGCTTCTTCCTAATTAGGGTCGCGGGGAGGCTGGTGCCCATCTCAGCCGACTCTGGGCGAGGGCAGAGTACACCCTGGACAGC